>JAJEJO010004703.1:0-30169 GCA_020662805.1 Glaucomys volans | reverse complement strand
AAACACTTAAAGCACAAAGCTTACAACACTGAAAGTAAATATTAACTATTATTAATAATTTTTATCATCATGGAATGGTCTTTGCCTTCCAAGACCATGTACCGTCTACCCGTCAGTGTCCCCTCTGTTCCACAAAATCTGCAAATGCTCCTCTCTCAAAATAAAATGGCATAGAATTTGCATAAAACCTATGCACATCTTCCCATGTACTCTAAATCATCTCTAGATTTATTTTTAATACCTAATACAATGTAAATACTATGTAAATGGCTGTTATACTGTATTGTTGAGAGAACAATGATAAGGAAAAAAAGTCTGTACATTTTCAGTAGACACATTTTTTTTTTTTTTTTTTTTTTTTTTTTTTTGGTACCAGGGATTGAAGCAGTTGCTTGAGCCACATCCCCAGCCCTTTTCTTTGATATTTTATTTTGAGACAGGATCTCACTGAGTTGCTTAGGGCCTCACTAAGTTGCTGAAGCTGGCTTTGAACTCATGCTTCCCAAGCCACTGGGATTACAAGGTGCTCTTCTGCGCCCAGTGACTAGACACAATTTTTTTCCCAAATATTTTCAATTCGCAGTTGGTTGAAGCCAAGATGAGGAGCCCACAGATACAAAGGGCCTATTGTACTTTAGGTTACTGAACTCTACAACCACACTTTCCAAGACCCCAGATTCCCAGGTGCTGTGGTGAGTATTTCTCTTCTCCTGGGCCATCCATTTGATCTCTGCTGGTCTCCACTAAATTACAGTAATAAATTTCCAGATAATAGAGAAATGGACCTAACTCCTCATTCTCTATACAAAATCTCTTATCCAGTTCAAAATCAGACCTTTGTTTAATTTGTTTCAATTCCTTATTATCACCTAAAGTAAATCAGGTCCAATGTCCTGTAAAAATTAGTCAAGAGGCCAAAAAGGTCTTGAGCAGTCAAAATCATCGTTCATCCTAAGAGGAATTAGGAAAATAGTATGGATTTCTTTTTTAAGTTTTGTAGTTATAGATGGACAGATGCCTTTATTTTATTTATTTTTTATGAGGTGCTAAGGATGGAATCCAGTGCCTCACATGCTAAGCAAGCGCTCTGACACTGAGCTACAGTCCCAGCCTGGTATAGAATTTTAATTACCCCATAAGTACTATTACAGATTTTTTTCTTCCCATGACAAGACTCACCTGTAACTTCAGCAATGAATTCTTGGGACCAGTCAGTCTCATTATAATCCTGAGTTACATCCACAGCATCTCCCGCTGCAAGAAACTCCTGAGCCCAGTTCTCAGATAAGGCCAAGTCTGCCACACCAGGGGCTTAAATGAAACAGAGAAGACTAAGAAATAAGGAAATAAATACATATGACTGCACAATGCCTAAGAAACTCTGAGTGCACATGAAAATACTATTCCTTTTTCCTCTGATCTCAATTCAATTTGGATGCCGGCAGCATCCAAATATGGAATACCCTTGGCCCAACCTGCACAGAAAATAGTGATCTCCCTCTTCAGCCTCACCACCCCTGTGCCTTTCAGTGGGACCCACCTCTCTGGGGAGCCTGGCGAAAGTTTGACTGTTCAATCTCCTGCATCTCTGCCAGGAGGTCATCCATCTTGAAGGTTTGGGGGGCACGGGAAACAAGTGGTGCATTCTGGTCCTGCAGGAATTCGGCCACCAACTGTCACAAGAGAGATGGTGAAATGAACCCTTGGGGTCAGGAGGCCCCAAAAGAGACAGGGCCCATTGGACAGGGATACTGATGTCAAATACAAAGAAAGATAAACAGAAACTGAAGACACACAAGGAGAAATTTTCTTTCCACAGATTTGGAAACACAAATACCAAAAACAAAACAAAACAAAAAAAAAAACCTACTACCAAATGAATTTGGTCAGGAGAGTCCAAAAATTGAAATAGAGTTGAACTAAGTTTAAAGGTGAAAAATGACAATGAACAAGAAGACAATGGGGCAGAAAAGGAACTGGTAAATTTACCTCATCTTCAGAGGCTACTCCCAAAGGCTTGGAGACCTAAAACAGAAGAGAGGCAATAGACACAGTGATGAAGGCTACAGGCACACAAGCAAACAGGAGAGTCAAACTCTAGCTCTCCCATTTATATATTTTTGTTTGTTTGTTTTTGCGGTGCTGGGGATTGAACCCAGGGCCTTGTGCTTGCGAGGCAGGCACTCTACCAACTGAGCTATATCCCCAGCCCTAGCTCTCCCATTTATATGACCTCAGGCAAGTCACAGCCTTTACAGACAGAGCCTCAGTTTCTTCATCTATAAAATGGTTGCCTTCATCTAAAGATGCACTTTTATTAACTGGTAACCGGTATTACTTGCAACACAACAGAGAAAACGGCTATCCTAAGGTGTACAGATGGACCCTCCACCCCAGCCCACCACTGGGGGGTTTCCACAGACAGAACACTCACTGTCTCAGAGGCTGGAGTTCCAGGAGGCCAGGGGCCAGGCCTCAATCCCTCCTGCCGAAGGGCCTTGTCCTGGGTGAAGTGGCCGGCCAGCTTCATGAGCGGGTTGGCACCCCCGCATTCGGCCTCCACCAGCTCCCGCATTGCCATGGTGACCGCCAGCTCTCTGATGGACAGAGGAGGATTGGAACTGGGGTCCCCCAGGCAGACCCTTCCTCAACCCACAACAGCGCACTACCTGGAGTCATGGACACCGGGGCAGACATCTGCCCACACCGGCCAAGTGGCCCACCGCTGGCTACCCTCCTCCACCCCTGTGCTTTTGCTGTGACCCCCACCTCTGCCAGGAGTCCAAAGAGAGCCGGTACCCTCCTGGCGCGCCCCCCTCAAAAGCCACCGCCGTCAGCCTGGGCTTCTCCCGCGGCTTTCACCACTGCGGTCTCGGGGGCAGGACAGGACCACGGCCGCCCCCCAACAAAGGGCCGTAAACGCCGGAGGAATACGGGGGTCGCCTCATCAACCAGACCAGACCGCGGCACTGGCTGGGCAGGGGCAGTGGGAACCCCACCTGGCCATAAACCTGGTCCCCGCCCCGCTTCAGTCGGGTGAGCACCGCGGGGGGCCGTTCCTCTCCTCCCAAATCACCTGAGCCCCTCCCCCGCTCGGCCCGACCCCGGCCCACCCCTCCCGTGCTCCCGACCACCCCATCACTGCCGCCGGCTCGCCGCTCCAGCCCCGCCCCCGGAACCCCAGAGGCCCCCGCAGGGGCGAGGGGAGCCCCGGGACGCGTCCTCGCGCCCCCTCAGGGCCCAGCGCTCACCGCCGCGCGCCGCGCCGCACGACCCGCGGGGGCACCTGGTGCGGGATAGGGGGAGGGTGGAGAGGAGGGGCGGGGCTCAGGCTTAAAGGGGCCGTGACCGCCGCTCAGCGGCCAAGGCCCTACGGAAGCAGCCTGAGGGGCGGGGCCTTAGGACTGCGACAGCGTGACGGGAGGAGCCTGGAGTCTTAAAGAGGTAGAGCGCTTTAAAGGGGAAGTCTTGGAGAGTCACTGTGGAAGCGCTCCAAAGGGACGCTAAGATATGTGTACTGGAAAGCTCAAAGCGAAATGGAGTTAAGAGTGTCTGAGGCTTTGGGGTAAAAGGGAGGGTGCAGAATTCTGGATACAGCTTATCCTGCCTTTCGTCTGGGAGTGCGCTGTAACCCAAAGGGATTCCCTGCTTTTTCTGGGCGTCAGTTTCTTCCACTAAATCCCTCTCTAAATTCCCTTCTGAGGGATCTTTCCAGGTCTAGGTAAAATGCCCTAACACGCGGTATTCCAGGAATCTCCAGCCTCCTAAGCCTGCCTCCGCTTCCAATTTGCTCTCATAGGGCAATATAACAGTCTTCGTGGAGACAGAGGCCTGCCCCCCAATTCCTCTGCCACTTCTGCGTAATCGGAAAAATAGCGCTTGGATGATGAAAAATTCTGGAGACCAAAATAGAGTCCAACGCATCCTGAGACCTCAAGCTGCTAGCGTACAGGAAAGATGCACAGTGAGTCACTCCTCTCCCCTCCTTCCTGCCTCAACACTGGTCAAGGGCATGATGGCCTTATTCCTGCTGCTCCAGACTGTAAAAGCACCAACAAGAGGCAAGAAATACTTTTAATCGCGGAATATGAACCTGAGCCTCAGGCTGATTCACCATCTGCCACAGAATCGGCTCCAGTGTCAAACCAGAAGGTCACTGGGAAACAAACCCTGTTATCTCACCTGGGTCCAAGACTAACGGAGGCTTGGTGTCAGGGAGAAGGGCAGGAGAGTTTCAGAGCTGCTGGTCAATGAACTACCTGAAAGGCAGAAGTACCATCCCAATCTGGGTTGCGGGAGAGGAGACAAGGAGACAGCAGGTGGCGCCCTGAGGCAGGACTGGCTGTCTCGAAGATTTCAAAGGTGGACTCCCCAGGGGCCAAAGACTGCAAAGATGAAAGCGGCTCTACCTTAGGGAAACTGGGATGTCTGAACAAGCCAGAAGATTGTACATTTCCGCTTTTCCTTATTTTTTCACCATCTTTTCGGAAGCCCTGATCTCACCGTCCCCTTTCTCCTGTAGTTTACAAATCCCATCCCTGTGTGTCCCCTGTTCGCAGGATGCCATCATAAGGAATATGCCTAGTGCCTATTTTCTTTTAAAAGAGAGGATCCCAGGCCGGGTGTGGTGGCGCACGCCTGTAAATCCAAGTGACTTGGGAGGCTGAGCCAGGAGGATCTGGAGTTCAAAGCCAGCCTCAGCAACTTAGCGAGGTCCTAAGCAACTCAGCGAGGTCCTAAGCAACTCAGTAATACCCTGTCTCTAAATAAAATACAAAATAGGGCTGGGGATGTGGCTCAGTGGCCAAGTGTCCCTGAGTTCAATCCCTGGTTCCAAAAAACAAAACAAAACAAAACAACAACAACAACAAAAGAGAGGATCCCAGAGAAAATAGTGCTTAACTTAAGGTATATTATATGGTAGAATTTCAGAACATCAGGGCAACCAGAGAGGGCTTCCCAGTTTTGCTCGAGCCACACTATACACAACCTGCTGCTGTACTAGGAATTTAGCAATTAGCAGTAATTCACTCTGTGGTCAGCTCTTGGAAGAATGGCAATAATAATAAGTGATGTTTATGGAATGGTTATTAAAAGCCAGGTGTTGCTGGGCTCAGTGGCGCACGCCTGTAAACCCAGCACTTGGGAGGCTGAGGCTGGAGGATCGTGAGTTCAAAGCCAGCCTCGGCAACTGAGCGAGGCCCTAAGCAACTCAGTGAGACCCTGTCTCTAAATAAAATACAAAATAGGGCGGGGATGTGGCTCAGTGGTCCAGTGCCCCTGGGTTCAATCCCCAGTACCAAAAAAAACAAAACAAAACAAAACAAAAGCCAGGTGTTCCATTCAGCACTTATGTGCATCAGCACTTTCCATCTTTATAATACCCTTATGAAATAGATATTACTAGCCCCACTTTACAAACAAGACTTGCCCAAAATCAGATATCTAGGAGGTCAAACTTCCATCCAGGCTTAATTCCAGATACCAAACTATTATACAACATAGCCTCCCAGTCTTGCTCATAGACTAGAAACAGAGATATAGACCAAAGAATTCTTCACAAAACCTGGCCCACAGTCCCAGAGATGCTGGGAAAGGACTAATAGAGCTACTTGAGTGTATAATTTATTTAAGTTCCACACTTGAAATCCTACAATTTGTTAATCAGATTCAACTTTAAATTGTTATTTTATCCATAAAAGTAATTTTTATAAAATAAAAAAATTTTCACTTATTCTTTAATATTTGGATGATTCAAGCTTAAAAGATTAAATTCCTCCAATTTTAAAAACTTACATTATACTTCCTATGTGCCAGGCATTTTTAACACTTTTCAAATGTTTATTTAATCATAATAACTATTAATAATAACCCTCATTCCCATTTTACAGATGAGGAAACTGAGACACAGGTTAATGTGACTTGCCCAGGGCTATCCTAATGAATAGCAAAGCTGGGATTTGAACCTAGTGTCATCAAACTTTGTCTTTAAAGGGTCACATAGTAAATACATTTGGCTTCACAGTCCATACAGTGTCTATCACAACTGCTTTATTATACTATTGTATCATGACAACGCCCACAAAACTTTTTAAGAGCACTGAAACTTGAATTTTATGTGATTTTCACATGTCCCAAAATATTCCTTTAGACTTTTTTTCAACTATTTAAAAATGTCAAAATCCTTCTTAGCTTGTCAACTGTGCAAAAATAATTAGGAGTCCATTGTTTACGACCTCTGACCTAGACAATGTGGCTCCAGAGTCAATGCCCTTTTAAACAGCTGTGGCTGTACATTCCCTTCTTAGAAATAAAAACTAAATTTCCTTATATTTTAAACAACCTTGCATTTTATTTGTTTCATTTTTGGTTTTTGTTGTTGTTGTTTTATTTGTTTCTGTCAGGTCAAACTTAAGCAGCCACAGGGGAGGAAGCAGAAAAAAACCCCTAACAACTCACGGGGAGCACAAAGGGCCAGGTAGCACACCAGAAGTGACCAATGAGAAGGAGACCTGCTGACACTGACATCCACCTTGGTCCACCTTTCCTGAGCAGGACCCCCTAGCCCCTTCCCCTGTATATAAACCCTGAGCAGCCAAAGCCACGTGTGATTTTTTTTCTGGCTCTCCCACCCCCCACTTTCACCCCGAGGGCTGGGATCTCACCCAGGAGCACAATTTCTAATAAAGCCTACCACTTCCATCTGGCTCTGGTTTGGCCATTCGCTGGCATATTTATATTTCCATCACAGCGACCTAATAATTTGGTTCCAAATCCACCCCACCAAACTTACAGTTTTGTTTTGTTTTGGGTACCAGGGATTGAACACAAGGGCACTTGACCATTGAGTCATATCCCCAGCCCTTGTTATTTTTTGAGACAGGGTCTAGCCTTAGTTGCTGAGGCTGGTTTTGAGTTTGTGAACCTCCTGCCTCAGTTTCAGGAATCACTGGGATTAGTCACCATGTCTGGCACAATGTGGCATTTTCTTTTTTTTTTTTTTTTTTATTTTTTTTTTTAGTTATAGATGGACACAATACTTTTATTTATTTATGTGGTGCTGAGGATCAAACCCAGTGCCCCATGCATGCAAGGCAAGTCTTCTACCACTGAGTCGAAACCCCAGCCCACAATGTGGCATTTTCAATACATGACAGAGCAAATAACCTTACTAGACAAAATCTTTCTAAACCCTTATTCAACTATATAAATCTAATAAATCAAACTCTTAAATATTTATCAAATTATCTTAGTCTTCTCAAAGTCACAAATCTAAAATTTTACTTCCAAAATTGAAGGTTGGTCCATCAGATTTTCTTAAACATCAAATATTTTACAAGTCACACACCTCTAGAAAGCAAATTTGCTGAGTCAGGTAAAGTTTTCTACATTTGGAATCATAGTATGGGTACTTAAAAGAGATTCAATGCAGAATTCAGGGGCTACCTATTCCCTTGATAATGCCATCTGAATCCTAAAGAACATGCTCAGCCCTTTTTTAGGGTAAATTTTGTATGTTGTGTCATAGATCCCTAAGGCCATTTCCTGAACTGATAGTAATACTCAACTCTTGAGTTAAAACTTTACCTAGCTTATGCCATCTCATTTAGTTGCAATAATTTCTTTCACAATTTCACTTGAATAAATTAATTTCTTTACAAGTGTTCAATTCTACATTCTTTTCTGTTGAGTTGAAAATCAAAGCTCCCACAGATTCAGTATCTGGTGAGGTCCTTGCTTCCTCATAGCATCATCTTACTGCATCCTCACAGAAAGGAAGAGACTAGCTCCTTCTCTGGGATCTCCTTCATAAGGGCACTAATCCCCTCATGAGGGTAGAGTCCTCCTAACCTAATCGCCTCTCAAAGTCCCCACATCCTAGTCCATCATATACATTGAAGTTAGGTTCCTCCTCCTCCTCCTCCCCCTCCCCCTCTTCCTCCTCCTCCTCCACTTGGGGATTAAACCCAGGGGCACTTTACCACTAGGCTACATCCCAGCCCTTTATATTTTTTATTTTGATACAGGGTCTTGCTAAATTGTGGGGGCTGGCCTCAAACTCACAATCCTCCTGTCTCAGACTCCCAAGTAGCTGGAATTATAGGCATGAGCTGTAATGAAACTCCCCTAGCTGGAGTTTAGGTTTCAAAATATGAATTGTGGGGAAACACAAATTGCTATAGTTTGGATATGGCTTGAGTGTGACCCCAATTGTTTGTGTGTTGGAAACCTGATTCCCATTGTTTTTTGAGGAATTGTGAAACCTTTAAGAGGTGGACCCACTGAAAGGTCCTTAGAAGAGGAAGGAAGGAGGAATCAAGTTTCTTGAGTTGGGAATATTATCCCCAAATGAGTGATTTTGTGCCCTTTTCAGGATTTTTCATCTAATACTTCTAGCATACACAGATAAGTTGTGTGTGTGTGTGTGTGTGTGTGTGTGTGTGTGTGTGTGTGTCTTGGGGAAGACTTCTGCTTTGGGGAAAATAGAGTAGACATACTTGTCTCTTTTACTCCCTTTACACACAACAAAGTATGTAAAATACAATTAGACATGTATGGACAATATACGTAGAACAAACATAAGAAGAATCAAAGGTGGATAGGGACTGGGGTTGTAGCTCAGTGGTGGAGCACTTGCCTCACATATGTGAGGTACTGGATTTGATCCTCAGCACAAAATAAAAATAAATAAAAGGGCTGGGGATATAACTCAGTTGGTAGAGTACTTGCCTTGCGAGCACAAGGCCCTGGGTTCAATCCCCAGCACTGCAAATAAATAGATAGATAGATAGATAGATAGATAGATAGATAGATAGATAGATAAATGTATTGTATCTATCTACAACTTTAAAAAAAAAAAAAAAAAAAGGACAAGCTGGGCGTGGTGGCGCATGCCTGTAATCCAAGCGACTTGGGAGGCTGAGTCAGGAGGATCACGAGTTCAAAGCCAGCCTCAGCAACTTAGTGAGGCCCTGAGCAATTCAGTGAGACCTTGTCTCTAAATAAAATACAAAATAGGGCTGGGAATGTGGCTCAGTGGCCGAGTGTCCCTGAGTTCAATCCCTGGTTCCAAAAAAAAAAAGGACATGCAAAAGTGGAGAACTGAAAGTGGACAGACTTAGGACCATAGGACCCCAGAAGCACTATGTGAGTTCCCTGGTTTGTTTGTTTGTTTGTTTGTTTTGCCTCATATATTCCAGGCTGGATGCTAGAGAGATCAGCAACCCTGAAATACTAACATGCACAGACAAATTAAGCTCCAGTTAAAGATTGCTCTCTTTAGCCAAAGGGAAGCCTTCAAGGCAGAAACTTCTAGAAAATAACCACATGGTTCTAGCAAATTAAAATGACCCCACCCACAAAACCCAGAAAAGACCTAGAAAGGACCCTAGACTTCAACTTCTATCTTCACAAGGCTATACCAATATACCACAATATCCACCCGGGGTGGTGTCAGAGAAAGCCAAGTAGAGAACCAGGATGTGCATCTCTGCAGATCAGTAATAAGGCTCCTCAAACCCCTGTAGTGTCAATGCAGACCACGTGGGGAGCAGGAACTAAGACCCTTGCCAAGACCAAGTGCCAGGAGAAACCTCACCATGTTGGGTATCATTGAAGGCCAAATAGGGAAACTGTACTTCTACTTCCACCTGGCAGTAATAAGACAGCAACTTCTCTTTCCCTGTCAAAGTGGTATAAAAATAAATAACTAATTAAATAAATAATTAAATATTTTTTAAAAAGTTAGAATCCTTAAGTAAAACCCAGAGTCTTATAACATAATGCACAAATGTTTGGTTTTCTATAAAAAATCCTTCATCATAGCAGAACCAGAATTTCTTGTCATAGGAGAGTGGGGAGTTGAAGGTTCAAACCTTGGTTCTTATGTCCCAAGAATGCAATTTTAAAGTCAGACTCCGAAAAGTCAAGCAAGAGAATTGGGGTTTTTTTTTTTTTTTTTTGGAACCGGGGATTGAACTCAGGGGCACTCCACCACTGAGCCACATCCCCAGCCCTATTTTGTATTTTATTTAGAGACAGGGTCTCGCTAAGTTGCTGAGGCTGGCTTTGAACTCAAGCTCCTCCTGCTTCAGTCTCCTGAGTCACTGGGATGACAGGTATGCATGTGCCACTGCGCCCAGCCAAAATGGAATTTTTAAAACTGAAAAATACAAAAAACAAAATAAAAAGCTCAGTGGATAGGCTCAAAACTCAAATGGATGGGACAGAGGAAAGAATCAGTGAACAAGAAAATGGAACAATAGAAATTATCCAGTCACACATTACAGAAAAAAATAGACCAAAAAAAAGAGCCTCAGGGCCTATGGGACTAAAAATCTCATGTTTATATCATCAGAATGCTAAAAGGAGAGGAAAAAAAGAGTAGGACTGAAATGTACTCAAAGAAATAGCACCTGAAAGTTTCTCAAATTTGGCAAGAAATACAAACCTACAGATTAAAGATTAGCAAATCCCAGGGTTAACTCAAATCCATACCAAAACACATAAACTGCTGAAAACGTAAAAAAAAAACCTTTGAAAACAACCAGAGAAAAATAACACCTTATCTTTAGGGGAAAAAAAGGTACACATAACAGCACATTTCTTATCAGAAACCATGGAAGCCAAAAGAAGTGGTACAATGTTTCCCAAGTGTTCAAGAAAAGGAAATATCACCAGATACACTGGCACATGCCTGTAATGCCAGCAATCCAGGAGACTGAGGCAGGAGGATCACAATTTCAAAGCCAGCCTCTGCAGCTTAGCAGGACACTACCTCAAAAAAAGAACTAAACTCAGAATCCTATATTATTGCAAGTATTAGTTTTCTATTGCAGCTATAAAGAAATTACCACAAATTTAGTAGTTTTACAACACAAGTTTATTATTTTATAATTCAGGAGAACAGAAGCTAAAATGGATCTCATTAGGCTAAAACTAAGGTATCAGCAGGACTATATTCCTCCTTCCAGAAGCTCTACAGGAAAATTTATTTCCTTGTCTTTTCCAGCATCTGGAGGCCACCCACGTGCTTTGGCTCATATCCCTGCTCCACT
Source organism: Glaucomys volans (assembly GCA_020662805.1). Taxonomy (NCBI): domain Eukaryota; kingdom Metazoa; phylum Chordata; class Mammalia; order Rodentia; family Sciuridae; genus Glaucomys; species Glaucomys volans. Next base: position 19,112 of record JAJEJO010004703.1, on the reverse strand, counting down.
TTAGCCAGCAATGTCTGACCAAGTCCTTCTTATAGTCCCATCCTTCATTTCTCTCCCTTCTGCCTTCTTGAACTTAAAAGGGCATTTGTGATTTCATTGTGCTCACTTGCATAATCTATTTTAAGGTCAATTTTTAGCAACTTTAATTCCATCCACTACTTTAATTTCTGCTTGCCATATGACCTAACATATGAATGGGTACTAGAGATTAGAATGTGGACATCTTGGGGAGGGATATTACTCTGTACCACACTCAGTGAAAATATCATTCAGGAATGAAGGAAAAATCAAAATATTCTCAATGAAGGAAGAGAATTTGTCTCCAACAGACCTACCCAAAATGAATGGCTAAAGTAAGCGGAATAGAAACAATAAAAGAAAGAACTTTGGAACAAAATGAAAGAAGAAGGAATGCAATAAGCAAAATTAAGCGTAAACACAATAGGCTTGAGTTTTCTAAAATATATTTGACAGTTGAAGCAAAAGTATACTATTGTTTGTTTTTTGGAATGAGCCTTAGCTAAAGGCATGAACCTTGAATTGAATGGCAATCCTCCAACCAGTTGGTTATATTCACCATCTATGAGTTGCAGTAACTTTGATCTGATGCTCATCTCATTTTCTCATCTACAAACTGAGGAATACTTTTCAACAGATTTCTAAAAGTCCTTGACTCTAAAATCTGTAGTGTTAAGACCATGACTGTCATGTTGTGTGCAACATCAGATACACTGCCTAAAAGCCAGTCTCATTGTCCATTTCAATTCAATAATTCAGCAAGTATTAACTACCTAGTAAGCACAAATCCTTAGGCTAATTTCCTAATTCCTTCTTACATGGGTACTAGGCATTTACCTTAATATTTATATTCTCTTTAAATCCCCTGCCAGGACTTAATCTTACCAATCCCTTTACCAGGACCATCACCACAGTACCACTACCTATGCATATACCTCCTGCCCATGAGATCCTTGTAAAACAGGCTGACCTTGACCAGCTTCCCAACCTAGCTTCCTGTGAGTCTTGTACATTCATTGATACTAAAAAACATTACTTCAGGACAATGAGAAGAAAGCCAGAGACATGGAGAAAATATTTGCAAAATTCATACATGATAAAGTACTGTTGTCCAAAATATAAAAAGATCTCTTAAAATGTAACAAGAAGAAAACAAACAACCCAAAGTAAAAATAAGCAAAATACCTGAAAAAAACAAAAAAGATATATAGATGGCCAACCTCACCAAGGAAATATACACATGGCAAATAGGGTTGTATTTTTTAGATCCAAGTCAGGAGAGAAGTTACTTATGGACCTGCAGATAAGGCCAAATGACTGATTTAGTAGTGCTGTTTATATCAAAATATGTTAGCAGCCGGGCGTGGTGGCGCACGCTTGTGATCCCAGCACTTGGGAGGCTGAGGCAGGAGGATCTCAAGTTCGAACCCAGCCTCAGCAACTTAGTGAGGCACTAAGCAGCTCAGTGAGACCCTGTCTCTAAATAAAACACAAAATAGGGCTGGGGATGTGGCTCAGTGGTGGAGTACCCTGGGTTCAATCCCTAGTACCCAAAAAAAAAAAAAAAAAAAAAAATGAGTGACCTTTATTTGTAGACTTTTAATGCGACCACACTTGTTTTGTTCCATGTATTCTTTCTACCTACCCTTATGTCTCAGATCCTAGCTCAAAAAGATGCTCATCATCCTATGTCATTAGGGAATGCAAGTTAAAACAACAATATGATATTACCATATACTTATCAGAAGGTCAACATTCGAAATGTTGTCAACACCAAATACTGGCAAGGATGTGGATCTACAGCCATTCTCATTCATTACCATGGGAACATAATTGGTACACCCACTTTGGAAGACATTTTGGCAGTTCCTTACAAAACTAAACAGTTTTGCTCTATAATCCAGTAATCATGTTCATAAGCATTTAACCAAATGATTTGAAAACTCACATCTACACAAACGCCTATATAGCTTTATTCATAATTGCCAAAACTTAAAAGCAACCAAGATGTCCTTCAGTAGATAAGCAAACAAACTGTACTTCATTCATCTATAGAATAGAATAGTACTCACATTTTATTTTATTTTATTTTTTAGTTGTAGCTGGACATCATACCTTTATTTATTTATGTGGTGCTGAGGATTGAACCCAGTACCCCATGCATGTGAGGCAAGCGCTCTACCACTGAGGTACAACCCCAGCCCCAGTACTCAATAATTGAAAAGAAATGAACTATCGAGTTATGAAAAAAACATAAATGTATTTACTGAGTGAAAGAAACCAATCTGAAAAGGCTATATATACTATATGGTACCAACATAAGACGTTATGGAAAAGGCAAAGATGTGGTGTTTTAGTCAGCTCTTTGGATGCTTTGACTAATTGACCCAGCACAACTGTGGAGGAGAAAAAGTTTATTTTGGGGCTCACGGTTTCATAGGTCTTAGTCCATAGAAGGCCGGCTCCATTCCTCAGGGTTCAAGGTGAAGCTGAAAGAGTGTGGCAGAGGAAGCAGCTCACATCATCAGGAAGTCAAGAGAGAGAGTCTTCACTCTCCAGATACAAAACAGATACCCCAAAGCAATGCCTCAACTCCAATCTCCTCCAGCTACACCCTACCACTTCAGTTACCACTCAGTTAATCCCTATCAGGGATTAAATCACTGATTTCTTCTCTGAACCTTCTTGCATTGTCTCACACATGAGCTCTGGGGGACACCTCATATCCAAACCATAACATATGGTGATAGTTAAAAGATCAGTAGTTGCCATGATGTAGAGGTCAAGGAGGAGGGATGAATAGGTGGGGCAGAGAGGATTTTTAGGGTGATGAAACTATATGATACTATAATGTTGGATATATGTCATTATATATTTGTCAAAACCCATAGAATGTATGACACCAAGAGTGAAGCCTAATAAAATCTATGGGCTCTGTGTAATAATGATGGTTCAAAGTAAGTTCATCACGCATGACAAATGTACCACTCTGGTGAGTGATGCTGAGACTAGAAGAGACCAGAGGTGGGAAAGGTCTAAGTGCTCTGTGTTCTCTGCTGATGTTTTCAGGAAACCTAAAACTGCTCTCAAAAATAGTCCATTTTTTAACAAAAAGTATTCCTGGGTATTCTCAGTGAAAAGTGGAATTCTTTTCTTAATGCCCAGTGCTACAACATTTAGCCAAATCACTCCAGTCCTTCCCACACTATTTCTCTCCAGTTAGTCAGGAGAGCACATCATCACTGTCCACACAGCCCATATTCCACAGACCCTGGCCGAGGACAGTAGTGGGCAAAATATATAATGTATCTCAGGAATAGTAACACCTACTTACTAAAAATTCCCTGCAAGAAATTATAGAGGGACAGCATCTGTATATGGTATAACATGATATATTCATATAACATGTTGTCTTTATTCTGGGCCTGAATGTCAAGAACTTGGGTCTTCTTCCTCCTCACTACTTCTGCTGCAGTAAGTATAGAAGGAATAAAAATAACTAAAGCTATGGCAGTAATGACTAACATTTCTAGGTGGCACTGTCCCAAACACAGTGCTGAACACTTTATGTGCACTCTCAATAAGTTTAAGCATGTGTACAGGCAAGCAGGATTGTCTGGAAAATTATTCTGGAGTTCCTTCCATGTTGCCTGGCAACAGGCTAGCTTGTAAGACCAGGGAGACAATCATCCTCTTTCCCCCGGCCAGTCAGGCTGCTCCAGAACTCAAATTCCCAGTCAACCAATGGCTTTCCTACCATTGGAAAGTGAGAGAAGCTAGCTATGCCTGATTTCAACATATACTAAGTTCTCTAGGTTCTTGGCTTCTTGCCTTCCCAGCTATTGCTGGAAAGGATAAGCATCAAAACTCAGACAATCAGTGCCAGGAACCACAGGCCACTCACTCTTTCTGAAGGGTTATGGAAAATAATATTCCTGCAACATAGCCCCCAAAGAAAAATGGAGAGAGGTTCGACTCCAGAGGAGGGAGGGGAAACTAGCCAAGGAACAATGGGCCCTGGGGGAAAGGGGCAGATACTGAATGCTGGGCGATAAACCATGACCTTCCCCCATGGCTAATCAGTCCCAAAGGGAAGCATAGCAAATACCAATGGGCAAGATTTGAGTACTCATCCCTCGGGATCTGGACAACAATCTCCTGAGTTTCAACCCTTTTACAACTACCCTCCTAAATTAAAGTTTTAACCTGTACAACTAGCCCCTGATGGTCAAAACTACACATACACAGCTCCCAATGATTACATCATTATACCTATAAAAGCAAAATTCGCTCTGTAACTGACAGCCATTTTCCCATCTGGAAAGTGGACCCGAATGTCTCTCGAGTCCACAAAACAATGAATCCGTTGAGGTCTACTTCCCATCCTATTGCACTTACACTTTCTTCACAAAACTCAGAGCAATAGGAAGAGGGAGTCTCTCTACACACCCACTCCGAGATGCTGAGAGGGCAGGGGTTCCATTCACCTGCTGACTCTTCCACCTGCAGATAGTCATTGCCCAGCAAATTGAAGCCAGAATTGGGCAGGCAGTTAATGTAAAAATCAGGGAATCTGGTCAAATCTAGGAATGGAGGCCATAAGAGTTTGGGAAGTTGGAGACATCCCTGGGAGATTGAAATGTCAGTGTTCCCAGAGCCTTTTTGATCACCAAGGTTACCTGCTTAACTGCCTCTCCCCAAAAGCTGCAGGCAGGGAGTTGCTAATTAATGCCTCCAGGTCCCCCACCTGAATCTCCGTGTGGCCCTTCCCCCGGCCATTCCCACCTCACCTTTTTGCTGTGTCACCACTGCCATATGGGCAGGAAGGAGAGATAAGGGGCAGAGGAAGGGGCAGAACAAAGAAGACCCTAACCTATAAAAGATTAGGGTGCCCTCACTTCTCAGGGATTCTAGAACATCAGCCATGGGCCCCCTTCTCCCTCCTGGGAGAAGTTTGTGTTACTACTTTTATTTTATTTATTTATTTTTTAATTTAATTGTATTACTACTTTTAAATAAAACTTGGGCTGGGGATTTAGCTTAGTTGGGCGCTGGGGATAAAGCTCAATTGGCAGAGTACTTGCCTTGCAAGCACAAGATCCTGAGTTCAAACCCCAGCACCACAAAAAAAAAAAAAAATCCTGTTTAAAATGCTTGCCTTGGCATGCTTCTCTGGCCTTATACTTCAACACCTGAGGAAGCAGAACTCATCACCCGTATACGGCGGTATCAAAATGACTCCCTATAGCTTGCAGTGAGGACTCTGCAAGAAAAATTATAAACTCCTTGACAGTAGGGACTGTACCAGTGGTCCACTTGCCCTTTTGAATATTGATCTGAGGCTTATTTTTTAAAAGGGACAAGTTTTCCTTTTTCTCTTCTCCCTCTCCCCATCCCTAACATGGGGGCAGGAAACAAATTACCCTGAGCTATCTGTGCTCTACAGGAAGGAGATGACTGCTGAGGATCTGGGAGCTGACTACCTCTCAAATTAACACACCTTGTGAATATTAACACACCTTCAGGGCGTCCTGGGATGCCTTTTCTGGGCACACCTCTGGAAGGTAACCTTTGAAGACCTCCTTTAAAATCCCTCCCATTCCTCCTCATGGGCAGAATCACAGCCTTTGGGACAGGAGTCCCCTGTGTTTCTCCTTTGCTAGCAAAGCAATAAACCTTTTTCTTTTTTCTCATTATTTTCTCATTAGTGTCCTCATTATTGAATTGGCACTGGGGACAAGGACAGAGCTTTCGGCAACAAGACTTTAGCCTTCCCTGTGCTGGACCTAGAATCTCCCAGACACCTGGTAGACAGTGTATAATAGGCTTTATTACTTTTAGGTGTAGTAAATCCAACAGATCAAGAGATGATGGCCATTGAAAAATAGTTTGTTACAGTTGGCAAAGGGGAAAGGGCACACGGCACCAGTGGGGGCCACATGGGGAAGCACCGGGTCAGACAGGAGGCAGAGGGAAAGGGAGAAACTGGGTTAGAGGCTGATTTTGGTGTCCCTGGAAAGGAGTGTAAGAGGCAGGGTAAACAGGTTAGGAGAGGCTAGTTTGAATGATTTCAGTGGGTTAAGGGTTGTCCCCAGTTGTGTGTACCTGGCCCTGGGGATATTAGGGCAGGTGGCCAGAGCTCTTGGTGTGAGGGCCAAGTAAGGGAAGGGGTTAGTTGGTAGTGTGAGCTCTGGGTGGGCTAGTTTGTATTTGAAAAGCGTCCCACGCAGGTAAATTGTTTACTATCTCCAAGAATTGGCTGACACTCTCCAGGGTCAGCGAAGTCCCAGATGTCAAAACATGAGAATACAGGAAAATAAAAGACATGGTAATTCAGTCAACAGCTATTTGTAAAGAGAAACAGACCAAATTTGGGGGCACATCTCCTCCAAAATTAGTAGGATACAGATGCTAGTTCCTGGAAGTCCCGATCCTTTTGTGGTAAAAAGAAAGGTTCCCGGGACTGGGAGGAGTAAAACCCTGTGAAGGTAGAGCTGGGGATATAGCTCAGTTGGTAGTAGTGCCTGTCTCACAAGCACAAGGCCCTGGGTTCAATCCCCAGCACCACAAAAACAAGAAAAACCTGTGAAAGTACTTAGGGTCATGATGACTCAGAAGCAAAACCTGTGAAATTCTCTGTCTTTTGTGCTAATGTATCTCCCCCATGCCCCAGCTCGCCTCTCCCAGAGTATTTCAGAGATGGAACTTTTTTTTTTTTTACTTATTGATTCATTGAAAACAAATGGAGTACAGCAATTGTTTCTCTGGTTGTACACAAAGTAGAGTCACACCATCTGTGTGTTCATGCACGTACACAGGGCAATGGTGTCTGTCACACATTCTGTTATTGTTTTTACCCCCCACCCCGCCCCCACCCCGAGATGGAACTTTTGAATCAATGAAATTTCTTCCAGCTGTCTTTGAATAAAACCTGTTTTCCTACCAATTTGGGCATGTTTCTGGAGCAGTTAGCATTATGGCCTTGCCTGTTCCTCCCTAGGCAGGCTCTGGGCTGGCTGCCCAATAACCAAAGGTAAGATAATGCTACCAGATTTTGAATGGTGATAATTATGCTCTGGGTTCAGAGAAATAAAGCACAGAAGATAGAAAGCAAGTTCAAATTTCAAATTTATTCTTGTTAAACCCAACTAGAGAACACCATAAGGAAAGAAGGGAATGAAGGAAATAGAAGAGGAAGCTCAACAGCCACACAGGTTTACTAGGGACAAACCTGTGGAGAGGGGCCTGTTACCGAAAGCTCAGGCCTTGTCTCTGATGCCAATGCAATAACGAGGACACAATTTTGAGAAAAAGGAAGAAGTTTTATTGCTTTGCTAGCAAAGGAGAAACAGGGGACTCCTGTCCCAGAAACTGTGATTCTGCCCATCAGGAGGAACAGGCGGATTTAAAGAAACTCTTCAAGGTTGCATTCCAGGCATGCTCTGGTAGGGGGTCCCAGGGCACCTGGTGGTGTGGTAAGATTCACTTGTTAATTTTGGAGACATTCACTTCCTAGATCTTCTGGCAAACATCGCCTTCCTGTGGTGGATGTGTTCAAGGACCTAGGATTAACTAGGGGAAGAAAAGATAACTCTGTCTCCCTAATCCTGTTAGGGAGGAGGAGAGGGGAGAAGAAAGAATAAAAAATGTCCCTTTTAAAAATAAGCCTCAGAGCAACAAAGGCTGTATTCAAAGGTGGAGTGGACCACCGTACAGGCCCAGTGGACGCTGAGACCTGTCTTCCACTTACAGCCTGAGGAACTTGAAGGAGTGTGGGAATTTTTGCAGTCAGGCTGTTGCTAAGAAGTTGTCAGAAAGGCTCATTTGATCATCACCTCCATTCTTTGAGATGGTGACTGTGTTCCATGTCGAACCAGGTGTTTTTAGGATTCCAGTTCAGACAGCAATTTCCTTTCTGTAATGATGATGGAGTATTGTCTGGGGTTGAGATCAGGCTGAGTCAGAGGGACTATGAGATGACTCTAGTTCTAAGATGGAAGACGTTTCAAAATGGCACTGCCTGTGTCAAGTTCTTGGAACAACAGACCTGCCGATGCGATGCAATTCCACTTCCAAGGCTAGACCTCGGCACAGCTCCCCTAAAGGAATATTGGGTCTGTGGAGACACTCAGGTCTGGTTTGTGACATGCTCCCATGTGCCATCCTCTGACTCTTGCCCTTTCCAACAAGATGCAGCCATCCATGCACAGTGTCGTTGGAAACTTCACTGAAAATGCAGAGATATCAAATGGAAGTAGCTTGGGTTTCTAATTCAAATCCTGTTCCCATAATTCAGGACAGTACATTATATAATCCAGGCCCACATTTCCTCATGTCCACAGTCTCTTACACTCTTGAGGGGAAGAATGTTTTGATATGCAGACATTTGGGAATTTTAATAAGGTAATGCATGTGTTACATGTATGCATGTTTTATATGTATTACACGGCACTATATGTTAATTATTTGTCTTCCGCAGATACTGAAAGCTCAGTCCTTTTCCCCATGCCAATCAAATAAGGAGGACATGGTTTTGAGAAAAAGGAAAAAGAAGTTTTGTTGTTTTGCTAGCAAAGGAGAAGCACAGGGACTCCTGTTCCATTGACTGTGATTCTGTCCATCCGGGAAAACAGGGCTTTTAGAAAAGCTCTCAAAGGCTGCATTCCAGGTGTGCCCTGACAGGGGGTCCCAGGTGCCCTGATAAGTGTGTTGAAATTCACTTGTTAATTTGGGAGGTAGTCACTTCCTAGATCTTCTGGTGACATCTCCTTCCTGTGGTGGGTGTGTGCCCCAGGAGGACCCATAACTAAAGGTAATCATGCTCCCACCCCCAGGTTAGGGACGGGGAGAGGGAGAAGAGGAAACGAAAAACAAGTCCCTTTTAAAATGAGCCACAAGGGCTATATTCAAAAAGTGAAGATCACCATTACAACCCTAGAATCAAGCACACTGAAACTTCAGCAAAATTTATGAATTTTTCCTCTGAGATGAAGTATATAAATTGCATGAGGGAAGTCTATAAATTGCCTCAGAACAGAAAAGAAATAGGGAAGGTGTTGCCACAAATGAATTCTGGCATCAAAATCATTCAATATGTTTATTATAGAATCGATTATTTATTAATAAACACGTTTTGGTTTTAGTTTTCAGAACTTTGTGGGTTTCAGAATTGCAGGTAAGGTACTGTGTAATTGTGTAGCCAAAGCCTACAGTAGAGATTCAGAAGTATCTAAGAAGAGGAGTAGAAAGGGGAAATAATTGTTTTAGTATCAGGCAAGCTATGCTGATAACTCAGAAAATGCGGCTCAGTTTCGGTCCCCAGGCAGCTCAGACCCCGACTCCAGGGGAGCAGGCGCTAGGGGTGCCCAGTCTGAGTCGGGGCCCAGTGAAGGCGCCCAGAGAACACACCAAACACGGAATCTCACGCCAGAGATTTTATTAGGAGGGAGGGAGTGTCCACTCCCAGTGCTGGAAGGAAAAGAGAAGGGGAGAAGATGGCATGGAAGCCTCTTTTGAATGGTTGGTTTTCGCAGGCTTATGACGTTCTAGCCAATGGCTGCCAAGGATATTTGCAGGTCGACCACCAATGGCTGCTGAGGATATTCGCAGGTGGGCAAACTGGGAGGGTAAGGGATAGCTGCAGCAAAATGGCGTGTGTGGTAAATAATTGCGGTCTCATCTTAAATAACTATGAAACTAACCTCCCTTGAGAGGCTCATTCAACCCAGAGGTTGGTGTGGCTGAATGCTCAGGTTCTATTATATAATATTCAAGCATATGGCCACCTTAACAGCTGTTACAGTCCCCAAGAAATAATATTCTCAAAGACCATGTATGGAACAAACAATTCCTGGAAACCCAGGGGTGACCTTTAAATTAAGGAAGTTGGAAAGTCCCTAAAAGCCTAAATGTACCATCAGGAGGGAGAGATAGCTAACCACTAATCGCTAACATCTGCTTCTGTTGCATGGCTTGCTTGCATTGGCTAGAAAGAGTGACTATACCATCCACCCCACTCACACGTCATTTTCCCTACAAATGCTGACAAGGAAGGAACTAGGGCGTGATTCCCCTTCACACAGCTTTTAGGTGTATGGGTAGTCATCGCTGGCCAGCTATAATAAAGGCGTCTTTTGGGTACATGAACTGCTTGGATGATCTTGTTCTCTTGTAGGGTATAACCCAGCAAAAGAGGCCAGGAAAAGTAGCTTAGTTGTGTGCCTGATACACTGGAACACTAGGATATGCCAGTAACTGTCAGTCTCTACTAAAGTCAACCCTCCTTGTCCCCAGTATCAGGTTTTGCCAGTGACTATGAAGTTAAACTCTGTTGAAAGGATTCTCCAATCGAAAGGCTGGTATGTGGACAGCTTGCCTAGAATGTGCAAAGCCCTGGATTTAATCCTCCATATTTCAAAAACTCAAATAAAAAGGCTGGTATGTCTGTTTCAGTCTTCCCTTCTACCATGGACTTGACTGCAGCTTTGAGGGGCCACCTCTCAGCTGTGTTGTGAACCTGTGCATCCTCAGGGTGTCTCTCTGGGCCACTTCTTCATCTCTTAGATTTCTTTGGATCCTGTCACTCATTCTGACCCAACATCCAATATAAGCCCTACACCCATCACTTTGAAGATTTTTAGTGTGTAATGTGTGCGGAAAAGATGATTTCCAGTTACCTAGGTTTTAAATTAGTATTATATTGAAATTATAAGTAGAAAATCTGATTTTACTTAAACCACTAAATTCAACTTATAAATCTTGAAATGGTATGTATAAATGTACTTATTAAATGTGGTTTTTCAAAATCACTTCCATTTGTTCTTTGATTGATATTTAACTCAACTTGAGCAGATTCAAATTCGCTTAACAATTAGTTCCATTTAAAAACTTGGTAAAATTTCTATAACCATTTTATTTTTTTTTTCCACAGTGCTGGGGATTGAACCCAGGGCCTTGTGCTTGCGAGGCAGGCACTCTACCAACTGAGCTATATCCCCAGCCTCTCTATAACTGTTTTAGATCATATTCACATGTTTAATATATCTGATCCTTTTTCTCATGTACTTCAATTGCCTGACAAGGTAGACTTAGACTCCATTTCATTATGCAAAATCTTTCTCATAACTTAAGCAACTCTTATAAATCTAATTACTTAATTTGCCATGTTCAGGAGCTTGATTTCTCTTAAATGTTGTAATACTGTTTACAAGCCTGAGTAACATCATATTAATTTCAAATAAACATCATCGTTCTAGAATCAACACATATTTCTGGTTGAAAACATAAGGATTAACTTAAATTCAGGCTTAACTTAAACTCATAGGTATTTTGAAACTTATTTTAAACTTAACATCTAAATATTATGATTTACTTCACTGTCTCTATACTAAACTCTATTCCCTGTCAGACTTACAAAGTCATTTACCCCACCAAGCAGAGAAGGTTGACCTTCTAGGGAAAGCTGAGGTTTAACAATGAGTGTGACTAGGGGTGTAGTTCAGTGGAAGAGCATTGCCTAGCATACACAGGCCCTAGGTTTGGTCCCCAGCACTGAAAAACAAAAGCAAAAACAAAACAATAGTATCTATCACTAACTGAATATTTGCATCTGTGAGATCGCAGACGGTGGAATGTAAGCTTGCAGGTGGCCAAACCTGAGACAGTCAAAAGTAGCTGAATCAAACTTTTGTTAGAGTCTGCGCTATCCAGCGAAATTCCCAACCCTCCAAAGTGAAAATCGGGGTGGAAAGCCAGAGAAAATCGCACATGGTCCTGGCTGCCCAGGGTCTTTATAAGCCGGAATATGTTGAGGGTCCTGCCCAGGTCTAGGTGGACCAGGTGGAGGTAAGGATCTGTGGGTCTTATTTGTCTGCATCTGATCAGTCGCTCTGGCCCGTTGCCTTGCTCTTTGTGCTTGCAGTGGGTTGCTAGGGGTCCTAGCTCCCTCCCCTGCAGCTGCTTAAATCTGACCTGACAGTGTCCTCACCCCCTCAAATTCTTATATCAAAATCCCCATAGTCTGATGGTATTAGAAGGTGGGGGCAGGGCTGGGGATATAGCTCAGTTGGTAGAGTGGTAGGCCCTGGGTTTAATCCTCAGCATCATAAAAAAAAAGAAGAAGAAAGAAAAAAAAAAAGAAGACGGGGGCTTTAGGATGGGATTAGGTCATAAAGTTGGATCTCCAAGAAATAGTATTAGTACCCTTCTAAGAAGAGGAGAGCTTGCCCTCACTCTTTCTGCTCTGTACCATGTGAAGACACAGAAAGAAAAATCATCTACAAACCAGGAAGAAAGTCCTCGCCAGACACTGAATCTGTTGCCACATGGATCTTGGACTCCCAGCCTCCAGAACTGTGAAAAATAAATGTGACTTAAGTTACCTAGGCTATGGTATTCTGTTGTAGAAGTCCAAACTAAGTATGTGTTTATCAGTTTTCCATTACTATAACAAAATACCTGAGATGATTATTTTATAAAGAGAAAAGTTTTATTTTTGTTCACTTAAAATAGAAAAGGTTTAGAACTGATGGCCCGCAGGGGTCCCCTGGCCACCGCAATGCAGAAATATGAGAAACTGGAGAAGATTGGGGAAGGCACCTATGGAACTGTATTAAAGGCCAAAAAACAGGAGACCCATGAGATTGTGGCTCTGAAACAAGTGAGGCTGGATGATGATGATGAGGGTGTGCCGAGTTCCACCCTCCGTGAGACTGCCTACTGAAGGAGCTGAAGCACAAGAACATTGTCAGGTTTCATGATGTTCTGCATAGTGACAAGAAGCTGACTTTGGTTTTTGAGTTCTGTGATCAGGACCTGAAGAAATAATTTGACAGCTGCAATGGTGACCTCGATCCTGAGATTGTGAAGTCATTCCTTTTCCAGCTGCTGAAAGGCCTGGGATTCTGTCAAAGCTGCAGTGTGTTGCACAAGGACCTGAAGCCCCAGAACCTCCTCATAAACAGGAATGGGGAGTTGAAATTGGCTGATTTTGGTTTGGCTCGAGCCTTTGGGATCCCAGTCTGCTGTTTCTCTGCTGAGGTGGTCACACTGTGGTACCACCCACCAGATGTCCTCTTAGGAGCCAAACTGTTCTCCACGTCCATCGACATGTGGTCGGCCGGCTGTATCTTCACAGAGCTGGCCAATGCTAGGTGGCCTCTTTTCCCTGGCAATGATGTGGATGACCAGCTGAAGAGGATCTTCTGATATCCTTCACTTCCCGGCCCCCTCTATTTCTCACCCACTATCCTTATCCTCACTCTGCAAGAGGAGTTGGCAGGGAACTTGGAGCAGGAGCGAGGGTGGTGATGGCCTGGGCAAGGATGAGCCCCTAACCCTGCCCAGAAGGTACAGATGCAGCCCTTTCCATGAGTGACCCCTGACCCCATGGACACACTGCTGGGGACGCCAACTGAAGAGCAGTGGCCCGCCATGACCAAGCTGCCAGACAACAAGCCCTACCCAATGTACCCAGCCACAACATCCCCAAGCTCAATGCCACAGGGAGGGACCTGTTGCAGAACCTCCTGAAGTGTAACCCTGTCCAACATGTCTCAGTGGAGGAGGCCCTGCAGCACCCCTACTTCTCTGACTTCTGTCCCCCCTAGGCCCTGGGATCCCTGGGTGCCAGGCCAGGGCCTGGCCTATTTAAGCCATCTCGTGGGAGGGGCGGGAGGGGGGTGTTGAGCTCCAGCTGTGCTGGGCCTGGCCAGGGTCAAGGTGCCTGGCCTGCGATCTTCACTCCCCCCGTGGACTTTATTTAATTTCATAAATTGGCTCCTTTGCCACAGTCTGCTGATGTAGTGGTAGGGTGGATCTGAAGGGGCTGCTGGGAATCCCTGCTCCACTTTCTTTCACCACCCTCTGCAACTCATCCAGCTCAGGCACACCCAACTCTCTGCTACTCTAAGTGGCCTTGAGACCATGGGATCAGGAGGCCTTGACCCTTGACCCCACCCCTTCCTGCGGGGTCAAGGCAGTGTTGGCCCTGCACTTCTGTTCTTCTGCACTTATGCACGCCCCATCCTCCCTCTGTCCAGGAAGGGCAGACATAGTCCCCAAGGGGTTAGGCAGCTAGCATCTGAGATCAAAGATGGCTTCCACCAGAATGGAGAAAAGGACTGGGTCTCTCCTTGTGCCCTTCATGTCCCACATGGACCTTCCCTTTTCAACACTCCATACCCAGGCCTGCAGGCTGAGACAGAAGAGACCCAAAGGTATGGTTCCACGAGGAACACTCCCTCCCCCACTTCCTTCTTTGCCAGTTTTCCAAGGGTTGCGGATGCAGCAAGAGCAGGAAATTGGGTCTGAGGTCAGGGCCTGGGGTGTCCTTCCTGGCAGGAGGAGGAGGGAGGGTGCTCCCAGCCCCATCATTTCCGGGGCCTTCTGCTCCTGTGGGGAGCTGAGGAAGCAAGAACTGCTCTCATGGAGACAGGCTGTGTGCCATGCTTGGTCCCAACTCTGAGAAGAATCATGGCCTTCCAAGACAGGACACCAGCTTGCGCTCTTAGAAGTGGAAGAGCCCTTCTGTCATCCCCTCTCCTCCTCACTACTTCTTGCTGGGCTCTGGGTCAGAGTCTCCTTGCAGCTATACCCAGTTAGTCCCTACTGACTGAGCCTCTAGGCCATTACACCCGAGCCCTGGGTTTGCGGGGGGGCCTGTCCTCTGATGTCTTCTGATAAACTCGTTCACACTGATGTGCAAAAAAAAAAAAAAATAGAAAAGGTTTATTCTGGCTTCTAATACATAGGCAGACCCATTGGTTGTAGGTTTCTGGGGATGATGCCAGATGGTAATAGCAGGAAACACATGGCAAAGCAAACTGCTCACCCCATAGCCAAGAAGAAAAAGGGGAAGATGAAGGGGCCGGAGTTCCATAACCCGCTTTGAGGACACAACCCTAATGATCTAAGGACCTGTAACTGGGCCTTAGCTCCTAAAAGTTCCACCATATCCCAATAACATCTCCCTAGGACAAATCCTTTAACACATGGGTCTTTGGGAGACATTCAACACCCAAACTACAGCACAGTGTCTTAAAACAGTTATTTATCAGACTAAAGAGCAGAAACAGGAAAGTTTCTGCCACATGCTACCAAGGTCATTCTCACTGGTGACTTCAAAGAGTTTTTACCTGGTAGATTTACATCTGCTAACCTCATGCCCAGGCTTTCAACTGCACTGTTTCACACTTCACACCATCAAGGCTTCTTTTGCATTATGCCTTATCCCATCTTGGGGAGATGGACTGCTACTAAACTCTACCTAGGTCTCAGCAAACTTTCCTCACTTCACAATTTCTGCATGCCCTTTGTATTTTTCTTGTCTTACCAGATTCTATATGCCTGTCATATAGAATGGCCTCTCTGTTACTCAGTTTCTATTACTTTAACGAATGCCTGAGAGAATCTACTTTAAAAAGGAAAGGTTTACTTTGGTTCACAGTTTTGGAGGTTTCAGTCCGCGACCAATTGGCCCCATTGCTTTTGAGCCTGTGACAAGGCAGCATGTGACAGCAGGAGCACATGGCAGAGGAAGCCGTTCAGCTCACAGCAACCAGAAGTGAAAGAGAATGGAAGAGGAAGGGACCAGAGTCCCACAATCCCCCTCCAGGGCACACCGCAACAATCTAACATCTTCCATCATGTACTACCAGTAAAGGCTCCACTGCCTCCCAATAGCAAGCACCACAGTCTGGACACCAATCCTTCACTTATCCAAACCAGAAGAGTCTCTCTTTCACAATCTTCTAATGAGGGTCAACCTATACATCTCCTTTTCCCTTTCATACCCGCCTGGCCTATAAGACACCATACTCTTTCATACACCTATCTTCAGAGACATAAAAATGACTAGGGAGGCTGAGGCAGGAGTATCGTAAGTTCAAGGCCAGCCTCAGCAACTTAGCAAGACCCTGCCTCAACGTAAAAAATTTAAAAAGGGCTGGGATGTGGCTCAGTGGTAGAGTACCCCTGGATTCAATCCCCAGCACCAAAATAAAAAACATAGCCTTGCGTGGCATGGTGGTGCACACCTGTAATCCAAGCGACTTGGGAGGCTGAGTCAGGAGGATCGTGAGTTCAAAGCCAGCCTCAGCAACTTAGCGAGGCCCTAAGTAACTCAGTGAGACCCTGTCTCTAAATAAAATACAAAATAGGGCTGGGGATGTGGCTCAGTGGCAGAGTGTCCCTGAGTTCAATCCCTGGTTCCAAAAAAAAAAAAAGACATAGCCTTTCTTCCAATGAAATCTCTCTTTCTTCATCTTAATCAACCTTTTAATTTTCTTCTGCTCCTATTTCAGGAGTAAGACAAAAATTCTATGTTGTTTTTAACTAGTTTTTCCTTGATTCTCTGAGCCTTTGGGTTTGCAGTAAGTTTGATTATCTCTCTACCTTAAGAAATTAGTATGTAATTAGGCATCATTTTCTTTACCAATTTCTTTCTTTTTTTTTTTTTTTATTGTGGTGCTGGGGCTTGCCAATTTCTTAAGGTAGAGAGATAAGCAAATTTACTATGAACCCAGAGGTTCAAGAAAACAATTAAAGGTGCCTGTATTCAAAACATTTTAAATCTTTTTTTTTTTTTTGCAGTGCTGGGAATTGAACCCAGGGCCTTGTGCTTGTGAGGCAAGGACTCTACCAACTGAGCTATATCCCCAGCCCCATTTTAAATCTTAAGATTCAGATTTGCTCAAGGAATCAAGGAGGTTCTACAGTTTGGATAAGTGTCCCCCAAAAGTCCATGTGTTGAAGGTTGAAATTTAATTGACATTTTGATAGTATTAAGAAGTTGGACCAAGACAGGCACAGAGGCATATACCTGTAATCGCAGTGACTTGGAAGGCTAAAGTAGGAGGATCGCAAGTTCAAGGCCAGCCTGGGAAGCTTAGAGATACCTTGTCTCAAAATAATAAGGGATGGGAATGTAGCTCAGTGGCTCAATTTCCAGTACTAAAGGACTAAGGAAAATGTTAAAGATCCTCTAGGTCCATGTGCCTGCTGTGACCTTCACACACCCTTGGATGGAATATTGAAAGAATGCTGACTTATTGATGAATTTGGCTCATTCATGAGAACTCAGAATCATTCACTTATCTCACGGCTAACACTCCATCCCTTTGGGGATCTAGCCAATCCTTGTGGGGGTGAAGTGTCCTAGAGGGGATCATTAGGCCACACAGGTTGTTAGATGGAGCTTTCTTTGTTCTAATTTGTATTTAAGGAGACCCACTGGGAATAAGACTTTGGAGTCTCACCTGTGGAGAGGATGCTCTGCGTAGGACTTCCCAGTCAGGAATGTGAAAAGCTGCCCCGTGACTCCCCAGTTGCTTGCCTTCAGGTATTGGTGTTTCCCCTGACCTGGTGATGTGTTTTCTTCACTTTATGTCTTGCTTGTGACTTTTGATTTTGCTCTTGCTTCCAATATTATTATTAAAATAAATGCTATTTTGTATAAAGAGAGTGTCCTTATTGTCTGTGGGATCTGACCTACCAAATTCAGCAGCTGCACAGGTACATAATATTTTAACATTACAAGTATCCCCAACTCCAAAGAAAGGTGGGACCATGAGGACTCTACTCTAGTAATGGATTGATGCTGTCATCATGGAAATGGGTTAGTTATCATGGAAGTATGTTCCCAACAAAAAGATTGAATTCAGCCAGGTGCGGTGGCGCACGCCTGTAATCCCAGCACTTGGGAGACTGAGATAGGAGGATGACCAGTTCAAAGCCAGCCTCAGGAACTTAGCAAGGCCCTAAGCAACTCAGTGAGACCCTGTCTCTAAATAAAATACAAAATAGGGCTGGGGATGTGGCTCAGTGGTGGAGTGCCCCTGGGTTCAATCCCCAGTACCAAAAAAAAAAAAGAATGAATTCGGGCCCCCTTCCCTCTCTTGCCCTCTCTTCTCACCCTCTCTTGTCCTTCTGCCTCCTGCCATGGGGTGGGACACGGTAGAAAAGACCTCACCTAACGCCACCACCACACTCTTGGACTCTCCAGGCCCCAAACCTTAAACCAAATAAATTTTTGTTGATTTTTTTTTTTTTTTTTTTTTTTTGTTATTGGGATTGAACCCAGAGGCACTCCACCACTGAGCCACATCCCCAGCCCTATTTTGTATTTTATTTAGAGGCAGGGTCTCACTGAGTTGCTTAGGGCCCCGCTAAGTTGCTGAGGCTGGCTTTGAACTCACGATCCTCCTGCCTCAGCCTCCCAAGTGCTGGGATTACAGGCGTGCACCACTGCACCCGGCTTGTTGGCTTGTTGATTTTAAATTACCCAGTCCTAGATATTCTGTTATAGCAGCAGAAAATAGACCAAGACACTTCTTTTAGGTGAAGAACCAAAGCTTAGAGAAACTGAAGACCGAGACAACACTAAGTTGCTGGGATATGGACACAGGTGGAACTGACAGCCTTCGTCTTGAACTTCCACTTCCTCCCCATCACCTTGGTGCTTTGGGCTTTCCTCAGGGTAGGTTCCTGAAGTTAACCGTCATTGGCCCAGAGGTCTGTGTGGGGACTGTTCTACTTCAAGGGGGCAGGTGGCATGAGCCGCCCAACCCCACCTTGGGTCTGTATTCTGGGGCTTTGCCCATTGCATTTTTGTCCACGTCCCCAAAGGCACAAAGTTTTCAGGTCTCTGATTTGGTAACAGGAAAAACACACTTTGTCCCTGAACTAGTAGTTAACATATCTGCCTTTCCAGCATGGCTTCTTTCCCAATGTCATTAATGCACCATTTGAGAAACTAATTAACTTTTTTTTTTTTTTTTTTTTTTTTGCGGTGCTGGGGATTGAACCCAGGGCCTTGTGCTTGTGAGGCAGGCACTCTACCAACTGAACTACATCCCCAGCCCCCTAATTAACTTTTAATGAAGAGAGTGGACTTGAGATGAAAACAACCCCATCACAAGAAAACCACCCCACCATCTGGACATTGTGCTTCCCTTTCTTCATTGGACTTATTTTCCTTCTCTGTAGTATTGTGGAAGGGAGAAAAAATAAAAACTACTCTCCTTTTAGTAACAATTTTATTAATCAGAGATTTTTTTCTTTTTTTTTTTTTTTGGTACTGGGGATTGAACCCAGGG
>JAJEJO010004702.1:421330-492097 GCA_020662805.1 Glaucomys volans | reverse complement strand
ATCCTGCAACTCAAAGTCAAGAAATGTCGCCACCTTGAAGGTCAACATGAAGGACTCATGCATGTCCCACCCAGGAGGAGGCTTTCCTGGGTGATTTGAAGAATTCCAAACAGGTCCCAAAACAGTATGGGAGAAGGGGGAGACCCAGCTGGCTTCCAGTGTGGTCAGGGAGGGCTGGCAAGGGTCCCCACAGAGGAAGGTCAGAGCTGGTCTGGCTTGGGCTCCCTTCTAGAGAGAGTGCTGAAGGGGCCCTGTGCCTGCTCCATGCAGGCTCCAGAGGATGGAGGAGGACCTGGAGGCCGAGTGTTGAAAACGGAGCCAGACTCTTGACCGCAGCTGACCGAACGTCCTTTCTTTGGCAGCCTGTTTTTGATGCTGTGGTATCAGTGTCTGAAAACTCTGGGTAATTAGATTTGTACTGCGAGTTTCATTCTCTGTCATTTACAAGTGTCTGGCTACGTCATGATTAATGTTTTTGCCCCCAAATTCAACTTCTCCTGCAAAAACAGTTGGAGTTGTGCTCTCTTTCCGTTTTCTCTGGCTTGCTTTGTTTTCTCCCACACTTTAATTTTGCTATTTCTGAAAAGCACTGCTTTAGAGTTCTGAAAGCTGCTTAATTTCAGTGCAAAATTTATCTGATGGCTTGATGCAATCTAATTTTTCTAGTTAAACTTATTTATATGTGTGCATGTGTACACACATGTGTATATGTTATCCAAGAATCTCATTTTTTATTGTTTCTGTTACAAGTTTGTCTTATGAAGATTCCTACATTGTTCATGAGTGTGGAACCTACTGACTCTTACATTTACTAGATAATTTAGCATTTTCAAACTTCTTGTCACCTGTCCATCCTCCTGGGCATCTGAGTTTTATAAATGTGTCTTCTAACATAGCTCATAATTAAGTATTCTGAGATCTCTAACAATTTCAACAGCCCCTCGCCATTTGCAATTTAAAGATGGCATAGCAACTGCAAGTCCTCATGAGCCACAGCCTGCTTGTTTTGATTCATTCGCTGATTGGCTGAGTGCACTTGAAGGGGGTGTGTTCACCAGGAATGTTAATCATGCTGTCTGAAAAACTTGAACGTTACATTTCCCCCCAGATCCTGCTACATTGATTTGGCGGCACACCAGAGTTCCATGGAACTGTAAAGTTATGAGTCTTCCACTTTGATATGAGTGACACATATCTGGTTGAAATTTATCTTTGCAGTTTAACAACCTGATTGCCATGTCCCACTGTGTATCAATGCACACTGAGTTTTAAGAATGCAGGATTCCTGGGACTTAACACAACATGATGTCTAGTGTCCCTTTCACATTCTTCCTGGCTGCCCTGAGAAGAATGTCCTTCTGCTGTGATGTTCTGCCTTACCCCACGTCAAGAGCAACAGGACCACACAGCAATGGAAAGCTAATATACTTACTCAGATGATTTTTTTTCTATGAATATTGGGGTTTCAATCTTTTAATGTAGGTCTGTGGTCAGTTTTCAGGTAATGGCTATGTATGACATGAAGGGTGGGTTGAAGTGACTTTGTTGGGAGCCTGCCTGGTCATCCCAGCATCATTTACTTAAAGACTACTCTTTCCGCATTGGATTTTCTTGGACTTATTGATATAAATCAACTGACCATAAACAAGAATATCTATCTCTGGACTGCCAGCTCTAATCCATTGATTTACTTTTCTCTCCTTAGGCCAGTATCTCAGTGACTGTACCGCAAAGACTTCTCGGTATGTTTTGAAATTGGGGAGCATGAATTCTCCAGTTTTGTTCTTCTCTTACAAGCTTGTCTTGGCTATTCTAGGTCTTTTGCATTTCCACATGACCTTTAATGTCAGCTTTTCAATTCATCAAAATTGAAAAGCAAGAGCTTTCACAGGGATGTGTCAAATGGTCATGCTAACACTTTTGCTCTCAATCCATGAGCATGGGATGTCTTCCCATTTGTTTCTTTAATTGCTTTCAACTGTGTTTTATGGTTTTTGGTGTATAAATCTGTAAGTCTCATACTTCTTTAGTAAGTTCATTACTAACTCCTCCATGTTATTAAAAATGCATTTTTTTCTTAATTTTATGTTCAGGTTTGTGTTGCTAGTATGTAAAAGTATAATTGCTCATAGTGTGTTGACCTTGTATCCTGCATTTGCTGAACATGGCCATTAGTCTTGTGGATTAATTGTGGACTGCAGATGAAGCTGCATGATCTCAGCATACAGTGAGTCTTATTTCTTTCTCGCTTGGCTGAATGGCTTTCCTTCCTTTTTCTTGCCTAATTTCTGTAGATTGAGTCTCTGGTACAATGTCAAACAGGAATAAAAAATATAAATTTGTCATTTTTTCATCTTTCATTATATGTCTTCTGTGTTTTAGCTTCATTACTGCTGTTTTTTGTGTCCAATTGATATTTTTATTGTATCATTTTAATTTTCTTATTACCTCATTCTGTTTCTGAACCATTTTCTAATGGTTTCCCCAGTAACTTTAGTTAGTACCTTAAAATAGCTTCTGTTGGATTAATACTGAGCTAATTCGACAGTGCCATCATGTGTTGCTTAGTGACAGGGACACATTAAGGAGAGAGGTGCCATCAAGCAATTTTGTCATGGAGGGGACTTTGCACTTATGCATGCTTAAAGGCCACAGTGTCACCAGGAGACATGGACCTGGGGCCAGCATCATCCATCCACGAGGTCCTCTGCTGACCAGAACCTGGTTACGTGGTGCCCGTGTGAACACCTGACATCCAAGCAGCTGGCTCTGTCCTGTCCCCGTCCTCAAGGCTGGTCTGCCATGCACATCCTGGATCTGTGCATTATGAGCACCTCGAGGCAGGTCTGAGTTATTTCTCTGTACAGCCAGCATGTAAATAAGAATTAAAACACAACAACAGGAGTGGCTTCTTCATGTCTTGTCTGCTTACCTGGCAACTACCTTGGTAAGTACACTTCATGTTTAGATGAGCTCTCCAGTTACTGCTCTTGATTCATCCTGGGGATTCTTCTTACCTGTCTCATAGGACAGGTTGCTAGCCTTAGACTCCATCAGTTTTTGTCTACCCAGGAAAGTCTTGACTTCTGTGTGTAAAGCGAGGGGGGTTGTTGAATACCACATTCTGTCCAGCAGTCTTTTATCTTATTTTTTTGTGGGAGGAGGTACTGGGGATTGCACTCAGGGGCACTCAACCCCTGAGTCACATCCCCAGCCCTATTTTGTGTTTTACTTAGAGACAGGGTCTCACTGAGTTGCTTAGTGCCTCGCTTTTGCTGAGGCTAGCTTTGAACTCGAGATCCTCCTGCCTCAGCCTCCCGAGCTGCTGGGCTCACAGGCATGGCCACTGCACCTGGCTTTGGCGGTCTTTTATTGTCAACACTTGGAACATGTCATCCCCTGCACTGGGGCCTCTGTGGCTGGCCTCTGTGTCGCTGAAGGCCCAGGTACATGCAGAATGGCTGTCCTCTGGCTGCATTCCAGACCTCTCCTTGTCCCAGCTTGTCAGTATGCGAATCTCCTTAAGTTTATTTCAGAGTCCATGGAGCTCCTTGAATGCACAAATCGCTGTGCTTCTAAGATTAAATTTGGGGGGTATTTGACTATTATGTTCTCTAGTGTTTCCCTTTCCTCTCCCCTCTGCTGTGCTAGTCATGGGACACACAAATGGGCTTATCAGCTGGGGCCTCAAAAACCTCTGAAGCTCTGCTTGGTTTCCTTTGTTCTTTCTCTTCTCTTTTTTGGAGTGGAAGCTCTCCTTGACAGATCTTTGCGTTCACAGGCTCACTCTTCTGCCCCTTCATATTCGCAGCCGGGCCTTGGAAATATTTCTTTACTGCAATTTTCAACAGCAGAATTTGTACGTGATTCTTTTTCATTTAATTTTCTGATACTCAGTGTTTGCTGAACCATCGCGCTCAGACTTCCTCCAGCTCCCCAGGTCTGACTTCAGTTTTTGAGCACAATTGTGACCAATACCGGAGCGTCTTTGTCCAGTAAGCCCAGCATCTGAGCTTCCTCAAGAAATTCTCTGCCCACTGCTTTTCCCCTGTTGTCAATCAGCTTCTCAGCTTTCCTGGTCTCTTTTCTCCTTGCTGTTCCACCCTGCATTCCCATGGTGGAGAGGACGCTCTGGAAATTGGAATGCCGCTGCAAGCAGAGAATGGGGCGGCCTCCCTAAAGGGGGAGCGGTTTGCTCGGTGGTGCCTCTGTCCTCCTGGCGCCCAGCCCGTGCTCCTTGCAGGTGTGGCCCAAGGGTGGATTAGCGCCTTGGTCGCTCCAGCCTCAGGTCCGCAGGGTCTGCTCAGTAAGCCAGGTCCCTTCCGTGTTCTCCGTCCGCCTGTGTCTATGGATCACAGTCTCTGTATTTTTTTGAACTTCGTTTTCTTTTCATGAACTACCTTTTCAGCAGTGTCTAATCTGCTGTGAAGACCACCCAGTGTTCTTTGAAGTTCTAATGGTTTATCTTTCTGTTCTAGAATTTTGATCTATTTCTCATTCAAATATATTTGTATTTTTATTTTAAATATTGTTTCCATGTAATATTTCTCGGTGTGTCTTTTTGTTTTTGTTTTGTTTTTGGTTTTTGGTTTACTTTTGTTCTTTGTTTGTTTGTTTTGGTACCAGGGATTGAACCCAGGAATGCTTCACCACTGAGTCACATCCCCAGCCCAGCCCATTTTATATTTTTTATTCAGAGACAGGGTCTCATAAGTTGCTTAGGGCCTCCTTAAATTTGTTGAGGCTGCCTTTGAACTCGTGAACCTCCTGCATCAGCCTCCCAAACCACTGGATTGTAGGCGTGCGCCAACACCCTGTTCAATGTTGTTTTTTATATTTTCCCGTCCCTAGGAAGCTTTGGAAACTCTCTTCAATCCTCTTGGCTCTCAACTACCTCTCCTACAATCAGTAAATATTTGTAGTAAATACATAACCCAACTATAGTATTAAATTCCTGTATTGCCTTTGAATCTTGACCTAATAGTGCATATTTATCACACACCATAAAATTTTAGTAGCCAATAATTACACTTATGCATGTCTCTTAAGAAAATAACCTGAATGTGAAGAGATTAATACAAAGATATTCAAAGCAGAAAAATGTAAAACAGTGGAGAAAATCTAAGTATTTGACAATCAGAGAAGTATGCATTAAATTGTTGGTGTAGCATGTAGCCATTGTTAAGGGTATTTTCAAATAATTTTATAACCTAATAAACTGTTCACAATGTTATAGTAAATGAAATCTCAGAATAAATATGGTTGGATAATTAGTTCCTGAAAGCAAATTGTTTATCCATAACACATTGCAAAACAGAAGAAAGAAAATACCCCTAAAGATGTGGCAATAGAAATCATTTCGATGTTCTTCTTTATACTTCCTTAACGTTTCTGCACTAAATAAATATCAAGAAAACAATCACATTTCAAATTCAAAGGTGAACGTGAAGTAAAAGAAAGGCCTGCGCAGACCCGTGTCTGGGAGGCCTGCTGGCCCCACGCTGCCCGGAGGCAGCTGGCAGCTTCCCCCGTGCCTGCTCCCTGCGCTGTCAGGCTGTCAAGCTTCTTCAGAGAGGCTGGCTCCGCGCAGCTCGGGTCTTCTCACATCTCTGAATTCAGCCACAGGGATGCTCTCATGATGAACGGGCCGCCTCTTGGGAAGGGGGGAGGCTGCCATCTTCTAGGTCATGATCCCTGGCAGCCCGCACAGAACTCAGATGAAGGTGAGGACAAGGTTGTGGAGTCCTCCCAAAGTGGACTTGCTCTCCTGACATCATTTACACACATCCACAGTATCTGAATATGAGCTCATCCCAGAATTATTAAAAACGAGAGCTAGATAATGGAATAATCATGGAGACCCGTTCAGTTTGGAAATTCATGTCAAGATAGCATCTCTGAATGCTGCTGTCGTTCACCCCTATTCTGCTGTTTTAGCCAAGTATAGCTCATTATCATTTTTCCTATAGAAACAATTTTCTTTGTTCATTACATTAATAATATGATGACTTCCTGTTGGCATGCCAAATAATTAATCCTCTATGAGCAGATTTGTTTTAATTTAAACATGCTAATCTTTTTGCACTTTTCAAGTAGGAAGTGAGACATCACCTAACAGATAATTAGTTTTAGCAGCTCCACATTATATTTCACAAATGATTTGGAAACCTTGATTTGTATGCCAGCCAGAAAATACAACTGCATAGGTTGTGTTGCAAAGAGACATTATGGGAAACGAGATGGCATAGCTGTTTTTGAGCAAAAGAGAACTTAACATGTTGGAGCGACTTTAAAAGCAAGAAATAACATAAAATGGGATTCTTCAATTTTGAGAGAACGAGCTATTCAAGAAGCAATCCTAGGTAAAGAGCAAGTTGTACATCAGGTAATCATTTCTTTGACTGATTTTGCTTTGCTTTCCTTTAGGGAGAAGCCCAACAACAGTGGCGCAGAGCCTCTGTAGAAGGAACATCCCAATGTCAAGTGGTCTGTCCCTGAGCTGAGCTCAAGAGCAGTGCTGGTGATCCCCACCCAGATGATGCATGTTCAGCCAACGCACAGCATTGGTAAATTCCAGGCCGGGGCACGGCTCTAAGTTAAGGAGGCTCTGAGGAGGCTGGAGACCCGATCATCTGTGGCAGTGCTTTGTCGCAGCTGTGTGGGTCTCCCTCAGAGGGGGTGAGCTGACGGAGCTCACACACACCCCGGGAGATCAGATTCTAAGATGCAGTCTCAAGTTTATTGGGGATGTGCAGCCCTTTTTATACACAAGGGGAGCCAGTGAACAAAGAAGCTTGAAACCTGATAGCCTGTAGGGGTGGTCCAGCCAGAAGTTACGCAGTCACACAAGGGGAGCGGGACATGAGGGAGGGTGAGGCTCTCCTGAGGCAATGGCCTTCAGCAGGTCTGGTCACTTGAAAGTTTTCTGCCCAAGCATGAACTATTCCTGGGTTTCCCTCAGGAATGTACCATTCTGCAGCCTAGGGGAACATATGCCTCAGTGGCTTCTTCCTACATCCCCATAGTGCTTCAGCTGGAGGAAGATGGCGCATGGAGCCAAGGGTTGGATGAATTCCTGGCAGATGTCAGGCTACGCCAGAGTCAGGTTCAGAGTGGATTTCAAGCCCTGGAGGAAAACTGAGGCCATGTCAGGTAAATCCCGCCGTGCAGTGGCAAGCTTGCTGTCTAGGTGAAGTAAGTGCACAAAGCAAGTCAGGAGAAAGAGGCAAGGGAGGTCTTACCTCGCCCAGAGAGCGTGTGGGCAGTTGGCTTATCGGCCACACAGAGGTCATCTGCTCTAGTGATACTGCACAAGTCCCACACTCAGAATGAGAGTTCACCTCTCAGGGAGCAGAGGAATTCGATTTCTGGAAGGGAGGCTGACAGAAGCTGAATTTAGAAGAGGTACGAACAATTACTTCCTGAGACTGGTGGAGGAAGTAGAAATTCCCAGGTCCTCACTTCAGTATTTCCTCCTGTCACATAGTAGGGATGTGGAGATCATGACTCTGAACTGAGAAGCTGTGGGAAAACCACCTTCGATGGTCAGGAGGCTTCAAAGGATCATCTATCAAAAACCTTCCGAATGTTCAGTGATGCCTCTCTCCACGGGCAGAAGCTGCAGGTGACACGTGTGTTGTGAATCACAGAAATGTCTACACACACTCACTGGCTTAATTGATTCTTCAAACACTCCCACTGAGAGAAGAGCACTGTCTCCCACCCCTGCCAGAACCCCCAGGCCCAAGACTCGAGGGATCAGAGCCAGGTGGCCCTCCCCACCACACAGAATAATCCATCCAGCCACAGAGTTTTTGATTCTTCTCCTTAGAATTTCAAACTTTTCTGATTTGGATGTCAGTTTTCCCAAGATAGCAATGCTACCTTAAGGGACCAACAATTAGTCGCCTACAAAATTGAAAGTTAAGGATATTTGAATTCTCTGTGCAAGCAAACCTACAAAGATATGAATTTCATTACTGGGTAGAGCCGTTCACCCCATACCACCATGGGGCCAGAGTGCTGTCAATAGAAGTCACCTTCTCTGGGTGCTTCTTAGGTTTTCCTGGTCAAAGCATGAAGGTTAATGGAAAATCCCAACAAATCTCCTCCCTCGCCATTGTGGGTGTGCGGGGGTGTGTGGGGTGAATGTTCCCTGAGGATTCAGCCCCTTCCAAAATGAAGTCTGAGTTGCTCAAAGAGATAAGGAATCTCAGTGATCTTGGTCTTTGGTCGAAGGCAAAGGCAACCAAGTGGGTATTGGAAGGGGAAACTCACCGACTTCCTGGGCCTCGTGATCAGATGCAGAACTGAGGCTGCAGCAGCTGTTCAGGGCTCACACACACAGGTGTTCTCGGAGCAACTCGGGGTATCCCTGAGGCTGCACACCTCCAGCTCCGGCCATTCCCTATCCTACCTTATTAATGTGCTTGTGTGCAGTTCAAACCACCAAATTGTCCCTGCTGTATATAAAGGCACATTCAATAGATATTTAAAATATTTTCTTCAATATTGTAGGAATTCACAGCCACCCAAAAGTACTTATCTTTCTCAACAATACTATTTTTTAATCTCAAAAAGAACAAAATACTGATTTTATCAGCAAGTGGTACATCCCACTGCTTTATTCATGTTTAATTTTATGGACTGAAATGTATCAGTGAGCTTTCACTAACATCGGTGTTGAGCACCATGTTTTTAGTGTTTGTGTACCAAAAAGTTTTCACAGTGGTAAAGATCTTAACTTATTGCTGCTGCAAATTCTTCTACATTAAGACCCATTGCAAATAGTCTCCTGGTTTCTTATTTGCCTTCTGTTTTTTGTCCTTTGATTTATGTGTGCGTTTGTTTTAAATTGGTAAATCTCCCTGTCTTCCCTCTTGAAATTCACTTCCTCCTTGGTCCATGAACAGTGCCCAGCAGCAGATGATAGAGGTGTGCGAGCTTGGAGAACAAGAGAAGATTGTTCGAGACACTTATCCTTGCCCATTTTGTACGCACATGCACACAGCCCCCCTTCCTGAGTGGACTCAGAGTCCAGGGGGGTCAAGCCTCTGCTCCACTATTTCTAAATATCCCCAGAATGCATAGAAAGGGCTCAATGAATGTCTTGAAAATGGAAAAATGTGAATTCATACACATGTACTTCATTAGCTTTACAAACATCTTTCAGGAGGGCCCGAGGCACTGCATATTTATTAAATCTCTTTTTGCTTGTTTACATTTGGCAACAAAATTCTACTTCTTGTACATGTGAAAAAATAATTTTTGGCTAAGAACTAGCATTATACCTAGACATTTCAAAAATAAATTGAATCAACTAGAGAGTTTCTTGCAAAAGACGTCTACTGTAATGTATCAGCTGGGGGGTTTTCTCTCCCACTCATGTTTCTATAACACGAAGGAAGCAATACAAGCATATCAAAAGGAACTTCTCTTCTACTATTGAAATAAAATAAATCAAGGAATCCCAAACTTCAGGTGACTAGGCACTATTTCCAGAATTCCCAAGCTGGAAATTTGCCTTGGATTAGGTTATTCGCAGTCATTCAGAAACTGAACCTTAAACTAAAAATAATGAATTTGATCCAGAAAGAACGTAGACTATCCCTCTGGTGTCAGGGTGAGATTAGAACCAGTATTAATTATTTTCCTTTAAGAAAAATTAAAGCTTTATATTTTCTTTTCTTGTTTTTGTTTTGTTTTGGTTTTTATTTGGTACTGGGGATTAAACCTAGGAGTGTCTAACCATTGAGTCACATCCCCAGCCCTTTTTTATGTTTTCTTTAGAGACAGGGTCTTGCTGAGTTGCTCAGGGCCTCACCAGCTTTGAACTTACAGTCCTCCTCCCTCAGTGTCCCGAGTCTCTGGGATTCTAGGCGTGCCGTGCGTCACCACATCTGGCTAAAGCCTCATATTTTCCACATATGCCAAAAAACTATTTTAAAAGAAAGAAGATCTAACTTTGTAGTGATCACAAAGATTGCTGTTTTTGTATTTGCATTTTTGAAAATTTCTTCATTTCCAATATTGTGGCTCTTAATACCATCCTCCAGGGGCCATATAAACTCAGGCTTTGGGGGAATAGCATTGTGGACAGGAGTCCTCAGTGGATAAGAGCTCACACGTCACTTCTCCCGCTGTTCTGTGTTGTGAGATGGCCCCTGGGTGAGGGAGAGGAGGTCCTGCTCTTCAGGGAGAAGATCTGAGGTGGTCAGAGTCCCCTGGCCCGTTCCTGTTGGGAGGTCCCGAGTGTCCCATCCCATTCAGGCCCATTCTTCCTCCCAATGCCCTAACTCAGTGCTTATTTGAAACAACAGATCCAGCACTGGACACTCTGTCCCTCACCCTTCCCTCCGGGTCACTGTAAAGGCTGTTGTTGCTGCACCTCCTCCTGAACCAGGTGGTCCAGGTCTGAAGCCTTACCTTTCATCCTTAGGGTCTCGATGCCATCAAACGCATCCCTTCCGTCCCATGTCACCACCATGTGATGTCCCTGCACATCCTCCATCCAGCTCCCAAGGCCCCTCGGTTCAGCATCCATCCAGGAGGGAGCCTGCACTCCTTCTCCTTCACCTGGACTGACCCAGCCTCTTCACGGGGACTCTTCCAGAAACTTTTTCCAGAAGAGGAAGTGTTCTTCTGCTTTATTAGTGACGGCCACTCCTGACAGACATGTGTTCCCTGTTAAAATCTAGCTGGCCTCTAATCGTGGAGCGGTGGCTGCCTAGAAAGCTTTTGATTCCTGCTCTTCTCCTTCTGTCGTGCGTGGGAAGACGTCGTGCGGGGGCTTGCATGGCTGACCTATCCTCTCCCCAGGTGGCAGTGAGGCTGTGTCTCCCGCCAGCCCACCTGTGCCGTGTCATCTGGAAATCCTTCCACGTGGGCAGAGACACAGCGAGAGTACTGACAACACATTTCCAGGTGGCCTCTCCAAGCTACTTCGTGTCCCCCCAAATTGAAATGGTTAAGAAAAAATAAAATGCACATGATTAAGTCATGAAGTTGAAGGGACAGTGCATATTATCACAGTGACTCAGACCAACTCTGCAAGGACAGGAGTTTTAATCAGTCTTAGAAAGGAAAAAAAATCACATTAGAAATTTTATGTCCTTCAAGATTTAATCCCTCAGATAAAATGTGGTG
This sequence comes from Glaucomys volans, assembly GCA_020662805.1. NCBI lineage: Eukaryota > Metazoa > Chordata > Mammalia > Rodentia > Sciuridae > Glaucomys > Glaucomys volans. The sequence continues at coordinate 480,952 of JAJEJO010004702.1, read as the reverse complement.
CCTCCAGGCAGGTTGGGAAGGAGGTAAGAATCAGTTTGTGGCTTTGTTCTAATACTTGTAGGAGACAAATCTCGAAGTTAGCCATTTATCCAATATTAGGTTTACTCTATTCAACTTTGGACTGTACTTTGGTAGGCAAATGAAATAGCCAGGCATTGTGCATTCAGCAGGTGTTTCCTGTCGCCTGTGAGACAGGCCTTCTTTGAGCTACTGGAGGGAAAGCCTTGAAAAGATCCGGATGATCTCACAGCTCAGAGAAATGGAGCTCATTGGGCGGGTGCTCCAGTGGGGAGACAGACAGAAGGAATGAAGCAAATGAGGGAATTTCAGAGAGTGCCACAGGCTGGGAGGACAATACGCCAGAACACTGTGATGGAAGAATGACCGAAGATCCTGGGCAGGGTGAGGGAAACATGCCAACTCAGACTCTTTCAGAAATACCCAGCATGGAAATTCACTGCCAGAAACAATGATGTAACAACTGGGCAATCAGAGGGAGCAGAGCGAAGATGGAAGCCGAGATGCTCCAGAGATCCCCGCTCTCAACAGGCACAGAGAGGTGAACAGCCCATCAAGCACCACACTAGCTCTCGAGAGCTGAAGAGGGCAGGCGAGCCAGGCAAGCCAGGCTGGGGGCGCACGCCTGTGATCCCAGCAACTCGGAGGCTGGGGCCGGAGGATTGTGAGTTTGAGACCAACCTGGGCAATTTAGCAAGACTCTGCCTCAAAAGGAAAGTTTGAAGAAAGGGCAGAGGGTGTAGCTCAGTTGCAGAGCACCCCTGAATTAAATCCCCAGTACAGAGAGAGAGAGAGACAGAGAGACAGAGAGAGACAGAGAGACAGAGACAGAGAGACAGAGACAGAGAGACAGACCAACCACAGTGGCTGATTTTATTATAATAAAATCACAGGGCGGGAGGAAGAGCAAGCCTCCTCCAGCTGGTGGTAGAGCACAGGAGCCAGGCAGGACTTGGACTTGGGGCGCAGTGCTGCACCCTCCATGTAGGACTTGACACCAGCAGAGACCCAGGCCCCGTGCCCGGCCAGAGCTCCCAGGGCCTGGCCAGGCATCAGGGGCAGATCTGCGTGAGAGAGACAGGCTTGCGTCTCCGCCTGCATCCTCGGCAGCCCTGGAGTGGGCCCCAAGCACCCTCCCTTAGTCCTTGCCTGTCCTGCTGGCTGTGGGTTCAGCTGTGACCCAGAATAGTGTCATGCTTAATAGCCAGAGAGCTGTCACATCACCCTTCCTGCATCCTCAGCAAACCCACTGTCCCCAGGTCAGCTGGTGTGGGGAAAGACTCCGTGTTCTGAGCATAGACCAGGGCAAGGACTGTGTCTTGGAACTCAGTGTCAGGATGGTGAAACCCAACACTGGAAAGATACTAAAAGTCTCTAACTCCAGGTAAGAATCCTCTGGAACAGTACCAGGAGGGGAATGCAGACTGTCTGTTTGACTTCTATTCCTCTCAGCATCACCTGTGGGTGTTTCACTGACCTTGGACCTCGAGTCCACCTCAGCAACACGAAGCCCATAGCAGTGGGCCATTGATCTTACCCCAGTGCTGTGGGGATCTCAGTGGTGTGTGGTCTCAGCACTATAGTGTTGGTGGCCACAGAAGTGGCATAGGGACTTGTAACTAGCTCCTCCAGCCTAGAGCCAGGCAGAATCTTAGAGTGCCTGACTATGGACAAGGAATCTGGGCCTATCCCCCATCCCAGGGAGAGGCTTGAGAGCATGAACTTCCTTCTGAGGTGCTCCACTAGCTCTTGCTGAACAACACACCAAATTCAGAATTGGGGCAAACCTAAGTCTGGGGTTGCCCTCGAGTACTGAAACGGTGACAACACACCTGTGGCAAACAGACTTGGGCACCATCAGTGCTAAAATAGTGGAAGTGACAACCAGCTCTGAGAAAATAGGCAGCCTACTTAGAATATCTGGAGATACAGGCACAAAGAAAGCAGATTAGGAAGACTGGAAAGCATACCTAATCCTTCAGTTCTCAGATAGTGTCTAAAGCAAGAGACCATAACCTCACTCATCAGTCAAAATGAGGTGCCCCAAAACTGACAGGCTGGTAATCAGTATGGATAAACTCTCAGATAAAGAATTTAAAATAGCTGCTTTAAGGAAATTCAGTGAACTTGAAGTAAAGCAGAGAAACAATTCAACAGTATAATAAAGAAACTTAACAGAGAAATGGAAGCAATATTTTAAAAATCAAGGGCTGAGGATATAGTTCAGTTAATTAAATTATAAATGCATAAAATGAAATCCTTGAGCTGAAAAGTACACTAAATGAAGGTAAAAATGCAACAAAAGACATTAATAGCAGGATAGATTAAACAGAAAAATTATTGAGTTTGAATATAGGCTATTTGAAAATATACAGCCAGAGAACAAAAAAGAAGAAAGATAAATTTGCATGATGAAAGCTTACAGAAACTTTGGGATGACATTTAAAAAGTGCACATTCAGCTAACTGGGGCTCAAAAAACCCTGAGAATATTAAAAGGGTAGATAGTTTATTAAAATAGATGATAACAGAAAACTTCCCAAACTTTTCTCCATTCTTTTCTCCCTCAATTATGTATCATCATCCACTTATCAGAGAAATCATTTGACCTTTGGTTTTTGGGGATTGACTTATTTCACTTGGCATGATATTCTCCAGCTCCATCCATTTACCTGCCAATGTCATAATTTTATTCTTCTTTATGCCTAATTCCATTGTGTATATATACCACAACTTCTTAATCCATTCATCTATTGAAGGGCATCTTGGTGGTTCCACAATCTAGCTATTGTGAATTGAGCAACTATGAACATTGATGTAGCTGCATCAGTGTAGTAATCTGATTTTAAGTCCTTTGGGTATAGACCAAGGAGTGGGATAGCTGAGTCAAATAGTGGACCCATTCCAAGTTTTCTGAGGAATCTCCACATCACTTTCCAGAGTGGCTGCACTAATTTGCAATCCCACCAGCAATGTATGAGTGTACCTTTTTCCCCACATCCTCGCCAACACCTATTGTTGCTTGTATTCTTGATAATAGCCATTCTATTGGGGTGAGATGAAATCTTAGGGTAGTCTTGTTTGGCATTTCTTTTATTACTAGAGATTTTATAGAGATGAGGCATGGGGAGGGGATGGGGGGAAGGAAAAATAATAGAATGAGACAAGCATCATTACCCTATGCACATGTATAATTACACAAACGGTGTGACTCTACTTTGTGTACAACCAGAGAAACAAAAGTTGTACCCCATTTGTTTACAATGAGTCAAAATTTTAAAAAATCCCATTGACTGGTCATAAGTGTTAAGACATTTAAAATATTCTATTCTTAGAATTCTGTTTTTAAAAAACCCTTGACTGGATTTTGAATGTCATTGCATTACATTAATAAATTAATTTGGGAGAATTTACTACTGTGCCAAATAAAGTCCTTAGCATGTTAAAAAAAAAACAAAAAAACTTCCCAAACCTAGAGAAGGACCCAATTATACAGCTATAGGAACATCAAAGATTACCAGTCAGATTTAACTCAATCTAGTCTACCTAAAGACAGATTATAATCAAGCTCTCCAAAGTGAAATGTAAAGAGAAGATTTTAAGGCTGTAAGAGAAAAAGAAACATCACAGAGTGTCCCTATTCTCCTAACAGCAGACTTCTCAGCAGAAACATTACAGACCAGCAGAGAATGGCATGAGATTGTCACAGTACTACAGAGAAACAACTTCCAACCAAGAATACTGTGCCTAGTCAATTTATCCTTTAGAAATCATGAGAGTTAAGGAATTTCCAGACAAAAAAAGAATAAATCCCTACCAGACCTATTCTACAATAAATGCTAAAGGGATTTCTTCAAACTGAAAAAAGGAGACATTAATGAGTAGAAATAAATCATTTGAAGGTATAAACCTCGATGGCAAAAACCGTTCATATATTTAGTATAAAGACATAACAAACAAAAAATTATTAATATGTTAAGAAGTGGACAATGTAGTAAACATAAAATGAGACATCAAAAATTCAAAATTGGGGAAGGAAGAGAGACCAAGTTAGGACATTAGTACATTTGTTTTTTGTTTGTTTCTTTCTTTTCTTTCTTACCATTACAATTATGTTGTTACTGTCACTTCAAAAGCTTGTTGTAATCAAAAACTTGTTGTAATCAAAAGTTTTTGAAAGCCTTATAGTAACCATGAAACAAAAATCTGTAATAGACAAATCAAAACTAATAATCAAGGAACCAAACATCTTACCAGAATAAATTACTTAACCACAAAGAAAGACTGTAAAAGAGGGAGAAAAACCTACAATAAAACTTGAAAACAAGTTACAAAATGGCTAAAATATGAATTTAATTGTCAATTATTACATTAAATGTAAATGGATTAAATTCTCCAACCAAAAGACATAGTGACTGAATACATTAATTTTAAAAAGCCTTGACTGTTCTAATTGTTACTTACACGAAACTCACTTCCACTCTAAAGGAACACATAAAAAGTGCAGAGATGAAATAAGATAGTCCACAGAAATGGAAACAAAAAGAAAGCTGTAATAGCCTTACTCATATCAAATAAAATAGACTTTAAATGAAAAGTAGTAAAAAGAGACAAAGAAGGTCATTATATAAATATGATAATCATATAATAATAAAGAGACCAATTCAGCAAGAAGAAATAACAATTTTATATATTTATATATATATTGGAGTACATAAATAAATACATATATCCATGACAGAGAGAGAGAGAGAGATTCCAATATTAACAGCAGTAGGGGACATATCTCACTATCAGTTATTGACTGGTAACCCAGAAAGAAAATCAAGAACAACAAAAAAAGAAAATAGCAGAGTTAAGTTTCACCATTGACAAAAAGGACTAATAGACATCTACAGAACATTCTATCCAAAAGCTACACAATGCACTTTCTTCTCATCAACACATGAAACATTCTCCAGAATAGATCAAATTGTGGTCTACAAAACAAAGCTCAACAAATTTATAAAATTGTAATCAGGTCAGGTATCTTTCAGATCACTATGCAATAAAAGTCAAAATCTAAAGCAAAAGAAACTTTGGAAACTGTACAAACACATGAAACTAAACAACTTCTTTTAAACAACCAATTGATCAAGGAAGAAATCAAGAAAGAAATGTAAAGATTTCTTGAAACATATGAAAATAGAAACACAATATATCAAACCTATGGGACACAGAAAAAGCTATACCATGAGGAAAGTTTATAGGTATCAATGCATACCTACATGAAAGAAACAGAAAGTTTTCAAATAAACAATCTATCACTTCAACTCAAGAAAATAGAAACACAAGAACAAACAAAACCCAAAATTACTAGCAAGACAGAAATTGTAAAGATCAGAGCAGAAATAGACTAAATAGAGACTAAGAAAGCAATACAAAAGATCAATAAAATTAAGAATTGGTTATTCAAAAAGATAAACAAAATTGACAAACCAAATTTAACAGAAAATTCATGTAATTATTCATTATGATCAACTGGAATTCATTCCAAAATTCAAGAATGATTCAACATGCAAAAATCAATACATGTGAAGAACCACATCAACAGATTGAAGAACAAAACCCATATATCATCTCAATAGATGTAGAAAAGATTTTTCAAAAAACTGATCATCATTCATTGTAAAAACACTGAACAAATTAGTTACAGAAGGAACAACCTCAACATTATAAAGATCATTTATCGGAGCTGGTGGATAATATAAAATAGAATGTGGAAAACCAAGAAACTGTTTCTCTAAAATCTGGAACAAGGTATGGGTGCTAAAGTTTAGCACATTTCATTCAACATACTATTAGAAATCCTAGACACAGAAACCAGGCAAGAAAGAAGTAAAGGACACTCATATTGGAAAAGAAGTCAAATTGTCATTATTTGAAGATATTATGATCTTATATATGGAAAACCCCAAAGCCCATCAAAAATCTCAGAACTAATGAGCAAATTTATCTCATTTGTACAATATAAAATCAACATACAAAAACCAATAGCATTGCTTTACACGAGAGTAACTCATCTCAAACAAGAAAGTTATCCCATTTGTGATAGGTATAAAATATTTTGAAATAGATTTAAGCAAAAAGGTGAAGAATCTTTACAATGAAAACTATGAAACACTGATTAAGGAAATTTGGGGGTGAAAAGTAAGATATACCATGTTCATGGATTGGGAGAATCATTATTGTTAAAATATTCATACTATCCAAAGAAATCTACAGATACAATACAATCCATATCAAAATCCAGTGACATTCTTCATAGACTAAACATAAAACTAACATTTGTATGGAATTACCAAATTATTCCAATCAGCCAAAATCATATTGAATAAAAGGAATAAAACAAGAGGCATTACTCTACCTAATTTCAAAATATAACAGAAACAAATGTAAAATAATCAAGACAGCCTGGTAATAGATAAAAAATATATACCCAGGGGGCAAAATACAGAGCCTCAAAGTAAACCTCCCATCTACAGCCAATTGATTTTCTATAAAAGTTCTAAGAACATGCACTGGAAGTAGAGTAGCTTTCAACAAATGGTCCTGGGAAACTGGATACCCACATGAAGAAGAATGAAACTAGGTCGCTATCCCTCACTATTTTCAAAAACTGACTCAAAAGATAGTAGAGATTTAAATGTAGAACCTAAAACTATGAAATCAATAGAAGGAAACAAGGGAGAAATGTGTCAGGGCCTCGGAACCAGCAAGGATATTTTTGGAGAAGGCGCTGAAAGCACAGGAAACAGAAGCAAAAATAGACAAGTAGAATAACCTCCACCCGAGAACTTCTGCACAGCGAGGAGACAGTCATCAGAGAGAAGTGACAGCCCACAAAAGGGGGAAAATGTGACCAAGGATGAATATCCAGAATGTATGAGGAGCTCCAAAACTCAAGAGCAAAACACAAATAATCCGATTTTAAAACGGGCAACAGATCTCAACAGACGTTCTTAAAAGAATGAAAATGCTCAACAGGCGTGTGATAAAACTTTCCATATCACTAATCATCAGGGAAGTAAAAATCAAAACCACGATGGGATACCACCTTATCCAACAAGAATGACTCCTAGCGAAAACACAAAGAAGCAAGTGCTGATGGGAAGGTGGGGAGAAAGTCACCTGCGCGCGACAGGTGGAAATGTCAGTTAGAGCAGCCACCGTAGGAAACACTGTGCATGCTGTTAGGTAATTAATAGCCCAACTACCACGGGATGGAGCGCTCCCAGCCTTGGTGTGCACCCCAAGCAAATGAACACGGAATGCTCAGGATACATCTGCACTGCCTGGCTTGTGGCACTACTGTCCACACGTCCATCAGCTGATCAGTGGCCAAAGACATGTGGAGCTCCTGCCTAGTGGACTCCATTCAGCCACAGAAGATTAAAACCCTGTGGCCTGCAGCATGGATAGAATTGCAGATCACGGCTCAGTGAAGTAAGTCAGGCATGGAATGAAAGGACCTCAGGGGCTCACTCACATGCGGATTTTAGGAAGTGGATCTCACAGACATTGAGAGGAATGCTGGTTACCAGGGCTGAGAGCATAGAGGGGAGGAGCAGAGAGGGTGATCGGTGGCCACTAAATTAGAGAGCAGTGGACAGGTGTGGCATGCTCTCGCACAGCAGGGTGAGTATAAGTAACAGTTAGGTGCTGTGCATCTCCAAGAGCTAGAAGAGAGGAGCTGGACCATCTCACCATGAGTAAAATGAGGAGACAGATATATTTAACCTGATTTCAATGTTCCGTGATGTATATCGCGTGTATTGGAGTGTCACCTGGTAACGCACTAGAATGGACAATCTTTTATATCTCTATCAGTTAAAAGTAACCTAATTAAAAACATTAAAAACTGCAATTTATGAAAACGTTTGTTTATAGGCATTGAGCAGATCTGTGATCCCTGAAGGAGAGATGGTTTGCATGGCTCAGTCACCAGCTTTCTGCCTGAGGACAAAAGAGAAGACCACTCTGTAGAGAAAGGGAGAAGAGAGGCTTGGAGGACCGGGTATCAGGCAAGAAAAACTGCAGAGAAGGACGGCTTCGTTCAGCTCTAGGGCTTCCTCGCAGGTCCTTCATGAGCATCGCGGCTGATCAGGGGCAGGAGGAGACCCCAGCAGGACCAGCCGTGAGGCTGGAGCTGAGCGCCCCAGCACACAGAGCCCCTGGGAAGTCGGGTGCACACTCAGAAGCAGCACAGATGCTGCAGACTCCTGGGCCTCGGGGGAAGTCCAGAGGGCCTCATCCTAAGAGGCAGCCCAACCCAAAGAGTGAGGGCACAGATACTAACCTATGTGAAGTTATTTGTTTGACCAATTTCTAAATTGCTTTGTCTTTTCTGTAAATCTAAAGAATCTGCTCCCTGAATAATATTATAAATATTCACCTACTTTTTTCTCCATTTGGAAAATAAAAGTCGATCATTGTGTTTAACCTCAAAAGTTCTTGATCTTTTAAGAATGCTCATTATACTGAAAAATAAAATATTATTGTCCATCTTGCAATGGAATCAGTATGAAATTTAGTTATTTTTAACTTTGTTGGTTCTTATAAGTTTACTAGTTCCTGGTAGAAATATTGCATCTTTAAGAAATAATTGGGTTGATGGGACATGGAATCCATGCTGGCTCCCGTGATGGTGAGCAGAGGGAGGTCCCTGCAGTCGGCTCAGGGTGTGTGAAGGACTCAGAAATAAGCAGTTCTGCAGCTGCACCCTCTCACAGTGCCTGGGGTTCATCTATGACTTACACCACACTTATCTGGATGTCGATGTATGTCAGATCTTTGATTTAACCTGACTTGCCCAGAGATAAAATGAAACAATTTTTATTTGTTTAATTCTGATTGCACTTCTCTTTAGAGGTTAGATTCATTCTTTGTAGGTTCTGCTTTAAAATATGACATCCTCCTATTAGTCCTTAATACAGCCTCTGCCCAGATCCCACCAGGAGACTCATGAAAACACTCCAGAAAGAAGAGAATTTGTAGTATTGCTGAAAATGGTGATTAAAAAATATCATGACTCCAAAAACAAATGGAGCTAGATACAAAGAAATCCCAAGGGAAGTCAGTCCAAGGCCTAGGCATGCCGTTCTTCACTTGAGAGCTCCGAAGAGGCACAAAGAGTATCTTATCTCTTTGTAGACACTTTAAAGAAGACTCTGTGTCAGAAAGCTGGGTCTGCACAAAGCAGAACACCCTCTGCACTTATAGGGAACCCATAAATACAGGCTGAAAATTCTCACTCAAACAATCTGCTCTTACATGCACGTTGGCCATTACTGAGATTTGGGAAGAAGTACCACAAGCAGCCAAGCAAATAATGCAAGTGTCTGCAAACACTGGGACACGTCCTCTGTTGGCAAAAGAAGGATTGAGGCTGTTTATTCGACTCCAGGCAATAGGAAAGACAGAGGAAGAAATTTCCAAGATTCAGGAAATACTCTTAAAAACTTTTAAAACTAAGCACATTGGCTTGCAATGAAGAAAGTCACTGCATTCAAGCAGGGAGACTTGGGTTATGAAACCACAGTGGGCCCACAGCAGGTTAAAAACCACGTCGCGATGGCTGTTTTCATGTGGTAACTAATGGAATGCAAATGTCAAAAATAAATTTGGAAAAGAAAAATTAAGCAACATATTTAACCTAAAATAATAATCTGAATTTTAATCCCTAGATTATAAGTGAAACCCAATAGCTGGAAGGGATAAAGAAAAGTTTAGCAAATTCCTGCCTTAAAAGCAAAGACCCAAAAGTACATGTGTTTACTCTTTACTGGGAATGAGTAAAATGTAGATTAAAGGAGGCTTTTAGAAATCGCATATAGATATTCTAAAACAGCGTAAAAGAAAATTAAATGAAACATGGCTTATAAAAAGAAATTTAAGTGATCAGGGAAAAGCCACACAATAATAAAATGACTTGATATGGTGTACAAGTCCAAACAGTTACAGAAGCAAGTATAAAATTACACACAGAGAGAAACAATAATCAGAAATGTACCTAGAGATAAAAGTTTAAAATCAATGTTTAATCTGAAACAATTGTGAATGAGAAACTTAAAAAAAAAAAAAGCCCTAAATTTGTGATTTCCACCAGTGCAATTCGGTGCTGTGGAGTATCTGTCTAGGTCTGGATTCAATATCTACTGAGCATAACTTCTCACAATGCTATTGCCTTATTATGTGAATCAACTTAGACATTTTTGTTTAATTGGTGAATTTTGGATTAGAATTAAAACAAGAAGTAAAGATAATTGCAAAATCAATGCACAAAAATGCCACATTAAGATAAATATTGGCATGCTTTGGATGATAAATATTGATGTGGTTTGGATATGCATCCATACAGGAGCGTTCAGAGTGAAATGATGATGAGAGTGAATTGATCTACTTGACGGATTAATTCTTTGAATCGATCACTAGGTGGCAGTGGTAGGTCACTGAGGACATATCCTTGGGGACTATATCTTGTCCCTGGCTCGGTGCTCTCTCTGGGTCCTGGGTGCCATGAGCTGAGCAGTTTTCCTGCATCCTTCCCCCATGATTTTTTGCCTCATCTCAGGCCCAGAATAATGATGCCAGCCACTGTGGAATGAATCTATGAAACCTTAAGCCCAAAATCAATGTTTCCTCCTCTGATATTTTTTTTCTATTCTAATGATTTTATTAGTGCATTACAGTTACACTAATAGTGAGTCCATTTAATATAATCACACAGGCATGGAACATAATTCTCTCCATTTCAGTCCCCAGTAACTTCTTCTTTCCCTCATCTCCATAAACCACATTTCTCTTCCTTTACTCAACTGGCCTTCCTTTTATTAGCTTACTTAATTTTAATTGGTTCTTCTAACTGATACATAAAGCTGAAATTCTTTGGTATATTCATATAGGTGCCATGCCATAATTTGGTCAATATCATTCTGCAGTTCCTCCTTCCTTGCCCTCAATTCCCTTTCTCTACTCCACTGATCTCCCTTCTATTTTCATGTGATCCCACCATTTCTTTCATTGCTTATCCTGCTCTAGCTTCTGCATGAAGAGAAAACATTTGACCTTTCCTTTCTAAGTCTGCCGTATTTCACTTAGCATGATGCTCCCCAGTTCCATCCATTTACTGACAAATGCCATAATTTCATTCTTTGTGGCTAACTCTCCATTATGTGCATGAACCACATTTTCTTAATCCATTCCTTTGTTCTCAGGCACCTGGGCTGGATCCATAACTTGTCTATTATGAATTGCACTGCTATAAATATTGCTATATCTATATTGCTATAGTTGATGATTTTAGCACTTTTGGATAAATACCATGCAGTGGAATAGTTGGATCACATGGTAGTTCCATTTCTACTCTTCTAAGGAATTGCCATACTGCTTTCCAAATCTGCAGTTCCCTCAACAATGTGTGAGTGCACCTTCTTGCCCACATCCTTGCCAGTATTTATTGTTATTTGTATTCTTGATGACTGCCATTCTAATTGGAGTGAGATGAAGTCTCAGTGTAATTTTGATTTGCATTTTCCTGATGGCTGTAGATGTTGAACAATTTTTCATTTATCTATTCACCATTTGTATTTCTTTTCCAAGAAATGTCTTTTTAGCTCTTTTGCCCATTTGCCAGTGGGTTGTTTCTACTTTTTTCCTATTAAGTTTTTAGAGATTTTTATATGTTCTGGATATTAATCCCCTATCAGAGGAGTAGATGAAAAGATTTCTTTTAATTCTGTAGGCTATCTTTCAATATTTTTAATTGTTTCTTTGCTGTTCAGCTTTTTAATTTGATGCCATAACATTTATTGATTCCTGGTTTTGTATTTTGAGCTTTAAGGATTTTGTCAATATTTTGGAGAGTTAAGCCTATGTTTTCCTCTAGCAGTTTCAGTTTCTGGTCTAATTCTGAAGCCTTCCATCCACTTTGAGTTGACTTTGTTGCAGAGTGAATGATAGGAATCTAGTTTAATTCTTCTATACATAGATACCCAGTTTTCCCAACATCATTTGTTAAAAAGGCTATCTTGTCTCCAACATAAGTTTTTGCACCTTTGTCAAGTATCAGATGACTATATCTGTGTGAGCTTATGTGTGCATCTTCTATTCAATTTCATTGGTCTTCATAATTATTTTGATGCCAATGCCTTGCTGTTTTTTCTTTCCAAAGCTCTGTACTATAATTTGAAATTAGGTATTGTGATGCCTCCAGAATTGCAATTTTTGTTCAATTACGCTTTGACCATTGATGTTCTTTTATTTTTCCAAATGAAATTTTAGTTTTTTCTACTTCTGTTAATGTTATTGGTATTCTGGTGGGGGTTGCATTGATTGTATAGTACTTTAGCCATTTTGATGGTATTAACTCTGCCAATATTAACGGAGATCTTTCTGTCTACTAAGGTCTTAAATTCCTTCTTCAATTCCAGAGTTCTATAGTTTTCATAGCTTACTTGGTTAGATTTATTCCCAGCTTTTTGTTTGTTTTTGTTTTGCTTTGCTTTCTTTTGAGGTTATTGTGAATTGCATACTTTTCCTGATTATCTTGTTGGGAGATTCTTGAGTAACGTATAGAAAAGCTATTGATTTCTGAATGTTTATCTCGTATGCTGCTATTTTGCAGAACTTATCAGTTCTACACGTTTTTTGGTAGACTTTTTTGGGTCCTGTAGGAATAGGATCATGTCACCAGCAAACAGAGGTATTTTTAATTCTTTTTCTATTTACATTCCTTTCATTTCTTTATCTTGCCTTACTGCTCTGGCTCGAGTCTCAGGAACTATATTAAATAGGAGTGTTGGAGTGGACACCCTTGCCTTTTTCCTGATTTTTGAGGAAATGCTTTCAGTTTCTCTCCATTCAGTATGATGCTTGCTTTCGGTTTGTCATACATAGCCCTTATAAAGTTGAAGCAAGTTCCTTCCTGTCTTTCCAGAGTTTTTAACATCAATGAGTGCTGGATCGTATCAAAGGATTTTTTTCTGCATACTTTGAGAAGATCATGTGATTTTTCTCCTTAATTCTATGCATGTGGTGAATTACATTTATTTATTCATTTGCATTTGTTGAACCAACTTTGCTTCTCTGGGTAAAACCAATTGATCGTGATATATTATCTGTATTCTTTTTTGTACTGGGGATAGAACCCAGAGGTGATTAATCACTGAGCAACATCCCCAGTCCTTTTTTATATTTTATTTAGAGACAGGGTCTCAGTGAGCCACTTAGCACCTTGCTAAGTTGCTGAAGCTGGCTTTGAACTCATGATCCTCAAGCCTCAGCCTCCCAAGCAACCGGGATTACAGGTGTGCACCACCATGTCAGCCAACTGTCATCTTTTTGTGTTTTCTAATGTGGTTTGATAATGTCTTAAGGATTTTTGCATTGGTGTACATTGGGGATATGGACTGTAAAATTCTTTCCTCAATTTGTCTTTGGTCGTAATATCAGGGTAATACTGCCTTCATAGAATGAATTTGGCAACGTTCCATCCTTTTCTCTTTCATGGAATAATTTGAAGATCATTGGAATTAGTTCTTTTTTCAGTGTCTGACAGAACTTGGCTGAGAATCTAGCTGGTCCTGAGCTTATCTTTGTTGGAAAGCTGTCTAATGCTGCTACAATGTCATTGTTGATACTGGTCTAGGTTTTCTATTTCCTCATAGTTCAACTTGGATATGTCATTCATGTCTTGAAATTTGCAAATACCTTCTATATTTTTCAGTTTATTGTATTATACATTTTCAAAATAGCCTCTAATGATTGTCTAACTTTTGGAAACGTATGTGGTGATATCTCATTTTTCATCCCTCATTTTGTTCATTTGGACCTTCCTTTTGCTTAGTTTGGCTAAGGGTTTATTGATATTGTTTCTCTTCAAAAAACAACTCTGTTGCATAATCCTTAGTATTTTTTTAAATTCTCAATTTCATTAATTTTATCTCAGATCTTAATTGTTTCCTGTCTTCCAATTATTTTGGAATGAGTTTGCTCTTCCTTTTTGCTAGGGTCTTGAAGTTTAACATTAGATTTTTTGTTATTTGGGATCTTTCCATTTTTTAATGCAAGCATTCAATGTAATAAACATCCCTTTTAGAACTTGCTTCATATTATCCCAAAGATTTGATATGATGTTTCCCTGTTTTTATTTATTTCTAAGAATTTTTAAATTTCTCCCGTGATTTGTTCCTCATTCAAAATGTATTATTTAATCTCCAGGTGTTAAAATGGTGGTTTTTATCTCTTTTTTGATTTCTAATTTAATTCACTATAATCTGATAAGATGTAAGAAATTATCTCTACTTTTTATGTTTGCTAGGAATTACTTTATGCCCTAAAATATTATCTATGTTAGGTAATATTCTATGTGCAATTGAGAATAAAATTAATTCCCTTGTTGATGAAAGAAATATCTGAAAGGTCCATTTGACTAAAAGTATTTTTTAGTTCTGAAGTCTTTATTTATGTCTGGATGACATGTCTAATAAATAGAGAGGTGTGTTGAAATCACCCAGTATTATTGTATTGGGGTCTATTGATTCTATATAATGAAAAGGATTTGTTTTATGTACATAGTTTACTGACATCCAGAGCAGAAATATTTATAATTATCATATCCTCTTGTTGGATAATTTCCTTAACAATTATGAGTTACCTTTTTGTCTCTTATTAATTTTGGCTTGAAATCTACTTTGCCAAACATAACAGTAGCTATTCCTGCTTGCATTTGGATGCCATTTGCATGGTATACCTCATTTGCATGGTATACCTTTATTCAACCTTTCATCTTTAGTCTGTGAATATCTTTACTTATGAGTCCCTTGTAAACAACATAGGATTGGGTATTGTTTTTTAATCTATTCTGCCAATTTATGTCTTTTGATTGGAGAATTGAGACTACTTACATTCAGTGTTATTATAGAGAGATGATTTTTATTTCATGTCATTTAAATTTATTTCTAATGCTTAATTAAGACTTGATTTTCCTTTAAATGAGACTTGTTCTAGTAAAATTTATTCCTATTCTGGCACATATTTTTGTTTCTTCTGCATAAAATATTTCATTGAGTATGTTTTGTAGTGCTCGCTCAGTGGTCACAAATCACTTTAGTTTCTGCTTATCATGGAAAGTTTTTGTTTCACATTCAACTTCAAAAAATAGTTTTCCTGGATATAGCAATCTTTGTTGGGACCCATTATTTTTTAGGACTTGGCATATGTCAAGTCCTCCTGGCTTTTAAGATCTGTGCTAAGAAATTAACAGAAAGTCTAACTGGTTTACCTTTACATGTGACCTGCCATTTTTCTCTTGCTGTTTTAAAATCCTAACCTTCCTCTATATATTAGGCATTTTAATTATAATGTGTCTTCCAAAAAATATTTTTTTGATCTGTTCTCTTTGGAATTCTAAAAGCTTATTGCATTTCCATCTCATTCTAAAGGTTTGGAAAATTTTCTGTTATTATTATTTCATTGAACAAATTGTGCACTCCCTGAGTTTATATTTTGATGCCTTCTTCTACAGCCATGATTCTTAGATTTGGTCTCTTAACGTTATCTCAAATTTCTCAAATATTCTTGTCAAAGTCTCTTAACATACTTTCTTTATTTTGGACTTTTTTTTCAATATTTTTCACTTTGATTTTAATATCTTAAAATCTGTCTTCTATGTGACCTCATGTATTGCTGATGCTTTCAACTGAATTTTTATTTGATGTACTGAGTCTTTCATTTCCAGAATTTCTTTTTTATTCTTTTTTTAGAAACTCTATCTCTTTAACAACATATTTTCCACTCCCTGTATTTTCTCTTACCTCATTCCTTACACTTTTTTAGTTCTTTGAACATTTTAACTATAGATTTTCTAAATTCCTTATCTGACATTTCCTCCACTATGGTGTAAATGGCATCAATTGTTTAGATAGATAGATAGATAGATAGATAGATAGATAGATAGATAGATAGATAATAGATAGATGATAGATAGATGATAGATAGATAGATATCTTTTACCATTATGCAGGGGAACATTTATTGACCTTCTTTCTCTTAAGTACCCCCTGAATGGGTGAATATACAAGCATTAATACTTCCACTTAATGTTTGTCCTCTGATATGCTCAGAATCAGCACCATTTTGAGAAGATACTAAATCCTATTAGCTGCACTTACTTCAGAGCCAAGGCATGTACTAATAAACCTTACAGGGGTGAAGCTTATTGAAAGTGCTGTCTACAGTTCCTCTAATACAAGTATAAAAATCATAGTAATGCTTTTAAATCATTTGAGAAATTAGTTATTAAAGATTGTAAAATTTCTATTACACTATACATGAGTTGTAAAGAGGGAAATGGAAAAAAATGGGCAAAAAGAGAAAAAATAATACTAAACTAAGAAACTAAGATAAAAAGAAGAAAAATAGGATGTAGGTATGAGGCAGGAGCAGGAAATTCAAGAAGGAAAAGAGACTAAGAACAGTTGTGAACCTAAACTAAGAAAGTAATGGCAGAATGATTCAGTAAATGCTTTAAAATATTAGAATACTAGAATACTATTAATTGGGTTGAGAGTTGCAATACTGGATATTAAGGAACCATTTATCAATTAAGTGTGAAAAGTAATATCTGTAAGATCAAACTTGACAATAGAACTATTTGTGATATTCCAAGCCAAAGTGGGAAGATTTCTTACTGTTCCCTGTTTTAGGTTTCAGAAGGATCTGGGATCTTCAGATGTCCACCATCCATCCCTCAGCCTTCCCTCTGAGTTTTCCTGGGTTTGGAGGAGGTGACCACATCAGCTCTCCTCTGAGAATTCTAAGAGGTCCCCTCTGATCTGTTACCAACTAGCTTTCCGTTAGGTCAGAGGAGACAGTCCCTAACTGTGACTTAGCAGGTAGGTAACTCTATTAAAGGCTGTGGTCATATGTGCCCTCATGAAGTCAAGTTCTGTGTATCCTGTGTTAGTTGTGAGTCCACATTTACACTTCAGAGTGTGTAGGGTGTGATGGTCTCGGGTGGGAGTATTACAGTCTTGTCGATGTGGCACATGAAGGGTGTATGGTTGCTACCCCCTCTCAAGTGCACAGGTCACAGGTTGGTGGGCTCACATGTATCTGGACACATTGGGCAGTGGCTGATGTTAGTGGGATGCACCTGTGTGAGACCCTTTGTGGAGTGTGCTGCCATTGTGTATGTGCAGAGGTTCTCTGCAGGCTGCTTGGGGCTCCCCCCAGGAATTGCTGTCTGTGGGTCTATGCATCTGCATGAGAATCGAGTCACCCAGTAACACCAGGACTCACAGCTGTGGACCCTCCTGGAGGTGCTGGGCACAGGAGCTCCTGGTTGCTATGGTTTTCTGTGCTGCACTGCTGGCTGTTTCTTTTGGAAGTAGCAGTGGTGCAGGTTTAAGGGCTCAGGTGTTGCTAACTCTTGAGGAACTGTGAGCCCCAGCTCCTCTCCACAGGGACTTCTTTAGAGTGACGTAAAGCTAGGTGGCTGTCTGTAACTGTGACAGTCCCTCTGGTTTTATGTGCTGCATTCCAAGTGAAGAGAGAAGCTCTGTTGAATCAATGTGTTCTAGGGAGGCTGGCTGCCTGTGGACTCTAGGAAATGGCCGCCATGTTCAGTCCACAGCTGGGTTAAATCATGCCAGCTCCTTCACTGTCATCGCTGCTTCTCTCCAGGTTGACTTGGTCTTTCCAACTGTCATCAAGGAAGCAGGCCTATAGGCCTTTCCCCTGCCGTGTTCTCTGGGATTCCTCCCCTGACTCCACCCTGGTCAGGTCTTGGGGTCCAGGTGTCCTTATCTTCTGCTCTGGTCAACTCCGAGCTCCTCCAAGCTCCTCCAAGCTCCAGCTGCCCAGTCCTGAGATGCAGAGGGTCTGCTCAGCCACCCTTCTCTCTGGTCAGCTGCTCTTCCGCCTCCCTTCTAGGCTCTGGAGAGGTCAGTGCTGCCTGCCTAGATCCACTAGGCCATTCTCCAGGCTCCTCTAAGTTGTTTTTGCTGGGTATTTTGGTGGCAGGGATGGAAAGGTGACCAACACAACTCTATTTGTTCATAGGCTGTGAAATACTCAGGACTCCTATTGCTGGCGGGGCACACTAACCATGGAGAGGGGAGGCTCTCTTTAGGCAGATGAGCTAAAGGCTCCTCCTGAGTGGGATGGTTCACAGACAGTTCACAAGACCTTTGCACACAGTGTGCTCCCAGGAGAAAAGAAATGTAAGAACTTTTGAGAAAAGTGAAAGTCTTCCAGACTTCACTAATTGGTTGCTCACGTGTACAGCACATGAGTGAAGCAAAGCTGCTCCTTATCCTCATCAAAGCTTCGATGTTCTGCTGATAAACAGATGACGTCAGGCTTCACAGTTGAAAACCCTCATGTTTTCAGGAGAGACACATAGTGTTCACCCCATGGCTGTCTCCTGAAAATACTAATGGAGAAAGCAATTCAGAAGGTTGTCACTCAACCAAGTGTACTTAGACTTGTCGGGCTTGGCTGGAATATTCTGGAAACAATAGTTCTCATTATCTGAATCACAGCAATACATGCCATCCATCAATCACAATTACTCTGACATCTTGCTTGTAACATAGGCATGGTGTCTGTCCCTGAGACACGCACAAGCTTGTTTTGAAAGGAATCAAAAGGAAGCACAGTTGCAGTGTTGTGATCCCCACGTCCATACCTGCCTGAAAATATAAAATAACCATTTTGTCGAAATGACTCTTATCTGCAAAATGAAGGGAAGCTTTTCAGACTCTCTGGTTAGTGCTCATTAAGATCGCTGGGAGGATTGTCACCAGGCTTTGTTTCTGATTGGTGTGTCTTAATTAGCCCTCATTACATTAAGAGATCCGTATCATCTTCATTTTCACTAAAGCTTAGAAAATTAATTTTCCCAAGGTCACACAGCATAAAATCAGGACAAAAAAGAAAAAAAATTCAGGTCTATCTGATCCCAAAACTGTAACCTTCAGATGAGCACAGGGCTTGCTTCTGCCGCCCGGCTCTGATGTCTACTAGGTAGAACATTTCAGGGTGTTTTACAAAGTCTGGTGTCTAAAAGTTTGGTTTCTCAAAATTGCTGTGTGCCAGCTAGGTTTCAGACAATATTTAATGTTATCTTTGAACTGCAGAAGTTTGGAATGAGAATGGATTGCTAAACTACCCCTCATTTTGAGAAAGAGCACGAAGGAGCCACCTGGGTTCTGCCCACCCCTCCTCCGTGACAGGTGATGACGTCATTAGAGCATCTGCAGAGCGTCCAGGATCCCTGCGCCGCGGTGCCCCGTCCACTCACTCGTCTTTATAGAAGCGTTAATAAACATTTTTCTTCCTTTAGTTTTGCGCTTATCAACGTGGGGAATGCAGTACTCAGCTGCTCATTATTCAGATGTCCTCGGGTTCCAATTAAATTAGCATCATGCCAGAGATTCCTAATATAACGTCTCTCTTAGGCATGCATAAGGTGCTACTGCACAGAACAAAAACAAATAAGCAAAATAAAACCTATACGTCCGTCTGTATGTATATGTGTGTGTACACATATATGTAAACGAATTGGCTGTCATCGTCATCCCCAAAGAAGCGTTTCCTCATTAGTACGCTGAGAAGCTGACTTATTAACAAGAAGGCAGCTCAAATCATGTGGAGAGTCATTCTTTTAATAGCCCCTAGAACAATTTTTAATAAAAGCATTAATACAAGCTATATGCTTATGTGGTTTCATTATGAAATAGTTTTCTAATGCAAATTTTAATCACCATAAAATCGGAAAGTATTTAAAAGGATTTTATTAGCTAAGTCTTTACAGTGAACACAGACTCTAAACATCACTAAGGAGATGGAAACTTGCTGTGGAGATCATGACTTCTTAATGGAAGCATCCAGAGAAGCTCAGAATGTGTTCTGTTGGCTTCCAATCAGGGAGTCCCCCAGGTCTTGGTCTCAGGACCCTATGGCCCTGGTGGACTGTGGTGAGGTCCCACCCGACCTGCTTCCTTTGCACTTGTGGGACAGCAAGAGTACCTCTGGTAGAGCTCTCTGTGGAGCGAGGCTTTCCTACATGGAACTCCTGGCACTGAACAGATTGACAGAAAACCCAGTGCATCCTCCATGTCTCATGGACTTTGAGAAACGTGGTTATGTCCCTGTGTCTGCCATGTGGGACAAGGCAGTTAACTTCAGGTTTGTTTTATACTCTGTACTCTGTATATGTTCTTCATCTGCAGCATGGGGAAGAATTGCAAGCACTTTTCAAAAGATTCTTCTGGGAATAAAATCTGATCATAGCTATGAAAATACTTTGCAGTATACAGAATACAAAAGTATTAGGTTTTAGCCTTTATACATTAATGGCAGAAAGATTAATTGTTAAAACCACATAAAAATTATTTTAACATGATGCAAGAGTCTTAAAGGTATAGCAAGCACTTTGACTTAATAGCTCCTCTTCTAAGAATCTATTCTGAAGAAATAATCAAAGGTGTGATCAGCAGTGTACACATAAGGACACTGTCGGCAAAACTGCCAGTAATAAACAGTAAGCACAAAGAAGCAAGTGGATAAGCCTGGAAACAAGCTGAATTTTTTGAAAGTGAATAAAATCCAGTTATTAAATCATCCAGTGTTTAAACATCATATCTTTGAGGATCAATTATGCTTTCATATATGAATAACATAATAGTAACTGTATTTCTAATACCATCGTGCATATACATTGTGTGTGTGTGTATGTGTGTTTGTGTGTGTGTGTGCCTGTGCATGCATTTGTGTGAAGAAAGTACAGAAATGGAAGCAAAGATTACCATGTTAGGTCTGGGTATTGTTATTATTGGTGAAATATTTGCATTTGTTTTATAATTTTCTTTCTCTTCTAAATTTTTCAACAGTAAACTTGCTCTGTTCTATAGTTATAAATAGATCATTAATAAAATTCAATGATGAAAAAAGTCTCACATATAAATATTTACAAGAACACTCTGAAGTATTGTAAGCATAATTATAATTATCACTAACAGAGGGCTCTTAACTAATTGTTAGGCATTGTGCCATCAATTTTATGTATGGATGCTATTTTGCAAATTCTATGAGCTAGATATGCCTATTATCAAATTGAGAAAATTATGTCTCAGACTAAATATTTAGCCCAAGGACATAAGATGATTGGATGGTAAATACTTCAATAAAAATCTATCTGTAGGATTCCAAGGCTTAATTGTTCAACCACTATATTTTCTCAAATAACCAACTAACCAAGAGTAATTAGCATGCTCCTCTCAATAATTTATTCAGCAAAGAATAAAAAGAATAGAGGGAAAAAATTACTTGATCCCCATCTTCTGAGAACTGATGGTCAATGATAAGAACGAATTCACAAACAACCTATATATTTGTATATTTTCAACTTGATATACATTAAATATATACATTTCACACACTATACAACATATAACATGGGATATAAAACACATCCCAAATGGGTGTGCGTTGTACATGCTGCACATATTTCATGATGCACTACTCTGGAGCATCGTGCATTTCCGTAACACATAGAGGGAGGTCAAAGAACACTGTACCAACTCCACAAGCTCCAGAGCCTGGCAGATATAATCTGCAAATCTCGCTCTGTCATCCATTTGGGTGACCTTGGGGGAGTTGCTTAACCTCTTTCTAAAAAGCTTAGGAATCAAAGTGTGATGATAAAGATAATATTGAATTCATATGGATGCGCAAGAACTAAAGGATACAATGGATGTATCAGAAACAGTGTCAGAAGCAGTGACGTGGGCATCGTTGGGGACTTTAAAGCTGAGGAGGACTTCTGTGTCCCTTGTCTCTCAATGCTTCCTACTGGCTGTGTGTGGTATCTATAGTTGCTTTTCCTATGTGCCAGAGGTGCTGTCCGGGCAGAATGCAGACTTGTGTGCCTTCCCCTACGCTTCTGCAAAGCACAGCAGCAACTGAAAGAGATTGGGGTCCGAGCAATGCCTGAGACCTCATGCAATGGAAGCCCACTTCGTCTCTGCACGACGGTGGACCATGAAAGAGGAAGAGCTGAAGCAGGTCCAGTGGCCACTGACATTCAGGAGTGGGGCAGCCGGGGTGAAGAGCTGGGTGCTAATCTGAGACCTTGATGACACTGCACGAGCTCCCAGGGGGCCTGTAGAGCCATGAAACCCAGAAGAGGGCCGCAGGAGATTGCCCTGTTTGGGTTGTAGACAGGGCCGGCTGCTGACCTCAGTCCATCCTCACCACTAAATTCTACAGGACTCTCCTGACAGGACATGGCTCTGGAAAGGTGGAAGTGACTGGAGGACAAAGGAGAGGAAGTCTCCAGGGCCTGGGTCTATTTCCCCCACACTGCCATTTCCCAAGCACTGTCACAGGGGATGATTACAATGACCCTGATACCATGAAAAATTCGATTTTTTTTTTTAAATTTAGGCAATAGAAGAGAAAAGACAGCTGATAATAGCACACCTCTTCAAGAATTAGCTCTTCACAAACACCATCTCCCTCTCTTGGGTGAGAAATTTGTGTTCCTAGCATCAATGGGTAAATGATGCACATAAGAAAAGGTTTCAGATATACACAGTTTGTTTCTGTGGGATTTTTTAACCATAATTTTATTGGAAATTTTTATCAATTGTGTTTATTTCTCTTGTGTAAAATCTTAAATGGAATCTAATGAATGTAAGTAGCATACAGTACACAGAATAAATATTATAATTAGTTTTCTTTAGTTCAAAATTATCATTATGAGATCATCATGGTGCCTCTTGGTTGGTATCTGGTGCAGTCAGCAATGAGGTCCTCAGTCAGGGGTGCCCTCTGTCAAGTCCTCTGTCCTTGCACTAATGGCCCAAAATTCTTCCAGCAGAGGACTCAGTGTGTCTGCTGCCTATAACTTTTCTTTCATTCCCTCTCTTCCCAGAGGTCTGTCCTCCCTAGCGCCTGCCTCCTCCTATCTGTCTCCTGCAGCTGTGAACCCATGCCTTGGAACTCTACGCTCTGATCTCAAATGATGAGCCACTTTGCTTTTGAGGAAATAGAGAACAGAATCTGAGCAAGAACTTGAAAGTTTTGCTTTAATGCCCAGGTTTATATAGTTCATTATTTCCATACTTTTAAAAAAACTATTTTATGGATTCTCATTTATTTTCCAAGTGGTTCTAAATAGTCGAAATTACCAGTGGACTCTAGATAAATGAAATTAGAGTAAGACTCTGTGATGATGAGAAAAGAGAAGAAAGCAGAGAATTGTGTTTATTAGCAACCGAAAAACCTTCCAGGCGACATGAGCCTGTGGAATCCCAGCCCATCAACCCTGCAACTAAGCTGTTCCTTAGGCTCAAAGGAAGAAATAGCACCCAGATGTTAGATGCCACTTTCAGCAGAGGTGGTTTGAGCCCCTCCCAGATCATTCAATCCCACCCTGTGACTGCACTGTCATCCAAACTCAGCTGCACAATGGCCGCTGGGGACAGGGTTTTGAAATGTGCTTCTCTCACATACCACTCCCCTGCCACTCAACCTGAGCTCAGGTCACAGGGAACATTGGAAGACTCCTTGGGGGTATGGGAATAGAGGAATTTTAAAAGTTAATCTTTGAAATGATTAATTCTGATCAATTAAGTTTAAATCTTTTAATGTTGCAAAGAAAGACCTTTCTTGAAATTCTAGGGTCAGAAAATGCTAAAATTATACACAGGTCTCTGATATTCCATATTTTAACAAAGCAAAATAAACACAGCCCTATAATTGGAGTGCATGCTTTTGTCTTCAGATATTATTCTCTCGTTTTAAACAATTGTCAAAGTGTGTCTTGCTTTCTGTGCAAAGGCAGAATTACTCTAAAACTCAACAAAAGGCATTTTGCTACAAAAATGAAATCTTTAAATTTTGACAACCTGTTTTCCAACAAAGGACAGAGGAAAGGCCTACTTTCCCAAAGAGAACTTCCTGTTTATCAGTTGCCATTTGCAAGGAGAAAAGGCACGTGCCCTCACCTACTCCCCACAGACTCTGCTGCCCCTGCCTCCCAGGCCTCTCCACAATGCCACCGGGGAGGTTGAACAGTGGCTCTGCGTGTATTTCACAGGACGGTCGCAGCACAGCCAGGGCGGGGCACAGAGTGCGTAACCCAGCGCACGAGTCTCTGTGTGCACAGCGGGCCAAGCTTCTTCCTCTGATTCCTGAACTCATCGTAGACCCCAGAGTGAATCACAGTCAGAATTTTAATGGTGTCCAAACACAAATCTAATGGCAAGGCGATTAAGAAATCAGAAAGTGGCCCTGGGTCACTACTGAGCATTTGAAATGGACTAACCCAAGGAGAGGCATGGACCAATAGGTTTCTAAGATTTCATATGAAAAAGATGAAGATATATCTCAGTGACAATTTTCATATTGATTGCATGTCAAGATTACAATACTGGGGATCTGTCAGTCTACTTAAAATAAATAAGATTCTTAAAGTGATAATAAAGTCCTTGGACCCATGTAATAGGGTAGAAAATATTAGATTTGGTCTCTAATGACAAACAAGAAATTATGCAGGCAGTTGAACATGCGAAGGGGTCCCAGTTTTGAAAGTTAAAGCTCCAGTAATAGTTTAGAGACTTCAGTCACATCCAACTGAGAGCACAATTCACATGCAGAGAAAGGGGGTTTATTTTAGTAACTAAAAGAAGCTTAATCTTTCTCGAGAAAGAGCTCCTTCCTTGGACTCCTAGTAATTGACTTAAAACAATCAAGCAGTTTGCAATGAGAAAATACCCTGGGCGCTGAAGGAGCACCCGCAGCACCCCTTCCTCCCAGCTTGCTCTCCCGATCAGAACTTTATTGCTGGTATTATTCTGCAATCCTATCTTAGATAATATCTGATTAATGTAGTTCTTTTTATTGAAATACAGAGCACTGATTATAATATACAGATTTCCAAAACCACCTCGGTAATTACAGGCCTGCAAAGCGAACTCTGTTCTTTATCCTCTCCAAAGGAAGTTTCATTATCCCTGTATTATCCTGCACACGGAAAAGAATTTCCTGAAGGTGACCTTTTCACAGGTGGTAACCATAGTAACGGATCTCCAGCCACCAACTCTCTGGCACTATTTGTGGCTGCAAACCTGGCAGGATGCGCAGGACCCAGGCTTGGGGTCGCCCTCCAGAGACAGAAGCTGCACAAATGCGAATCAGTCTCAGAGCGAGATTCTCAAAGAAATTTAAAGCTGCAGTGTCTTCTCCCTTGCTAATCAGAAAGGGATCTTTCCCCCAAATTCTGCTAATACACTCAGAGAGTACTAAAGGAAAAATAAAAGACGTGGATCTTTAAGAGATGCATAGAAAAGGAAATTGGTGCTTACGTTATTTTTAGATAGGACATTCAGCAGATCGGGAGGGGGAAGCCACACCACTCTGGGCGTCCACTCATTGCTTTAAAGCATCTGCAGAGTCCCCAGGAGCCATGAGGGCAGTTCTGGTCCTCGATGGTGGGGAACAGGCTTGCTGGGCCATCCCAGGAAATGAGTCTCAGCACTCCATCCAGAAAGAGTTAGAAAACCTTCGAGGCAGTCAGAAGATTGAGAGGTAGATCTCCCAGAGGAACGGCAGCCTAGAGAACACCGAAAAGGAGAAGGGAAGGGTCTGGTCACTGCGAGCCGAGTGAGGATGCGGCACTCTTAACGCCCCAGGGCTGAGCGTTTACCTACATGAAGCAGCCGCATCTCGGCTTCCCCAGGAGGAAGGCGTCAGGCAGGCAGGTGGCTCACTAACAGGGCCTGTTTCTTCACTTGCGTGTGTGTGGCAGGAGGGGGGCGGGACTCATTCATGTTTTCAGTAGATATGTTTATCTCTGGGCTTGTCTTGTAAGATACAAGAAAACTGAGACTCCTCACCTCTTTCTTGTGGAATATTCATTAGACATGCCTGTCCGTACTCATTCCAGGTGTGGGACTTCTGTACTCTGCTGTGCTTTGTGATTATGGTGCTCTTACCTCGTTGCAGAACTTCTTAGACAGGAAACTGCAGCATCTCCCCCACCCCCAGCCCCCACAGGCATCTCCTGTGTATACATGCAAATAATCTCAGGTACTCAGCGGACACAGCCTGTTTCTCACCTTCGTGCTCTTCCTTTACCCTAATTTGGGGGTGCCTGCTGTCTTCTGCTTTATAGCTATTTGGACACTGCAGGCTTGCCCCGTGTCCAGTCCCCAAAGTCTTCACAAATCTGTTCAGTGACTTCGTTTCAACATACTCTGGGTTTCTGTTGTTTTGGCCTAATAGGTCTTTCACCTTCCTTACATATCCTGAGTGCTTGCTCGACTATCATCAGTCCTATTGGTCTTTTCTAGAAACCCCAACACAGTCTTCCTCTAAGATATTCCCTCTCCACCCAGGAAGGGCCTCCCTCTCCTTCAGGTGGCTTCTCCACTCGTCGCCGGGTGCTTCCTTTCCAGTGAGCTCCTGCCCCTCTGGTGCACCCCTGAAGACTTCCAGATATTCCTTCACCACTTAGATCAAGGCTCTTTTCCTACCTGTTCTTCTGAACTTCCCTCAGAATTCTTTACTCTGTCCTCTCTTTCCTTCTCAATTATGTGCTTCAATATAAAATATTCTCCCATTTACCTGTGTGTATGAATGCAGGCAAATTTATGTATTCACTAGAGGAGGCAAAGATGCTATGGTTTCCTGTCTAAGAAATTCTGTAATGAGATAAGAACATCATTGTATTTAAACCCAATGGCTCTTTGAAGCAGCTGAGTAGATTAAGGGTATTTGTACAGTGAAATCTTTCCATTTAGCCTCTCTGAGATCCTCCAGCATGCTGAAGCTGTGGTTGCTGAGCTTTATGGTAATTATGCCCTAGGACCTTCTGGGACTGATGTACAAAAAGTTGGGCATCTTCCTGAAGTGACACCATCCACTGAAGTGACACAAATCCAAGCAATTCTCACTGCCCGGGTCAACAGAGGGCCTGGTATGGAACTCAAAGACTCAGCCACTTCTTAAATAACACAAGGATCGATGACATGTGCTGTCCCTCAAGGCTTCCCTTTATTGAACCATGAAAACTGAGCGTTCGGCCTGGTTCAGTAGCGGAGGGAGTGCTACCAGGAGCCTGCAGTGTCGAAGAGAGTTGGAAAAGCATTGGAGATCAATTTCCATTCTGCTTCAGAGGAGGAAGAGATGGAGTTTTCCAACTCTTCCCACCAGGTGCAGCTGCAAACCCTAGACATTATACATAAAACAAACACAAGAAATTCTTTTTCCATCAGTTTTTACACTGCTGTGAACAAAAGACCGGATGAGAACAACTTACGGGAGGAAAAGTGTACTTGGGTCTCAGAGTTTCAGAGATCTACAGTCCATAGACCACTGGCCGCATAGCCCTGGGCCTGAGGCGAGGCACAGCATCATGGTGGAAGGGCACAGGGGAAGAAAGCAGCTCAGCACTTGGTAACAAGGAAACAAATACGACTTTGCTCACCAGAGGCCATTACACACCCAAAGGTATGCCCCCACTGACCTACCTCCTCTGACCAATCCTACCTGCCTCTACCTGCCTATGGTTACCGCCAGTTCATCCATCAGTGGATTAATCTGATGATTAGGTTAAGCCTCTTATAATCTAATTATTTCATCTCTGAAAATTCTTGCATTATCTCACACATATTTATGGGAAACCTCATCAAAAGATCAATAAAATTAGCAAATATCTCGCAAGACTGAAAAAGAAAGAGAAAACCAAATTACCAATATCAGAAGTGAAACAGAAACTATCACTAGAGAGCCAAGAGGCATCGAAGGGATAGTAAAGAAGTGCCACTAGTGCACTACACACAAAAATTTGATTTCTTGGACAAGATGGATCATTTTCTTAAAAAATCACAAACTACAACTTAACCCCATATGAAATAGTTTATATTCATAACTCTATAACCACCAGGAAAATTTAGTTCATGACTTTAAAACTCCCCAGAAAGAAATCTCCAAACATAGGTGATTTTAGGAGAATTCTTTATAAAGAATTAACACCAATGTGATACGATCCCTCCCAGATGACAGAAGGAGGAGGAATACCCCCAGTTCACTTTTGACATGCAGTATTTTATATTTTCTACACCAAAGTCAGACAAAGGCAAAACAAAAGAAGAAAATTACAAAGCAATATCCTTCATGAATATAAACACAAAAATCTTAACCAAAATAATTAAATAGAATTCAACAATCTACAAAGAAATACACATTATGGCTAAAGAGGGTTTATTTAACGACTTCAAGGCAGGTTAGTATTTGAAAAGTACTTTAATGAAATCCACTCTCTTAACAAAATAAAAGAAAAAAATGTTTTAATCAATGCAGGAAAGCATTTAACAAAATTTAGCACCTATTGATTAAAAAAATGCTTGTAAAAATTAAATAGCAAGGAACTCCATCAACTTGATAATGATTATTTACATCAAAAAAACTAATGATAGCATTTTTCTAATGGGGAAAAAAATGAACACTCTTGCCCAAGATTAAAAACAGTGCCAGGATGTCCAATCATCACACTTATTTAGTGGTACTGGAAGTTTTTGTTCCATGGCAAAAAGAGGAAATGAAAGACACACAAATTGGAAAGAATAAAAAAAAGGAAAGTATAAAACTGACCCTAGTTGCAGAAGACATAATAGCCTACATAAAACTTATGAAGGAACCCACAAAATAAACCACTAGAATTAAGAAGTTTGTAAAATCACAGGGTTTAAGATAAACATTAAAAAATAAATTGCATTTAATGTGCTAGTAGTAAACATGTGAGCATATGAAGTTTGTAAAAATAAAAACATAAAAAACGCAAAAAATAAAATGAAGTAAAACTAGGATTTAAAAATGCAATATTTACAATAACTCAAAATTAAATTCTTAGGTGTAAATATAATAAAGATGTAAAGAACTTGTATGCTAACAGAATTGATGAAAGAAGTCATGTTTTAAATACATAGATATACCATTTTCATGAATTTTAAGACCCAGTGCAGAAAAAAATTAATTTCTTCCAAATTGACATATAAGTTAAATGTTATTTCTGTCAAAACAAAAAGACTATGTGTGTAACTATAGAAATAATTGCTAAAATGTAAATGGAAAAGCATAGGAACTAGAATAGCTCAAACAATTTTATACAAAGAACAAAGTAGAGACAACTAATCTATCCAATTTAAAGATTTACTGTATCAATGTAGTAATTCAAAGATTAAGGTATTGGCAGAGGGACAGATCCGTAGATCACTGGAACAAAACAGAACCCAGGAAGAGTTCCACACACATATGGACAACTTCTTTTGACAAGTACACAAAAGCAGTTCAAGGAAGGAAAGAGCTTTCAACAAAAATGGGAAACAAGCCAGAAGACCTTCACCAGATGAATTAAAATCACAGTACATCTATACCGTAAGAACAAATTGTTGAGATATGCAATAACTTGGATTGATCACCAGAGAATTATATGTGCAAAAAAAAATTACCATCCCAAAAGATTGCATACCACAGGAGTTTTGAATCATGTGTAAGATTTATATATTATTCTTGAAATGGAAAATTAGAGGAATGAACAACAGACTCATGTGTGCCAG
Source organism: Glaucomys volans (assembly GCA_020662805.1). Lineage (NCBI taxonomy): Eukaryota > Metazoa > Chordata > Mammalia > Rodentia > Sciuridae > Glaucomys > Glaucomys volans. Next base: position 451,266 of record JAJEJO010004702.1, on the reverse strand, counting down.
GGGCTGAGGAAGGTCTCAGAGTGGGAAAAGAGTTGTCTGTCTATCAAAGGGTGACCTGAAGGTCCCTGTGGTGCAGGAGCCTTCTCTGTCCTGACTGCATCAGTGCCAGCCCAGATGTGGCACTGGCTGTCACAGCCAGACTGCAGGGGCTGGAGCAGAGGGCATGGGGGGTGCTTTGTATTAGTTCTTAAAATTGCATGTGAATCTATTAGTCTTTCACATTTTTAATTCAAAAATGAAATGTGCCTATCAAGAACAAAATAGCTTCCATTCAAAAGGATAAATATGTCCAGGCACTAAATAAATACACCAAACTCATATTGCTTCATATACAGGAGCTCGGTTAGCATAAGCATTCCCCAAATAGTTCAATTACCAAAGTCCCAACCTAGGAGAGGGTGCCTTTGCTGTGAAGTCAGGTGCTCACAGCCCCAATGGTTCACAGAAAAAGAAACTAACAAGATGTGTGATTTTAAAACATTCCTAACACTCAATAGCGTTCTCTATGGATCGTCACACTGAAGAACCCTATGGCTGTTTTCTTCCTGGGAGAGGGTGCAGTCTCACCTGGAATAGCAGTTCAATTAAAAAGACTTTTGAAAACACACTTTCTCCTCTTTCCTACACCCTGAAATGAAATGCTTCGAACACCTGTAAATCTAATATTTAGAGGATGCAGAGAGATGATGCTCTTCTGTGTCTGATGGAGGATAAAAGGCTTCTCAAAGCAACCAAAACAGCGCTGTTACGTAACTGTCCCAACACACCTCGGCTCTCTTCATTATCCTGCCTCTCCCTTTTAACACCTCGGTAAGAAACCTCCATCTGGGCCCCTTTGCCTGCGCAGACGGAGATTCTGAGAAGAAAAGGGCTTTAAAAAGATCTAAGTGAATTCAGGGTCCCTGAGCACCGTATTCTTCAGGAGGCTTATTAGCTTATTATTTTCCGTGAAAGCTGAGAGCACATCGCGGACCCATCTATTGTCAGACGGGCATTTGCACCACGTCTTGACTTGGGAGGCCTGGGAGTTGCCATGGTTACCAATTAACTCCCCAGCCCTTAATGCATTGGACCTCATGCAGAGAGACTGTTTACATTATGAAGAATGCGTTTGTTCTACAAAAATTCAGAGAAGACGGTGGACGCATTCTGACTGCAAAATAACATTAACTCACCTCTCATTAAATTCTTTATTGAAGTTTTTAATCTAAACTCCAAAATTAATACAAATCTTCATGTTCACCTTGGACTACCTTAGCCTGAAATACCGCTAAAATACTGTTCCTTTTTTGTTTTTAGACTATGTCACATTGTTTATCATAACTATAAACACAATCTATATTTTCTTGAATCCAGTCCTGTTCCAAAATAGTTATTTATCAATGCACTTACTGTTTAAAAATATTTAAAAAGAAACCATACTTTCTAAATGATTTTACTGAACTATCTTAAGTTCGTACATAAGAACCATTAAGATGGTATACTTTTTTACTAGAAAACAAATCATAGTTTCTAATGATATAGCATTTGAAACAATATGAAAGAGTTAATAGTTTGTTTTTTTCTGATCTTTTATATATTAAATTTTCATATCAATTTATTAAAATAAAAAACAAATTTGTTTTGGATTCTATATTTTATGCCTTTAGACATTTAAAACATTCATATCTACACTATAAAGTAAATGTCAAAAATAAAATCTAATCTAATTTTTTATCAAAAATAAAAATCTAAGAATTTAAATATCTTAGATCCTTATGACATGATAGTCACTCTTCTAACATAAGAAAAATGTCTTAGCCAGGCACAGTGGCACATGTTTGTAATCCCAGAGGCTTGGGAGGTTGAGGCAGGAGGATTGCAAGTTCTCAAGTTCTGTCTCTCTGTCTCTCTCTCTATCTCTCTCTCTGTCTCTCTCTCTCTCTCTGTCTCTCTCTTTCTCTTTCTCTCTGCCGGTGTCCAGAGCTTTCCATCACGCATGCGTTCTCCACGTTCTAACCTAAAATAACGCATATGGTGGCGCCTCTGCTTGGAGCCTCGATCGTAGTGCATGGTCAGGCTCACATCCACGAAGGCCTACTGTGTGCTGCCTGTTCCGCTGCTGAACACACAGTCAGTCGACAGGAGCGCAGTGCCCCGCCCTATCATCCACTGGCGCATCCAGAGCTCCTCCCTGCTCGCTTCCCCTGTGGCCCACCTCCCTTGCTGCAGCCCCTGGTTCACGAGTCCACTGTCTGAGACCCCAAACTCCCAGCCCCCCTGTAGGGCTGTGAGCTTAGTAAGAGTTTAAGGATGACTCAGAAGATCTGCAGAGTAAAATGGTGGTGACAGAGATGAAAACATATAAATAACAGCAAACGCATTAAACGAGCGGTACTTGACGGAGGAGCAGCTAGGGAAAGGTGCAGCACCCTCTCCAGGAGTCCTTACGAAGCCGGTAACTCCATTGCCTGCTGGCCTGTGAAAACCTTAGAAGGAACTAACCTGTCAGACAAAGACCAAAAGTGTCACCACTGCTCTGTCAACAAAGACCCTTCCTTCTCCAAAGCTGGTCTCCACTTCAGCCATCCCCCTGCCGTTGCACTCAGATGAGTTCCCCTACATCCGCTTCTTCCTGACCTCACGTCTTGGCACATGTCAGCAGCCTTTCTCAGCTTCAACTCCTTACCCCTCTGAGCCTGAACATCCCCTCCCTCATCAAGATTCAGTTCAAACATCCCCTGCATCTTGACGGCTTTCCTGGTCGCCGGTGGTTCCATAACCACATGCAAAGGAAATCTGGGCCACTCCTTCAGAACTCTCCAGTTTTCAATGCAAAACTGACTTTTCAAATACCCAAAATAATTCTGAATTCATGAGGCTATGAGGTGACAGGTGTTCTTCTGCCCTGCTGACATAAGGATAAACTGGGGTGACCTCTGAATTCAACTTGCCAATGTCCCATGAAAACTCACATGCTTCTTAATGTCTCTCTCCCTTTCTCTTGAATTCTCCCTCTTTAGCTAAAAATGTAAGGAGTGAAAAGTGTAATACCCTTTACATATATAAAGGGTATTATTTAAGTCCCACTAACATAATATTAAATTTTAGAAGTAACCCAAATAATCAGCTCTACAAAAATAGTTAAATATTCTATAAAATGGGAAAAAGAGGCAATCAGAATATGCTTAGCTGTATGCATAAACAAAGCATAATATAAAACTCTATGAAAATTTTACTTTTTAAAATAGTAAAAACATGCATAATAAAAAGATGAATAGAATGTATCACAATGCCTCAGCGCTTTCCCAGGTAATAGGGTTGTGGGTAAATTATATTTTTTCTCTTGCTACCATTATACAATGACTATGTATTCAATGAATAGAAGATGCTACAATATATTTATATACACAAATTAACAGGTTGTTTGGCTGAATTAATCCACCGTTCATCTACCCGTTCATGCATGATTGAAAAGGGCCACTTAAATGACTTTGTGCAGATATAGCCTTGGTTGTGACTTTTTCTTCCCCAAATCACTGAAATGAAGGTGCTAGGGTCTTTGATCCTGGCTTATCAGCCAGAGAAAGCCTGACTCTGGACAGCAGCTCTCAGAAACTGGACGCATGGTAATGGAGAAATGTAAGCAGCCCAGAGCCTCTGAAAGCTTGCCCTACTCCAGAAGTGGCATCGTGACTGCTAATGACCTTCAAAACACAAGAAATCCATTATGTCCAGGTCATGCTGACATTTTACTTATTACTGAAAAAGTCACTTTCAAAGAGCCACTGAACAATCACAGAAAAACTTTAATAGATTCTATGTAAAACCAATTTTCCTTCACTCGTATTGATTTCTCTTTCTCTCCTTTACCTCATTTATTATTCTTGGGGGCATTTTGAAGTACAGGTTGATATGTCTTGAGCACAGAATGTGGACAATGTCCCTTGAACATGGGTCTTGTAGAAGAAATTTTTCAATTTGGTATCTGGAGTTCCTGAGTGAGAAATGAGGATGACACCCTCGCCCCTGCCCTGTTAATGAGAGGATCACAAAGAAAGCCGAGTGGGAACCGTGAAAGGGATGTGGGTGGACGTCACGTCTTGGCTCCTAGGCTCCTGACTGCAGCCAGCTTGTCATCACTTCCCTGGAAGAAGGGAAGGCTGCACTGTGGACATCAGCTCCATTTCTGAGTTCCCAGAAGCTAGTAATCCGAGAACGTATCCCAAAAACCTGAACCTTCAGTCACTTGGATGCAAAGAGGATCGAAGCACTACTGCTACTTTGAAGGGAACGAGTGGCTCTTTTTCCTTGAGGCTGCCTTCAGTTTCCTATAAAACTGCGCCTTCGATACAGAGATCCTTGGAAAAAGGTGCCAAGGACAAGCTCAGAAGAATCTGTTGCTACAAGGCAGCAGAAAAGTCAGCTGACTTAAATGACGCCTCCACTGTCACACTGATTGACTGGGGAAAAAGTGTCAAAGGAGCGAGAGAAAAAATAAAGCCCAGTCTCTCACTGGCTGAGCAAATTCCCAGCAGAACGCTTTAAAAGCCCACTCAGCAGCCAACACCACCCAGCCAGGTCTGCTGTCACTCATAAAGAAGCTGAAATTCTTGCGTTTTTTCAGCATTTTGTCACTTAGTAAAGATGGTTGAAAATTGCTTTGTTTTGTTTTTTTCTTTCATTTCTCAAACTTTATTTTCTTCTGCAAGCCGAGTTTCATAGGCAGAGCCCTGGATCTCCAGTATCTGAGGGAGCAATCCTGCCACCCACAGTCAGCAAATCTCATGACTCTTCAAGCTGAGGTTCAGACTTCAGGGGTCTAGCTCCAAAGATCAATTCTCTGGAAGTGAGGCTTCAAGTTGGTTTCTGTGAAAGAACAGAGACCCCTGGAGGCACCGCGGCTCAGCTCCTTCTGCCTTGTGTGGAGCCTCTGAAGATGCTGGTCTGGAGCTTCCGCAGAGCTGCAGTGCACGCTGTCACCAGGACCTGGATCTTCCAGGAGTGGGGCCAAAGGACAGTGGGAAGCAGGGAGAATAATGGTCAAGATGGATGGGTACGGCATTTGCTTGCTGTGTGGTTTATGGCTATTCACTCAACTTCTCTGTTAGTGAAAGGATGCTTCCCCTTCGTGCTTTTCAAACAACAGAGAATTGTACCCAACACAAATTCCATTTCAGGAAGCCCTTGGACACCTTTCTGAGTAGCAGTCCTCAGTGCAATGGGAATGGTGTGGGGGACACAGTGACAGGCCCCATGACTGCCAAGGACCAGAAAGAAGGGTGTGGCCTGCCTTCCGGAGAATGTTCCATGAGCTGTGGCTTTAAAAAGAACAAAGGGCACACTCCCTGGGATGATCCAAGGTGAAGGCACCCGAGTTTAATTTTCCCAATCACAAACAAGACTTCAACAGAGCTGCAGACTAAAGAAAAGCGAAAGAGCAAACCCCGGATCCGTTCCTGTGAAAGTCCAGGTCCCTCAGGTGAGAACAGAGTTTTGCTAGGTTTTTGAGCTTGAAGAGGTTTTTAATTGAAGAAAGTCTTTCTCCATGGCAACAGCTGGCTGTCTTTCCTGTCACAGGTCCTGGCCGCACACGCTGCACGGAGTCCAGCTCCCGTGTCATCTGCAGGTAGCTACAAGTATCTGCTTATGACTTAAAAATGCGTTGGACCTCACAGTCTCATGATGGTAGGTGACGATTCCTAACAGGTGTCCACCACTTAGGCTCCCAGTGCTCATGCTCATGGCAGACACTGCCCAGCAATGGCAGGAAGGAGGGCGAGTCCACGACCACCAAGGGTCTGGATTGGCACCTGTCGGAAACCCACTCTCCCATTTCCCATTCCCACTGTAAGGAAGAGAGGCCCAGGTTTGGGGTCAGAGGACCTGACTTCTAATGCTGACCGTGTGGTGCTTTAGCAAAACACATGGCTCCCCCAGGCCTTTGAATTTCCTGCACGAGGGGGAGTTTGGCTAGGTAATCTCCAAGGTCATCGTAGCTCCAGTGAGTTGTGATTCTGATATTACAGAGATGCTTTTGAGTCACTCTATAAGAAAACCCATCACCACCACCAATATGCATGTTCACAATAATATATGATACTTCACAACTACAGCGTGTGAGGACTCTAATCCTGTCTAATGCCACTCTGGCCCAAAAAGGAAAACATTCCCTTCAGGTAGGAAATGTATTAAAATTAATTGGTCATTTATGACCCCATTTGAAAGAGTTCATCAGGTTTTCTAATTAAAGAACACATCTACACGTCTCTTTGGAAGTCTCTTTTTATTTTTTCCCTAATTAAAAAAGTAATTAGATAATTAATTGTTTTGGTTATAAAAAATCATAAATTACTATGTATTTTTAGCAATCTTAGTCTTTGGGGAGATTTCTTTCAGAAAATTATGAAATCTTCATGTACTAACAACTATTTTCTCTCCATAATTTTGTACTTTTTCCCACCTCTGTGCAAGAAATGATAGTTGGCAGGGAAAGAAAAACTGCAGTCTAACTCAGTGATTATGTATTGGTGATTCAGAAGTAGAATATCCCATTCTTAATACTGCTGTTTATCTCCATGCTTCAACTGCAGAAAATTAAAATTTTATATTGCATAAGAGATAAGAATAAAAGAGAGAGGGAAATTTCAGGTTTTAAAGGAGTGTTGGTCTAAGAAATAAATATTAAGAAAATATCCATGATTAACAACTCAATCTTCAAGAATAATAATGAAACATGAATCTTCCACATGGACCTAGTCACATATTCTCACTTTCATTAGGGAATCAGGCAAGAAATGGTGAAATGATGTTCTCCCTTATATGACGGGGGGCAAACTACTTTCTCACTGAAGTCTACACTGTGTACTTCAAAATGATGAGGTGACACGTCACATCATCTGTGTGGGTCTCTAAGAGAGACGCTGAGGTGCGAAGTTACATTTCAGGTTACACAGTACAATCACACATGTAGTGACATATTAATGAAATTGTTCCATTTCTTAAGTGGGAAAAGTAGATGATTTCGCAATTTAGACCTTCATGCTCTGATATACGCCACACATTCATGTCAAATGAAAGAATTCATTCATTCTCCTATTATTTAAAAATTAAAAATGCAATTGTATCGAGTTTCCAGGGTTGCCAGAGCAACAGAAATCCATCCGCACACATTCTGGAGGCCCAACTTTGAAGCTGAGGTGTCTGCACATTGTTTCTCTTGGAGACTCAAAGGGACACTCTCCTATCTTCTGATGGTAGCAGGTGATATTCCGGGTTTATGGCAGTATGACTCTAGTCTCATCTCTGATGTCACCCAGTGTTCTTCCCATGTGCCTGTGAGTCTGTCTCTTGTCCTCTATTTTAATCTGTCTGTAATAACAAACCCTGACATTCAGATTCATTAGATCACCAACCTGAGATCACACAGCTAATAACTGGGGAGCTCGGACTCAAGCCCAAACCGTCTCCCTGCAAAGTCTGTGCTTACAACCTCCACTGGATGGTTCTGTGTCATCTGATCAGTCACAATCTCCACGGCAGCTAGAACAGGAGAGGGAAGAGAATGTGCTTGAACTGGAAAACAATGGCAATTTCCCTGCTTGGATAGCAATTCTTTCCCAACAATGTGGATTCACTTAAAATGTATAGATTTGAAGTGCTCTCATTTTGAAATATTCAAAGCAGAAAATGGGCTAAGGAACATCATTGAAATGCACAAAACTTACCCTTTGAGAGCAAACATCATGGAAGCAAAAGCCCAAGAACAGACTTGAAGCTCTGTAAGTTCAAAAGCCTATGAGTAGGTAGTTTACCACCTGGAGCTTCAGCGTCGGGCACTGCATCTTCAGGTCTACCACCTGCCAGCCGAGCAGCTGCGGTCTGGTGAGATCCTGCCAGGACACGTACCAGGATAAAAGTTCCCTTGCATTGTCTCCTTTGGTCTTTACTGTAATGCTGTGAGAGCTCTTCCCTATCTATTCGTTAGGAAACTGGGACTCAGAAAAAGGTAAGGCATGCCCGAGCTCACAAAGCTCATCATCGGTGGGTGCATGAGACTATCAAACCCCAACCAGAAAAAATTACTAACTCTCACACTTCGGATCACAGAAGGGCAGTCCACATACACAATGGTCCAGACACACCACGAGCACCCAGCCATTAAGTCCTTCTGGAAAATGAGGGAAGCTTGGGAGTGACTGACACTGACAGTTGCCTCTGTCATGACTGGGGACGACAGTAAGAGGAGGCTAATGACGTGGCTCCTTTCTCTACAGAGCCACCTGCCCAGCAACCACCCCATGAAGGCCAGGTACTATAGGCATAAGCTTTCTGAGTTCCCGAGAGAAATATCTAGATGACGTAACCGAAAATGGAGATTGTTTTTTCATCAAAAGAACATATTTGAGAGTTATGAAGCAGTTTCATTCTTCCACTTGGCTATGCCTAAGCGTGCTGCTTCCTGAGCAAACCGGCTCTTCTCACGTGGGAAGCCTGCCTGGAAGAAGGAGGTTAAAGCAGAAATCAGAGAAGCCTGGCTCCATGAGTCAGCCGAGGACTGAGTAGCAGAAGGGAGCCTCCCCGCTGCCAGATCCTCCTGATTGGTGGAACTGCAAGGGCCATGACGCGCGACCCAGTGTGAACAGAGGGGCATCCATCGCCGGCGCTCACATCCAGTTCTCATCCATCTCATCTTCAGGCTCACTACATATCCTGCTATTTCCGTGTATATGCTATTATTACTGCGTTAAGAGTTCTGCATGTATTATCTCATTTAGTCTCCAGAACAAATAGTGATGTGGAGACAATTACAATCCTCATTTTACAGAGGAAGGAAGTGGGGATTTTATTAGGTCTACTGCACAAAATTGAACCCCAGTCTCTTCCTCCCATGGTTTCCTCTTAAACACCGAACTTTGTTAGACTGGGACCACTCCCACATAATTCTGGAGTCACAGAAGCTGCACAAAGCAAACCATGCAACTCCGATAGGCACAACTCTCCTTTCAGACAGAGCTGGTGACCAGAAACATGTTCCACCCAGACCAAGAGGCTCAGGCGAAGAGACTGCTTACAGAGGTGCTCACAGGGTTGGGGCAGGATGGAAAGAGGGGAATGCCCCCAGGGATGCACTGCAGAGGGAAACAAAGGCCAAAGTGTCAGGGGAAAAACAGAACCAGTGGGCCAAGGAGAACAGAAGCCATCCAGAGTGTGGCCAAGCGAAGCCTGGGCACTGGAGCAAGAGAGAGCAGGACAAGCTCTTCCCTGCCCCTCTCCCTCCTCTCTCCCTCCTTCTCCCTCCCTTTGCCAGTGCTTTCCATTGGCAGCTGCAGCAGCAGACCCCAGGGAAAGTGAGAGGCACTCAGCATGGACGACGCACACTCCCTGGGAACACGGCTGAGCACAGGGCACGGAGAAGGGCGACTGGATTCTCAGAGGCACGTGAGTGCCACGGGCCGCAGGGCCAGGGAGAATCTGTGCTGGCCTCTAGGCTGAGACAGGTCAGGACGGGAAGCTGAAGCTGCCCTGACACCCACATGTGGTTATCACTGAGCAGCTTTTGGTCCTTACATATTACCTCACCTTACTGCCCCACACAACTCAGCCCCACTAGATACACCATCTGTCACCCAGGTGTGACGGGTTAGTATTATTTCATAAAGACCAAAGACCTGTTTGCAGCAAGACAGGCAGATGCTTTCTTCAAACTCTCTCCAGACTCCCCAGGCTGTGCTTCCCCAGGCTGGTGTCCACGGGGCCATGCTCCTGATGTGGATGGTGTACATTCCTTGTCAAGTTCAGAAGTCTAGGTCTACACTAATGATGTGGGCTATTATGACGCAGCCATAGCCGAAAGACGCAGGCCCCCAGGGAGATGAAGGGTGGTAGGAAGGTCTGGGTTGGGGAGGCTGGCGATTAGGTACATTATGAGCAGACTACCAATTGGGACATGATCACATGAGGCTCTTGATACTGCAAGAGACAGAAATAGATGGAAAGAGAGTGACAATGAATGCTTTAAGAATCAGTCCACCAGGATTCAAGTCAATTAATGTGAAGACAGTACCTCCATTTTCAGGAGAATAAAAACTAGTTCAAATCAGTATTTACTTTTTTGCTTAGTAGCCCTAACATTTCAAGTTAACAGAAGCAATAAATCAGTCCCAGGACAGGTAGTCAATTAAGGAGTGCATTTCCAGAATATCCTCAACAGTGACAAATTAAGAAAAAAATAACCTCACCTTATTGGATCATATGAGGCTATTCTTTAATCCTGAGAATAGCCCTAAATTAAGTTTTCATTGGTAAATTGAAAACAGTGCACGGAACAACTAAATTGGGTAAATAAACAAAGCAAAGTAAATTGCTATTTGTACTATTACTTATCTCATTAGTCTCACACCTTTAGGGAACACTAAGAGCCATGCATTCAAATTGCACATGTCAATTTGGACATTTTCTATGATCCATTAGGCTTTCTTCAATAGAAAATTAATTATACTCCCATTCCATAATTCTCTCCAGAAACATTCATGCAGGTGTCAAATATGCATTTGACACAATTCAGAGCCCCATAATGCCTTTAACTGAAACACTTAAAATGTGGTGTAAAAACGGGAAATTGCCATGGATTGAAGCACATAGAAATGAAAATGGCAACTTTTGAAAAACAAAACATTAAGCATGCTTGGGGGAACCTATATGGTGGCTTTTCCAAGGCAGTATTAATCGGTGCTTTTCATTCTCTGGACTTCCATTTGCCTGTAGATGCTGAGGTGTTTTCTGACAGATCTTTGAAAGAAAACTGGACTATAATGTTCCAGTGTTCTCTGCTACTCCCGGGTCCTATGAAAATCTGCAACCATGTAAGGAATTCCTCTGACATCGTATATTCATGTTTAATTTTTATAAATGCTCTCAGAGAGAAACATGTCCATTTTTAATTCTCAAATTATTGTTCACAGCCCCATATCATTCCTTTTGGACTTAGAGTCTGAGATGAGCCCCTGGATAGAATCCCGAGCCAACATTCCTAAAAGAAAAGAATCTGCAGGAATTTGCTAGCTCCCCCGCAATATCAAATTTGAGATGTCGCCTCGTCATCCAACTGCCTTTGTTCTGGCAGGCATGATGGGGAACCATCAGAAATATATTCCCCACTTCCATCGGTACACCACTGCAGGGGTAGTGAGCACTAAAGAAGATTCTAAATCCTCCTTTGAAAATGAGGATACTCATGTTGCAACCTGGGTCCAGCAGAATAACTTCCACAGAGGAGGGCGATGAGAATAGGGACATTCTGCCATCCGTGTGGTGACCCCAGCATACACCATGGATATGCACAAGCACACCCATGGGGTGGACTTTTAACAGAGTGCCCCTGGGACATTCAGAGAGATTGGAAACTTGCCATGAAGGAGATGAGGACTCCAGACCTGCTCATTGATACCAGGCTGAACAAAGCTGTCCAGACTAAGGGAGTAAGGAAGGCCCCATATCATATCCATGTGCAGATGTCTAGAAAACGTGATGAGGAGGAAGAGTCACCAAATGAACAATATACTTTGGTGACCTATGTACCCATTACCACTTCTAGCATCCTCAGTTAGCATGACTGACAACTACTGATAGCTAAATGAAGTTAACATTTCAGAAAAAGAAAAATGATTTTCAGTGGGATGTTACTTCAAAAGACTTAAAAATAACTATGCCAGGCATGGAGAGTGTTCAATGCTTTAAAAAGCAATGTGACATGTCCTGCTTCATAGGATCTTTACAGCAATATTAGGAAACAGGGCAGTTAGCATGATCCCAGTTTGCAGTACAGGAAGTTATGTCTTAAAGAGGTCAGTCAACCAGGTTGTGTTGGAAAGGACAGAAGACACGAACATGGGGCACATAGCTCTCAGTCCCCCACGGCATCCTGGCGGGATGGAGCTCAATCCAGAAGAGCAGAGGGCTCCATCACTCTTGGATCATGGAGAAACTCACAGCCAGGTTCTGGTTCTCCCTCTAGAGCCCTAGGTAGTGACTACCTGGACTTCTTCATCCAAGATAATAAGGAACAATTTGGGTACTCTACCTCGCAAGTACTCAGAAGCCCTGTTCAGACGTCTGCCATTAGTTGTTTCCTTTGCATTATAAATCCCACATTTCTAATGGTGGACGAGATTGCACAGCTGGAACTCTTGGTTTTGTGTCTAGTTAGACCACTGACTTATTATCCTGAAAAATGAACTTGACTTCCTAACTGCAGGGATGCAGAATGACTCTGTAATAAGACTTCTCTCAGCAGTGGTGCGCACACTCTCTTCATGGCTGCTACATTCTACCCACCCAGAGGACCGTGCTCTGCCCATTAGAGACTACTGCTAGGGTAAATGCCCCTACACGCTAAGCAGGTGAGGTGGAGAGACTGACAGAGAAGGACTCCTTTTGAAAATAGGTAGCACCAAGTGTCTACACCACTGGGAAATGCTTCTGAAGGGATCACACAGGACTCCAGCCTTCCCGCAGGAAAGGCAGGAGCTTGAAGAGGGTGGGAGGAGCTCGACGAGGGTGGGAGGAGCTCGACGAGGGTGGGAGGAGCTTGATGAGGGTGGGAGGAGCTTGACGAGGTGGGAGGAGCTTGACGAGGGTGGGAGGAGCTCCAGCGCTCCTGAGCCCCGGCTGTGTTGAGCAGCAAGACAGAAAAGCATTCCAGGAAAATTTTTTTAAAAAGCACTCAGGATTTCAAAGCAAAGTTCAGCGGCCAGAAGAGGGGCCCTCTGCTCACCTTTGCTGCCATGTGGGTTAGTCCTTGTCACCTCCTCACATTACCAAACAACCCTCATTCACTCAGCAACTCCCACCAGACATCGAATAAGGCATGTGGCTTCCCAGGGTTTTGTCCAACTCTAGGTCGGCACAGTTGCGAAGAAAGAACTGAATACGTGGGCAGTGGCGCTCCTTTCCAGAGGTTTCTGAAGGAGCTGCAGAGCCTCCGCCAGGAACCGAGCGGGACGATTTTGCTGCAGACTCTAGGGGATGATTTATGAATGACGCCCGCAGAAAAGACCAGGGCCGCTCTCCCGATTAATCAAAGTCCAAAGTACCTTCACAGAAGACGCCGTTCTGGTCATTGGAAGCTCATTAGCCGCAGACGACCCCTCATTTTCAAATAGCCTGAAAAGAAACCCCGTAATGAAAATAATCTATCAGCTGGGAAGTGAGCAGGGCTGGCCTTAATGAGAAGCAAACACGGTGGTGCGTCCGACACAAACAAATACAGTCCGTCCCAAATCTGCATCCTCCGTGCAGGAATTTCGACATGTGTTTATATATAAAGCCAGAAATAACCTTCCCATGGAGACACCGCAGCCAGCAGCCAGCCAGACTCCGAGGGACTTTCCACATCAATATCTGATCGAAGATGAGTCTTTTTCTTTTCCCCCATTGTTTTAAAAGTTAATTTTACTGTGCTGAGACCATGAAGTCCTTTAGGTATACTATGACTATCATTAAAAAAATCTATACCATTGTTTGGAAAACTGGGCGCTATAATTTATCATTGAGGGTCGCAGTGGAAATGCTGGGGAGAGAGACGGAGAGGAGCCGCCCAGGGGAGGAGGGCAAAGATGCTGTTCAGGGACCACGTCCAGGGCTGGTGCTGAGCGTCCCCGCGCACTCTCTCCTTTGGTCTCGGGTGCAATTGACTGAAGATCTCCGTCATCCCAAATAACCTGAAGAGCATCCCCAGGACACCAGGTCTCGCAGTGGCCATGGCTAAATCGCACTGGAGCCCAGAGGAGAGCTCCAAGGTCCTTATGCAGGAGGGACAAAGTATGCACTGACACCTGAGGTCAGAAGCAGCTGCAGAGGGACGGAGAAGAAGCACAGAAGGACTGACCTGCAAGGGAGCTTGGCACACCGGGATGACAGGCGTCAGGACACAGCGGGTGGCCCAGCTGCCTCTGTGTCAGCAGTGTAGACACACTCCTGACTCCCCATCTGTCCACAGTGGAGTGGCTCAGAGCAGCGGGGTACACCAGAGAGCGACCCACCCCAAGGGTTCCTGGCCATCCTCACACCGCCTGGCTCCGCTGTAACTCCACAGTTCCCCCTGCTGTCCCTTGGAGCTGAGGTGCCCTTTTACCCAGGGGCTGGGGTGGCCTTCATTAAACACGCAGTGAGAGGCCGCATCACCCTCCCGGTCACAGGGATTCCTAACTTGTCAGACGGGATGACGCATTGGGTCACAGCTCATCTCCGACTTCCCAGCACCCCCAGGCCTTCCCACAGTCCTGTGGGAAAGTCGGTGGAGCTGATGCCTTCCCAGCTCACACCGAGTAAGCCGGAGGTCCCGGCTGACGCGACACCGCCCTTCTGCAGCATCAGGAGTCAGCTGTGTGCAGGGAGCAGCGGAGCTGACCCGTGTGGCACCCGCGAAGTCAGCACTTCCCCCCTGTGGAGAGGACACCACTTCAGTCACAAGGGGTGTTGTGATACATTTTCATTTGTAAGAATTAAAATAAAGGAGAGGGAGAATGATTTTGTCTTTTCATTAACTGTGGCAGATTCGAACTCCTGCCTCCGAATGAACTTGTCACTCACCCAGTGGCTGAGGAACGCTGGCGCTGCTGCTGGCGTGGCAGGAATCGGCGCAGCGTCCACAGGTGTGACGCCTAGGAAGTGAGACCTCCTACACTGACACCCGATCATTAGGCTGCGTTAGTCCGCTTATGAGACTCACACACAGAGGTTCATCTGGGAACCCCGGGCTCTGTCACAGTTGCTGCAGGCTGTGCCAGGAGCCAAGATATGACCCAGTGACAGCTGACCTTGCCCAAGGTCACGAAGGCCGACAGGGTGTACCCCAAGTGAATGAAATCGTTATGACCATAAGGGGCTCCACACTCGAGCAGTAGTGAGAGCTCTCTGCTGAGCCTGCAATCAAATTCCAGCAGGTCCTCGTAGCCTTGCAGCTGAAGCCTTGCTACCAAACCTCTCTGGACCTCTGTTTCCATTTCTGTAAACAGGGCATTACAAAATAGCATGAGTTCCACAGTCTTGTGCAAGTTCATCTTGTCATCTTTTGTAACATGTTAGCCAGTACCTTGCACACAGGACACACTCACTGAAGTTCAATAAAGTCAAGTGTCTCTATCATCCCCACACCTGATCAGTCTCTAGAAACGCCAGACTCTTGAACTTCCTTCCCTCCTGGCTCCTATTTACTGAATCGGTACACCAGGTGTCTCCTAAGAAACCTATCTCCTTAGAGTTCTCGAAGAGAATTTCTGGCCAACTGAGCTTTAAAACTATTTTAGCTCTAAGAAATCCTAGCAGTTATTTCCAAGAGTTTCGACCTTCTCAGAAATATTCTACATAATAAAAGCAAACAAAACATTCTCTTTCCCCCACATTCCTTTGATGTAGGACAGATGGGGCTGTCCACCTGGGGAATTAGCAGGAAGCAGGCTTATGGGCTACAGCTGGTTCAGAGTGGCTCGTACCAAAAATTTCCCCTGAACCACAAGCCTAGAAATTCTTTGGACTTTATACCCAGTGTGTGGGGGGCAGCTTGGAGATTTATATTTTTGCATAAAAGCATTTTTTTTAGTTCCCAGACAGTGCTTTTTGTCCCAATTTTAGATTAGTCAGAGGTTATTACAATTTTTTTTTCCCTGCAAACCTGGCATCTGCCAGAAGGGGAAGCTACCAACCACGCTGCCCTCTGCAGAGGTTCTCACGTCTTTTCACAAAGGCAGAAGTGACACCATGAACTTCCAGGCCAAACTTAGCTCTCACAGCCAGAGCAACAAGAGATAGGAAGTTTAATCACATTTGAGATCTTTCGCAGAAATTGTTGCAGATATTCTATTAATAAGAACAATTATGGTGAGGGTCTAAGGAGAAGCTCGGTTAAGATTCTCAGGTGGAGGAGGGGGCGCCCCTACACCTTCACTGACTTGCACTTGTTTATATGCAAATGTGTCTGTCCAGTAAACGTAGCTCATATTAATCATTCCTTGATGCTTTATTATAATTATATTCATTTAGTTCTAAGAAATTATGTTAAAGGGGCAGACAATACACCTTACTGAAGCAATACAGTTCAGAGTGGACCAAAGTACAAACCTCACATGTACAAGATGTCCATTCCCTGAGCCTCATCTTCTCTCTGTTGAGTTACCCCTTTTCCTTAACAAGGTGGTGCCTAGCTCTTTCAACTACTCGTGGTTTGTATGTGTCGAACATGGGAAATTTCATCAGCAATGATGCACTCAATAATGGTTAATTTCCCAAGGAGATTTATAACCAAAAGCATCACGCAGAGAAGCCCTCTTGTTCGAAACCAGGATCTGCAGTACCAAATCAAGTAACAGGGCTGGGCCGTGCTCTCTCCCAGTGCAGAAGTCCTGTCACCCAGCAACACTTGCACCAGATTGCTCTCTTGAAAAGTAATAACGCAGAAGACAAACATGATTTCATTTGGACCTAAAATCTGTTTGGGACTTTGAGGGGTTTAGATGCTAGAGCCTGCAGCAGACAAGATAAGAAATACCTCAATAAGGATGCACTCAAAGGGCTGTTTCTCTCTCACTGGGAGAAAGGATTATATAAAACAGTATCTCAAATTATCTTAGAAATTCTTCTAATATGCACAGGCAGATGCATATAGGCAGATGACCTCTTTATTTTTTTTTTCAGACAAATGCCATAATTAGAGATCTTATCAGTATAGTTACCGGTTCTGCACATTTTGAGGGCAAAAGAAAAGGTCTGGCATGAGCTAGACCTTCTATCCATCTCTAATCCTTTGTTGACCTCCCAAATGACCCCTGCCAGGTGATTAATCTCCCCTAATCTGAGCTTTTGTCTAATTCTTATGAGTGACATGCAAAATATTGAAAGGATTAAATTTGAGAATGTGAAATTGGCTGATTCAGTACTTAATGCAAAGTAGGCATTTGGTAAATAGATGGGTCATAAAAAAATCTCTCTTTTTTTTTATATATTAACCACACTTGAGTGTTGATTGTTACTGAATACATATAGCCTGTTCTTGCGTCTCAGAAGAATAAAATATCATCAGTTCTACAATGCCCTGTATATTTTTAATTAGTCCTAAACTAAAAACTTCAAATTACATTTTGCTAATCACATGAGCATGAAAGAATCAAAGAAGGATGAGGATTGCTACGGAGCCCAGAGCGCACCTGAAGCTTCAGGAGGTATCTGCAATCCCTGAGGCTATTTCTATGTGAGGGTAGAACGAGGCAAAAGGAAAGACTCAGGGAGGGGAAGGAGATGAAGACCAGCAAATGAGAAAGGGGAAGAAGAGAGGGGACAGGAATCACAGAAGGAAAATGGCAGGAAGAGACCAAAGATGGCTTCTTACACGAAAAAAATGGTCACTCGATCATTTAGACATAAAGGACATCACGACATAACTTTAGATGAATTGCTTTAGATGAATCACCAAGATCTAAAACTAAAGGACTACTAACTGTGTTCATTCTCTCCATGGATGTTAGGCAATGCATTCGTGCAAGCCCTTGGGTTATGCAAATCTGCCCAAAGAGGGACGAGGATGTGCTTTGCAACAGGAGGAGGGCAAACAACAACCAGAAATAAAATAGCCAAAGAAGACCAAATGGCAAATGTCACACTATGGCTCTTCAGTATACAGAAATTTAAAATCATAGTACCGAGATACACAGGAAGAACTGAAGAGGGAAGTCAGTTCACACAACCTGGACCAAATGTGGTACAGCTAGGTGAGGTTAGGCCAGACACCTAAATTTCCTGGCACTTAATTTATCACTGTAAAACTGGAAAATAAGAACACCTTCCCTATCTATAGTTCCATGCATTTGAAGAAAAGATTGACTGAGTTGTTTTGATGATCAAATATGTCTGATATCAATATTCATTGTAAATCACCACCAATGTTATGCATGTGATATTATACATTTGATCATTGTCTGTAACAGATATTATTTTTGTCCATACATGTGTATTTGTGCAAAGGAATAAATGCAATTAAATTATGGGCAACTCATGTTCCTAGAATCAACGTCATTTTTGACATTAAAATATTTTATTATATTCCAAAGAAAATTGTAACATAGGTCTCATAGTTTATATGGGAGGATAAACTGATAAATGAAATTAGCATATATATGCTAATTATATATAAATATATATACGTATTTGGTATCAGGGATTGACCCTAAGGGCGGGCCACCACTGAGTCACGTCTCTAGCCCATTTTTTAAAAATTTTTGAGGCAGGGTCTCTCTAAGTTGCTGAGGCTGGCTTTGAACCTGCCATTCTTTGCTAATATTTTTAAAAGAATAACATAATGAAAACGTATTATAAAACTAGAGATAGGGAATTTCATTATAAAGACAGACAAGCCGGGTTAATGGCACCCGGTTGAGTCTGGCCCTCACTGCGCAGGCTCAGTGCGCCCTGCAGCTCACTGGAGAGAAGAGACTCAGACTTGCACCACCAGGAAATAAGGAGCAGCAACACACCCGTGGGTGAAAACACGCAGGCTGCCTGCAGGGAACCTGGAGGATCTAGAGAGATCAGGGAGAGGGAAACAAAGGGCCCAAGATGAACCTAGTCAGCTCAGGGCAGGGAGTCTGACTGAGAGAGACAATACTGAGAAAGAGCCTTCCTTCCTAGTGGACCAGGGCCGGGACATCTAGGAAGAACTAGAAGTGCAGGACTCCAGGAGCCAGCCGGCTCATAAGGGATAGAAAAGAAGGCCCTTCGGAATCTGAGTGGTGAGGGCAACAAGAATCAAGGCTGGAAGAGGGAAAAGCAGGAAGCGGGATGTGGCAGCCCTCCTCCCAGAAAAGCAGCCGGCAGAAGACATGGAACTCTTTTAAACCGAGGGCACCGTCCTCTCCCACTTCTTGTGAACACGAAAGGGCACGTCTCCACCGAGAACCCGACAGTTTCCATATGTGAGCGCATCGTGTAACCCGAGTCTCCTCAAGCCTGCCTCTTGGTACAATGAAAACTGTAAGAGTCCTTCGCTCCTGCTGCTTCGATGCACGCACATGCGCGGTATCCGCACCTGTCCTCACCCCACTGGGCAGCAGCTAGCCCAGTACCCGCTGGCCACCCTGGCCCGCTCCTGCTGAGAGCAGGACCGCCAAAACCAGGAGAGAGGCACCGCCGGCCCCCAAGCCTCACGCACGCATGTGGCCAGCCCAGCCCGAGGGCAGCCAGCAGGCAGCGCATCTGAACCCCCGCCCCAGGGCCTCCGGTGAGGGACGGGAATCCTGCCCCAGCACTGCACTCCAGGGGACCTAAATACCGTCCCCACGTCCTGTCCCCGTCTGTCCATCTGCACGCCCAACAGGCTTCCTGGGATGAAGGGGAATCCGCTAAGGACGAACTAGACCGTACACTAGAAGAGATGGAGTGAGACCTGACCGACTCAGCGAGGAAACGCAGGTGCCCCCCAGGCACACGGCGCAGGTGAGGGGTGAGCGCAGCCAGCAGCGGAGTGGGAGCTGCACCCGCCAAGCCTCCGCTGTGCGGGACGAGGACGGCCGGCTGCACTTGTGAATCACAGACATGAAATAAATGCTCTGGGCAAGAGGCACTTTCAGGCCATCACAGGGAAATGTGGGTATGCGAGAGCTGACGTCGAAACTAAGGGTCACACACTGGAAACCAGACAGAGTTCCGCCTCTCTTCAGCAGGCACCAAACAAGTGCCAGTGGATTACTGCTCTGAATATCGACAAACTGATCAATCAATAAATGATTGTAAAAATCACTGTAAATGAATGTTTTATGATTTTACCATGAGCTATATCTTTTCAACTACAAATTTGAAGGAAAAAATGGATAGAGTTACCTATAGAAAGATTCCCTATAAAGCCATGAAAAGAATTAAAAGATGAATTTTGTACCAGAAATGTGTATAAAACATATGTAAATATTGTTCATATGTACTGTATGATATCACATATGTCTGTATGCACATACTTTCATTTAAAAATAGGGAAAAATAAAAATAATTTGCAAAAGAAAATAAGAATATATGGAAAAATTCAACCCCACTAATCACCAATTAAATGCAAATTAACATGAAGGGATACAACTTTTACATTCAAAATCAACAGAGTTTCATATATAAATGCAACGGTTGTAGAAGGCATATGACCTATTTTGGTACAACATGTATTTCTTGTGCTACTAGTAATAGTATAGCTGGGTATTAAACTTCTATGATTAAGTAGGAAGCATTTGTAACAAACATTAAAATACTGTAATTGCTTTGAAATGGAGATATGTTTTTGGTCCTATATAAAATGTGTCAGACCAAAATTATTTTGAATCTCAGAGTTTTTCAAATTTAGAATATTTGCACATACATAATGAGATAACTTGGGCAGAGAGCCAGATCTAACTATGAAATACATTCCTATTTCATATGCACCTTATACACAGAGCTTGAAGGTAATTTTACATCATATTTTTAATAATTCTGTGCATGAAACAGTTTTGTGATGAGGCATTTTCCACCTGTGACATTATGTCAACACTCAGAAGTTTGCAGCTTTTAGAGTGTTTGGATTTCAGATTATCGGATTAGGGATGCACAACCTATAAGAGAGAACATATCTTTAGACCTAGTAGAATAAGTTACTCACACAACTAACACCCAGCCATGGAATAGCATTATATAAAACATTTTTATACTTTCATTTAAGCTTTAATATATTTTATTGGAAAATGATGCCAAATCTCTGATTTCAAATGCATTCACAGGCTCAGAAACAGGCTGAATAACTTGCTGACACCATGCACAAAGTGAGTCAGAAAAGATCTCAAAGCTGCACATTTGACTTACCCTCTACTGACTGTTCCCCTCTTTCACGAGAAATCTCTATTAAATTGAATCAATATAAAATTAATAGAGCTATATTCTATATGTGCCAAAGGCATCTTTGACCCAAGTCTTCTATTGGTTTCGGTTATAATTTTTCACCTATATTCACAATTCCAGGGCTGCCAGAACACTGCACCATAGACTGCGGGTTGAACAGCAGAAATGTATTTCCTTATGGTAATGGCAACTGGGAGTCCCAGGTGGAGGTGGCAGCAGGACTGGCTTCTTTAGAGAACTCTTTCCTTGGCCTGGGGACACCCAATATGACATCACATGGTTCCACTCTGCATGTCTGTGTCTAATCTCTTCTTATAAGGACATTAGATATACTGGATCTGAGCCCAGCTAATGGCCTCATCTAACTTAACCACCTCTTTAAACATCCTATCTCCAATGCAGTTGCAATCTGAGGTCTCGGTGAAACTGGAGTTTGAGATGGACCTCGAGTCTCTGCTTCGGTGGAGTCGTGTAAGCTGCAGGCCTCTGCAGCCAAGAAAGCCTGTTTCAGGGCAGGCCGCTAATCACAGCGGGAAACGCCTGATTGCATTAGCTCCGAGGGTTCCCGCCAGCAAGGCCTGATTCTCCCCCACTACCACTGAGAGGCAAGCTCAGCTCTCGGTGTTGCAATTCTAAATGGAGGTCAGGCCTCCAGTGTTGCCACAGACCCCAGCAGCTAACCACCCGTTTCATTCCGGGTCTCATAAATCAGAGTGAAATTAATGGGACAACAGAAGGCAAGACTGAGAGGAGTAGGAAGAATGGAAACAGGACTTTCACAGGGGCAAGAAAGGCACCCCAGTAGGCGGTACCCCCGCGTGTGCTAGTCTAGGGGTTTATATGGCACCTGGGTGGATGCTTTGGGTTCAAGTCCATGTTAATCAGGGTTTGGAAAAGGACCAACACCTTGGCTAGCCCTGCAGTCCCCTTAAGCTCTGAGGCACCTCCATTTCCATGTTGCCCCTCAGGAAGCAGGAGGTTGAGGTCGTTGGATAGGGAATGTCCAAACTGCTGGGCTTTGGCACTGTGTGGAGTGGGCATCCCCTGAGACCCAGGCCTAGGCACCACTGTGCACTAGGTCAGCGTGCCCTGGGTCGCCTGTGCCCTGGGTCACCTCGGCCCTGGCTTGCTCCTTGAGATCACAGCCCATGCCCCAGCCCCCGAACCCTCATTCTGGGACAAGGGCTTGCTGCACTGGGAGTTAGGACTTGAAGATTCGAATCGGGTGGAGGAGGGTGCAATCCAGCCACACACCGTGGATGGTGTATTTCTTTACTTAGTTCAGTAAGTCATGGTGGACTGTCTGTGTCAGCCTGGTGGTATGCGGGTCTGAAGAGAGGGGTGAAGGTCCCTGGTCTTGAGAACTCCTTGCCTCCTGGGAAAGACAGAAGGTGGCCACAGAGAGAGGGTAGCAAGCAGCACATGTGATCAGAGCCCACTCAGCTGCTGTGAGCACAGCCAAGACCATCCTGCTCAGACCAGGGGAAACTGTGGGAGGGAATTTGGAGAAAGGCGCTGAGATGCGAGCTGAAGGTCTGAAGGGCAGTGCGAGAGAGGGCCGCAGAGCTCCCCCGGGGCTGGCTGTGCTCTCATTTTAAAGTGTTTTGAACTCTTTTCCAAAGACTTAGAGGGACACCGAAAGATTTGGAAGCAGGGATTTCATAATATATGCATTTTAGAAAAATATCATTGAAAATAACCTAAAAATTAATCGACTGGGTTGGGAGCATGTGCAGAGGGAGTAGAAACGACTGGGTTGGGAGCATGTGCAGAGGGAGTAGAAAATGCTCTACCGAGAGGGGGGGAGGTGGGGAGGGCCGGGCGCGGTTCACGTTCCCGGGAACCGTCCTTTAACTTACAAATATGTGGATCGCTGTGTGGATGCACTAAGAATATCTGTTTTCACATATAATTATCGTTTTCTCCAAAAAAGAGAATAATAGCATTTTGTGCATGGAATCATATGCCAGAGCAAACAGAAGCCTTTATGTAACCAGACTGAAAAAATAACATTCACATGGGCCTCTCTTGCCCATGCTCCACAGGGCCTCCTTTCTAAGGAATTATTGCATACAAGAGATTCAATGCTGCATGTTGATATTGTCAGAGCAAGTAAAGAAAACTAATAACATATTTAACACCAGCAAATGCAATCAAACCAGAGGTGGAAGTGACTTTTTTCAAAGTTAAACAATATTAACCACCTGACTTCAAATTGCATAGGTATATTTTTAAACAAAAATTTTGACACCGTTTGATCAACCCTTCTTAACCCCTTAGATTTTTTTTTTCTGGGACAAGAAATACTGGGAATTCAACTCAGGGGCACTTGACCACTGAGCCACATCCCCAGCCCTATTTTGTATTTTATTTAGAGACAGGGTCTCACTGACTTGCTTAGCACCTCATTTTTGCTGAGGCTGGCTTTGAATTCAAGATCCTCGTGCCTCAGCCTCCCAAACCTTTGGGGATTACAGGAATGCACCTCCACACCTGGCCTGGTAGATTTTTTTAACCAATATTCATAATAAACATTTATTATGCTCTACAACAAAACTTTAAGATAGGTAATGGAAAAGAAGAAAAATTAACTTCTCTGTTTTGCCAATGAAGTTGGAAAATAGTGGCAGCAGCTACAGAATTTGTTGAGAAACACTGTAAATATATTTTCCATGATGTACTTTCAATTATTTTCTGTTAGTTATTCTGTCATAAATATTTAAAATGTCATTTACTTCTTGTGACAATAATTAGTATTTATATTTATATTGCCCTCCCTTAAGTTGGCTTAATCTAATAAATCAAGAAATGATTTGACCGCCCTGAACTCTCTTTCAACCCATAACTACATGTGACACACAATTAGACAAGCCTAGGTTTTCTTTTCTTCCTATTCCTTTATCCTCCGACATTTTAAATGTCAACTGTCGTCTCCCTGATACTGCACTAAATCACTTGTTTATCAAGCCACCCTAGGTTTATTGACCCCACGGCAGTCAGGGAGAACGCTGCTCTGCTGAGAGAAATTTCAGAAAGCAAATATGCTTAGGAGCAGATTTTCCTAGGATTTCTGGATCTGGCCCACAGGGGTTAGTAAAGACCTTTCAATGTTTTCTGCTAAGTGAGCAAGTTGCGCATTCCAGTGTGGGTGAACGGGCTGTTTACCCAGATGAGCAATTTGTCAGATAAACAGGCTCCTAGGAGTGTTTTGAAACACACAGTAAATATGTGCATTGCTTTTATCCTTCTCTTCCCAAGCAAAACTTTCTTGGGACACAAAGTCTCCCCGACACAGGAAGCTCTGGTTTCCATAAGAACTCTGAGCACTCCTGCCCCAGCCACCAATGAGACCCAGAGTGCCCAGAACATCAAGTGATCTGAACACACCACAATGGCAGAACTTCCTATCTACCTGGAAGGCTGGGTCTCCCTTTTTTTGAGTAGCAAAAGCCTACTCATCTCTCACCTCCTTCAGCCTCAGCCCTACCACTCAGACTTTTGTACCATGATGTATCCTTACGAATCCGCCACTGAATCTCATTATTAATAAATGTCTGTACCTCTCCCTGTCTTGACCCTGAAAGAAAAAGGTCTGTTCCTCTTCATCTTTAATTTCCCAGAACCTAGCTTGCAATGGTAAATGCTCAATAGTCGTCCTGCTGGAATGATGAACACAGTCCATGGACAGATGAATGGGTGGCTAATCGGACGGGCTTATGTAGAACGTGTAGAATCAACTTGTCTTTTCTTCTAAGAGAAGGACTGATGGAGGTGTGGTGTCCAGAGCTTGGTGGTTGATTTTTTGTCTTCATAACTTTCCTTCATTCATCACATATTTACTAACTCTCAGTCAAGCACCAGGCTAGGTGCTGGGTCTGAAAGGTGGACAGTCTGTGGTACATCCGCCATATTGGGGAAACTCCTCTGTCACTGTAACCTATCTAACCACCACCACAGCTATCCACACCATCACAGCCACCGTCACCACCACAACACTGTCTGTGTAATCTCAGCATAGCAACCCCATCGCCACCACCTGCACAACCTCCATGCCACCTGCCACTTGATGGCATCAGGAACAGCAACCGAGGGATTTTGTTGGCAGAGGCAAATAAATTATGGCTTTGAACTCTGCAGCCTTAGACAGTTTGACGGTCACATCTGGGAACCCTTCCATGGAAGGTGTAGATAGACACGCCCGTCTTCAGGCTGCCAGGAAACTCCACGCCTGGCATGGAATTTATGAGTTGGATAACTTTGGATTTAGATGCCTCCTAGCCTTGGGTGACAGAGTCACCAGTGGCCTAAACAGCCTTGAGGTGCTAGCTGCCTGGAGGAGGAAGCAGGACAGCACAGATAAGGTCCAGACCAGGCCAGTATCCCATAGCCTCTCGCCTGTTTATCTTAAAGCACCTTCCTAACAATGAATACCTTTGATGTGTTCCCCTATAAAATGAGGGTTGGGGACCTTTCTCCCTTCGTTAGGATCAGACCCATCAAGCCTCCACTTTGACTATATTCGTGTGTCCTTTGTCTTTTATTTCCTAATGCTATTTTTTCAGCCTTTTATTTCCAGCCACCCCACACCTCCAAAGGGTTTACTGATTCCCTCCCTGCACCGGTCATGGAGAGATTTTGTGACAACACCCTTAGGTGTCTGATTATGAGGGTCAACATTTTGAATTGGCAGTGGTAAGATTCTGGTGTTGGTCCTAGAACTCGATTTCAAGGGTTAAAGGACAATCCAGAGCTTCAGAACTCTCTCTTTCAGGGAAGCAGAGCAGACCAAAAGCTTCCAGAGGTTATGATCACAAAGTGCAGACAGAATAGGGGAGGAAATGACTGGAGAATTTGAAATGAAATTCAGACGCCTGAGAATATGAATGGGATTTTCCTTACTGTAAAACTCATTTTTCAGACTCCACATGAGATCATGAAGCCATTAGCAAGAAACCCAGAGCAGAATTCCTTTCTAGTTCATAAACAAACATACCTTTCATTCCATGGAACTGCGGGGCTAAAAGGAAAACCTATCAGATCTCTGAGTTTAACAAGGAAGTAGTGATGTCTCTTCATCAAAGTCAAGAAAATAGTTCCATTTCCAGAACCAAATACAGAAAGGTGGTTCACTGCCAACTAAAGAGCGTGATCCCTCCACTTTACTGCTCCCCACCTTTGTTCATTCAGAACACACTCAGTCATAGGAATCCCTGCTCCCATCCCTTTAGTTTCTTACTATTACTTTTCTCGTCACCCTTGCTTCTACTGTGATAAGGTTATCAAAGCCAGAATTTGCCTTTCTTCTAATTGCTGACTGAAATTCAACCTTATCTCCATGTGTCAGTGATTAAAAAAAATACATGTATCTAAAATAAATCAATGGTAAAAAGGAAGAGTCTCTTTAGAGTAATAATTTGCCAGCCGGGCGTGGTGGTGCATGCCTATAATCCCAGCAGCTCAGGAGACTGAGGCAGGAGGACAAGGGCAGGCAGGACACCAGCCTCAGAGAAGGGAAGGAGGGAATGAGCCCTGCCATCCTGGAAGGAGACGGGGGGCCTGGGGAGCATCCCGTCCCTGCCCCTGACAGCCTCCACCACAGCAGCTCTGGCTAACCCCGAGCCACAGCCAACGAGGAACCTCCTACCCACTCTCCTCCCGTGCCAACCATACCTCACCCCACCCTTAAGTTAACAGAGGCTGGAAAACTACTCCCCCAGGTTTGCTGAAGAAGACAAATAGAGAGTCAGTCGACCCCTTTTGAATCCTATTCCCCATCAATGACCTGTAGGGACCGATTGAGCCCCCAAACCACAGACAGGTGGGCAACCCTCTCGGGACCCCTCCCCTTTGGAAGCTCTTTCTTTCTTTCTTTCTTTCTTTCTTTCTTTCTTTCTTTCTTTCTTTCTTTCTTTCTCTCTTTCTTTCTTTCTTGACTCTTTTATATCCTGTTGCTTTGCTCTCACCCTCTGACTGTGAATGCCATTCAAGAATTTGTGAGAAAAACCTCCACCTGGTCGTCACACTCTGTCACAACACTCCTCTGACTTTCCTCTCTACCTTCATCTTCCACGTTGAAGGATCCTTGTGATTGCGAAGGTCCCACCTGGACAGTCCAAATAATCTCCACTTCAAGGTAAACTTCTCAGAAACTTTATTCCATCTGCTACCTCAATGCCCCATTTCCATGTAACATAATATATTATTTCCAGGACTCAGGACATACATCTTCTGATTACCTCGATTTACCCTCTGGCCCCCAAGATTCACAAGCGAAATATATTCAGATCATTGCAATATCCCCAAAGCCTCCACCCATTTCACACTTAATATATTTACATTATAGTGTGATAAGTTTAGTAAGTACTCTCCTGATTTTATATGACATTTGGTTTAAAGTGGCTACATCTCTCTCCAGAAACCAAGAGTGAGACTGTTCACAGATGGTTGAGGAGGGAGAATGGAAAAGAACAAATCCTTTGGATTTTAAAGTTAGGCTTTTCAAAGATCTCTGGACCCAAATCATCCCAGCTTTCCCTCCTAATATTGAAAAGTCCTGTTAGTGGTTTTCCTGCCGAGTTCAGTAGCACACAGCACTCAGGAGTGGCCTGGCCTCCACCATCTCTCAAAGGGACCAGCACAAATGCTTTCAAACCTACAGGGGCCAGACCAGTTAGAAACTGGCCTCCCAAACTGGCCCCTCAGTAAACACTTCCGAACTCAAAGAAGATGCAGGCAGACATGGCTCAGACCTGAGCTGTTACAGGTCCAGTTAATGTGTTAATTCCAGGTGAGATCTGGGGCTTACCCGGGGCAAGGGCTGTCCACACTTCCTGCTCCTCAATCTTCTGCCTCCAGGCACCACACTGCATTATTTCTTGCTTTTGCTTGGAGTTCTCCATAGCTGTGTTCCTTTGTTCATTTACTGCATTATCATATGATTTCCTGTTAATAAATAAGCCTACCCATGCTCTCAGATCAGAGGAGATGACTTTTCCAGTCTAGTCATAAAAAAAAGCATTGGCAAAGGCAGGAACGATGTTGAGTGGAACAACTGTACCCTGGGAAATGTTGGCAGACAGCATATTTTTCTGAACTTACCTACAGTTTCAATTACGCTTTGCTACACATGCTCTATGTGTTCCAAGTCAAGGAAGAAGATCCACGAAATCCCAACGAGATAGACTAGTAGCAGCACCACTGAGTGTCCAAATGCATTCCCAAATTACTGTTATAAAATAGTTTGCACTGGTAAAGTGTCTTCCAGCTTACCATGTGGTGGGCACAACTGAAATCTGGAGTTAATTCTCTCTAGACAGGTCAAATACACAGTTGCTAGCTTTTTCTTTGCTGGGCATTTTTTTTTTCACCTAGAGTTTTTAAAGTGCCCATCCTAGCTGCTGGGTTTCAGCAGTCAAGCCCAGACCCTTTGTGCTGCGACAGTTTTCTCCTCTCCACATAGTTCTCTTGGGACATATCTCTTTTAAAATGATTACAAGCCAGTTACCAGCTAAAAATTGTCTCAAACCCACAGGAAAACTCAGAGAGCCCTACTCCATCATCTGCGGAGACACAGATTTCTCTTTTTCTCTGCCCTGTCGCCTCCAGCTCAGATTCCCAGAGAAACATATCAAGTCCCCATTTGAAACTCTTCTCACTTGCATTGGTTGAAAAAAAAATGGTACAGCAGACCATGGGTGAGAATGTTGGTCTTCTCTGGTCCCAGACCTTCAGCTCTCCTCTGCACTCCTGTGCTAGTCAGCTTTGTGTCACCATGACCAACGAATTTGATAAGAACAGCTTAGAGGAGCCAGCTTATTTGGGCTCATGGTATTAAAGGTCTCAGTCCTTGATTGACTGGCTCCAAGGCAGAAGCATCACTGCAGAGAAAATTTCAGGTCATGGCAACCAAGAAGAAGGAAAGAGGGGAATGAGAAAAGAGGTAAGGGGCCAGGGACAAGACATAACCTCCAAGGCCATGCCCCCAGTGACCTACTTCCACCAGTTACCATTCAGTAGTCCATCCAAATTATTAATCCATTAAAATGGATTAAGCCCCTGATGAGGTTACAGCACTTATGAGCCAGGCTTTTAGACAACTGAACATTGGTATTCATTGTTCTTACATCACATCCCCCGACTTCTCTTTTCCCACCATCTTCCACATTTAAGAATCCTTGTGATTAAAGAGGTCCTACCTGGATAATCCAAAATAATTTCCACTTTAAGACAAACTTATTTAAGAGCTGCCCTTTACTTGAAAGAAACAGTGCTTTCAGCAGAACAGTGTGTCTGCCTAACACAAGAGCTTTTGGGAGAACATTAAAGATCCAAACCATAACAACTTCATATTCTTTCCTCCCTTTTATAACTGAGTTCAAAGGCCACTTGTTATAGAAGATGAAACTAGAGATTCAAGATGGCGGGCTAGAGGAAGGCTGCATTCCTACTTGCTCCATGGATTCCTACTTGCTCGGGATTCAAACAGCAGGAATATGGCTCTCAACGAGATTTTATATTCAAAGCACATATAAGGGGTCCCCAGTTGCCGCTCCGGAACCAACTCAGCCGGGCTGGGCTCGGCCCCGCCGTGGGCAGCTACCACCCGGGAGCGCCGGACCCTGCACCTGCTTCGGAGCCACCAACCTGGGTCTGCGCCAGCCAGCAAGTGAGTGCGGGTCCCCAGCAGTGGCTTTGAAGTCACTGGCCACGCTCCGGCACCAGCCAGCAACCTCCCAGGCGGAGACTGAGCAACTCAGGCTACCTGGGGCCTCGCCGCAACTTCTGGAGAGGTCCGGCCGGGAGCCTCTGGGATCGCGGGGAGTTGGAACTCCTCCGCGCCATTTTGGCAGCTTCCCTGGCAGAGAGGGCCCATCTCCAGCTTCCTGGGGCCTCCAGCGGCGTCTGGAGAGGTCCGGCCGGGAGCCGCTGGGATTGCTGACTCCAGCGGGGAGCTTAGGGCCTTTGGCGCCAGCTTACAGTGTCCCCAGGAGAGAGCAACCACCTGCCACTGCCTGAACCCCCAGCGAGGAGTTCAGGTCAGCCTGGGCTCTCAAGCC
>JAJEJO010004702.1:358539-420350 GCA_020662805.1 Glaucomys volans | reverse complement strand
TTCACAATAGCTAGATTATGGAATCAACCTAGATGCCCTTCAGTAGATGAATGGATAAAGAGACTGTGGTATATATACACAATGGAATATTACTCAGCCATAAAGAAGAATAAAATTATGGCATTTGTAGGTAAATGGATGATGTTGGAGACTGTTATGCTAAGTGAGATCAGCCAATCCCAAAAATCCAAGGCCGAATGATCTCTCTGATAAATGAATGATGATGCATAATGCGGGGGGGAAGGGTGGCAAGAATGGAGGAAGGATAGATAGCATAGAGGGAAGGGAGGGGTGGGGGCGGGTGGGGGGTAAAAATAATAACAGAATGTGTGACAGATACCATTGCCCTGTGTACATGCATGAACGCACAGATGGTGTGACTCTACTTTGTGTACAGCCAGTGAAACAATAGCTGTACTCCATTTGTGTTCAATGAATCAATAAGTAAATTTAAAAAAAATAAATAAAAAAAAGAAGATGAAACTATGTAATCAAAGAAACCTGAATTCTTTTGTCATCACTTGGAGGAGAATCACCCAGCATAACCTGTCTACTGTAAACATGAGCATCATCTGCATGAATAAGAAACTTTCAGTTCTTAGACTAGTTATTCTACACAGAGTAGTTTATTTTCTGTTACTATAACAAAATACCTCGGATTCATACAATGGTTTGAGATAGAAGGGAGGACATTAGTCCCCCACTCACAGTGCAGAAAGGGAAGCCCAAGCAATGCCGTTCAGTCTTTTAGGCAGCGTTTTCACTGCTATGACCAAAAGACCTGACAAGAACAATACAGAGGAGAAAAAGTTTATTTGGGGCTCATGGTTGCAGAGATCTCAAGTTCATAGATGGTCAACTCCCTTACTCTGTGCCCAAGGTGAGGCAGTACATCATGGCAGAAGGGTGTGACAGAAGAAAGCAGCTCAGGGCATGACAATAAGGAAGCATAAGGAACTGTGCTCACCAAGAACAAAATATACACCCCAAGGGCATGCCCCCAGTGACCCACCTCCTCCATCCACACCCCACCACCCTACAGTTACCACCCAGTTAACTTCTAATCCCTATTCACGGACTAATGCACCAATAGGTAAAGACTCCCATAGCTCAGTCATTGCACCTCTAAACTCTCTTGCATTGTCTCTCAAAGGAGCCGTTGGGGGACGCTTCACATCAGGTAAAACAAAGGAATCCACTCTCAATTCTGTGTATTTCCATTTTCCTGACTGCATAGGAATTTTCCTATTACCTCTAGTATCCGTTCAATGCTGTTGGATCAGTAGTGATGTCCCTTCTTTCATTTCTGATATTGATAGTGTATGTATTTTATCTTGGTTAGCCTGGCTAAAAGATTGTAAATTTTATTTGATCTTTTCAAAGAATCAGTTTTTGCTTTTGTTGAATTTTTTCTTTTGTTTTTCTGTTTTACTTGCATTTATGTGTACTCTTATATTTATTATTTCTTCTGCTTCTGCCTTAATTAAGCTTCATTTGTTCTCATTTCTCTGGTTTCCTAGAATGAAATTTAGTTAATTGATTTTAGAACTTTCTTCTTTTCTAATACAGACATTTTAATACTATGAACTTCTTTGTAAGCAGCAGTTTCAGTATATCCCACAATATTTTCACATTTTTTCTTAAGATCCCTTTTCTGACTCATGGCTTATTTAGATATATATTAATTGATTTCCAAATATTTATGGTCCAGAATTTGCTCTATCCTAGCCATTGAGGCTAACATTCACATTATTGATACCCTTACTTATTTTTGCATGATGAGTCTCTCAAATCCTCAAAAAGGAGTGTTGAAGTTGCCAACCATAAGAGTGGACTTGTCTGTTTGTCCTTGAACTGTACTTAGCTGTGTTTTATGTATTCTGACACTGTTGTTAGATGCATGCATGTTAAGTCTGGTTCTGTCTTCTTGTACAGTTGATATCTTGGTCATTATGTCATGCACCTCTTAATCCCTGATAATCATCCTCATTTCAAAGTCTGGTTAATCTAAATTGTATAGATATTCTGACCTTTTATGTTGGCACAGTAAATATTTTCTTTACTTTTAAGTCTGAATCTTCATTTGTAAAGTTGTTTTCTTATGGACAGCATACAGTGGAACTTGTTGCTGTTGTTTGTAACCCCTCCTTCATCTCTATCTTTTGATTAGTGGTTTTGCACCATTCACATTTAGAGAGTTTGTTAATAGCATTGGATTAATAGCTACCATATGTGTAACTCTTTCCTATTCATTGCATTTGTTTTTATTTTCCAAGAAAAAATTTTCAACTAAGATATATTAATTTTTAGGCCTAGAATTCTATTCTTATATAGAAAACATATTCTATATTCTGTTATTATATAGTTTATTCGATTTTTATACAATTTATCATTTTCTTCTGAAATTCCTTCCATCTGCTCATCACTCTTATGTTCACCTTTTTCTCTGAGTCAGTGAATACATACTTGCAGTTTATAGCACTTCTCATCCTTCCTTTCTCTGAGTGTGTTTCCACAGACTGCATTTTATTATGGGTCACATTTCTCTTCCTTGTGTGTCTAGCTAACTTTCCTATATTCTGAGCTTTGTGGATAACTAAAGCTCCAGATTATATTGTCTTATTTGAAAAGGTATTCTGTCAAGGGGGAAAAATGACCTGTATATCTTTATAGCAAGTTTTCTATTTTGCTTTTTTGGGGTGCGTCTTTTAGTTTTTCCTTAGTTCTTAGGCACAGTACTAACTACATACAGACAATTTTAAAGAGAGTGTCCTCTTGTCCTTCCATTGTGCATGCATGAACACACACACACACACACACACACATGCATGAATATATGTAACAAGGCAATACATATATACATATATGTATATATATCCATATGTCCAGATATACATATACATATATCCAGATATTAAATATATGTCAATATATGGATATGTATATATGCAAAACAAGGGCATTTCCACAAAGAATTCATAACAGAAAGAAAAATTCACTAAAAAAAATACTGCATTTTACTTTTCCTACCAGTTTCACACTAATATCAATAGAAGTTATAAATGCTATATATGTATCTCCTTTTATAATCGGTCCCCTAAGCTTCTATTTTACAGATGAGAAAGACTAAGGTTTTTGAAGCTAAACACCTTGACAGAGAAATTTAGCATCTTTCCAGAAGGAAATGTAGGAGAACAACAGCAGGAATTTTATGATTCCAATAGTTTTCCATAAACATTACAAACTATCCATATTAAAGCATGAAATGTTTCTTTTATGCAGGTAAACATTCAGCAAACAAGAAAAATCCAAATCAAGTTCACTATATGTATGTGTAAGTCGATTAATCATATTTACTATATAATTATATAATTAATATATCATTACTTAATATGTTGGTTCTGAAATTCAATAGAGGCAGCCTTTGTTAAATGGTAGAAAACATATCTTTAAAATAATACAATTGGGCTGGGGATTTAGCTCAGTTGGTAGAGTGCTTGCCTTGCAAGCACAAGGCCATGGATTCAATCCCCAGCACCACAAAAAAAATAAATAAATAAAAATTTTTAAAAAATAATACAATTAAGTTAGGACTAGTTTTTTAAATATTAATCTCTCCTAAAACTATGAGGGTTCCTGTATCTTTCATGTTGCCTTTTGTTTTCCTTCCTAAAACTTATCAGTGAGCAGGGCTGGAAAATTAATTAGCGAGTAAAAAATCATCCGTCTTGTGATTTTTGTATACTAATCAGTAAATAGATCTGCGGTCTTGCCCGTGGACAGATGTATTACTCAAACAGCGGCTTGGACTGTCTCTAAATTAGAACTAATGGGATCGTATTTTTAATGACAAGTTTCTTCAAAGCCATGAATCAGATTTGAATCAGTTCATTTTGCTCAAAGGAAAGAAAGCAGCGTGCACCTTGCTTGCTGCCCCTGGCGCTCTGCCCCAGACGCTGCTCAGTCTTCAGAACTCATCTCAGAAAATGTGTGAAGGGTTTGAAAACGCAGGCGGGACATCAAAGAGGACATCGATGAACACCACGGCAGCCGGGCTGAGCGCCTTGGAGGCTTGCATATTTATTTAATATTTCATCTGTTACCAACTAAAGACAATGTCCTAAATCTAACAAGAAATCATTTTAAGCAAAGCTTAAAAAGATCCTAACAGAATACCCTCATAAAAATGCAGCCAAAACTTCCCGTTGTTATCAAACGTGTAGTTCTTTGGTATGTTGTTTAAAATTACCTCAGTGATTTAATAAATATTTTACTTTCCAGATAACGCAGTTCAGTGTTGTAAGAAAACTGTCTTCTCAAAGGAAAGTGCATGAGGCAGCAAGAGGAGTCTCGACATTACAGAAGGGAACATGAAACCTTAGATCTCTGATTTCAAAGTTGGCTTTTTATTTAATTCAGTCCAGTATTAGGTTGCCAAAAAATGATGCTTTTTTTCTAGAGGAAATGCTAATCCAGGTGAAAATTTGTCATAGAGTAATAAAGACCAAAGATACTAAATGAGTCAAAGGGTAGTGTCTCAGTCCATTCCTGCTGCTATAACAAGATACCTGAGACCTGAGTAATCTGTGAAGCGCAAAACCTTCCTTTTCAGAGTTCTGAAGAAATTCAGTATCAAAACATGAGAAGATCCCGTGTGGAGTGAACACTCCCTTTCTCCTTCCCAGGTGGAGCCTCTGCCTGTCCACTCATGGTGGAAGCCACAAACACTGTGTCCTCTTGTGGTGAAAGGAGGAAGAGCGGGGTGACCTTGCTCCCTCCAGCCCTTCTCAGTCAGGACACCAATCTCGCCTCCCATGGTCCCCACCTACGAATCTGAGCACCCTCTCCTTGAGGGTTCAGTTCCAACCTATGAATTTTCAGGGACATGCACTGTCAACCCTGGGCACACAAGAACAGTGACGGCAGGTGACGGATGTCAACGAGAGTCTTCGCCAGACGGAAAGCACACAGCAGGAGAGGGATCTGAGCCCTCAGTGCTGCAGAGGGATTGTGGTCCAGGCAGCGGAACTCAGGGCACGGTCAGAGGAGGTCACGGCACCAGCACCACCACAAGAGGTCACAAGAGGCTACACTGCTGACTGGCTGGCGGGCGTCTGACTGGGAGGCTATATCCCTGAGACCCCTTCCCCTGTGCGGAACACACCAGGTCCTTCCCCTGCCTTGGCAAAGGTACTAGGAGGAATTTTTATTATTCTATTTATTTATTTATTTTTGCTACTGAGATTGAACCCAGGGGCACTTTATCACTGAGCCAAACCCCAACCCTTTTTATTTTTGAGACAGGTTCTCACTGAGTTGCTTAAGGCATTGCTAAGTTGCTAAGGCTGGCTTTGAACTTGTGATCCTCCTGCCTCAGCCTCATGAGTTGCTGGAATTACAGGCATGAGCCACTGTACCTGGCTAGCAGGAAAAGTTCTACTGACCCCCAATGACCCTGATGTAGTCCCTTACCTTTGGGTGTGCATGGAATCCATAATAGGATGAGGTACCACTCCCTGCTCGTACCTTACACAGCAGAAAGGAGACGACCCAAGTGGTCCCAGGCACATCACACGCGTCCCTATGATGCAGAGAGTTTCTCCAGCCAGTAGCAAAAGTGGAGTTCAGAGAGAATCAAGGCATGAGAAGAATTGGATTTGCCTCTGCTGGCAATGAAGATGGCGGGCCCAGCGCCTCAGAACTCCCTGCCAGCAACCTCAGTGCACTTGGAAGCAGATGTCCCCAGAGCCTTGAGGAAAGAGCCCTGCCTGGCCAGCACCCCGATTCTGGCTTTACAAGACCCAAAGCAGAGAGTCCAGTACTGACTACAGACCTGTAACCAAGTTCATGGTCATTTGTTACATAGAATAAAAAACTTTTATGTTTATATTTATGTATATAAATATACAATGTACTTGCTTATATGTTGTTAATTTGTATAATAGTGTATTATTGTCTATATATTTTATTATGCATAGCATGATGTATATTACACATATCATGCATATAGTATATTTGTAATATGTATCTAGGAGAAGACTTTAACATATACATAAAGGGAAAGGGAACTTGATGCTTTAATGTTTAACAGGATCAATGTTACTAGGTCTCTGAAACATGTTTCAAGACTGCTGAGGATTAACACAAGGTCATCCAGCAACATGAAAGACAGAAATAGAACCAAATAAACTAATGAAAGGAGCTGGAGGGAATAAAGACAATAAAGAGAACAGAGGGACATTCCAAAATAGCTAATATCAATACGATTACACAGACAAGAGAACACAATGCAGCCAGGAAATGAATGCAAAGCATAATAAAAATTATAGAAATAAACTGTTCATAGAAACAAAAACAAAGGCAGCTGAAACGGAAGACCTTCTTAGAAAGTTTGGAAAGTAAAATGGAGACCTCTCTTAGAAACCACAGTGACCACAGAATACGAGTACATCTTTAGGGAAGACTGAATGTCGGTCCATCAGAAACTCCAGAGAGGAAAACGTCACATATGCAAACAAACAACTTCCCAGAACCAAAAACAGACTTCAGGTGAGACATCCTGTTAGGAGCCCAACACAGCGAACTGAGAACAACTCACTCCGTGGTGCTTTCCACCTGACCACCTACACTGCTGTGCGGGTGCTTTGTTTTGTTTTCCTTCAAAAGTCCACCAACCTTGACTTTCCTTCTTTACAAGAACATTTTTTTTTTTCTGTTTGACTAAACACAGAACCTCACTGAGGTTCTCTAAAGCTACCAACCTTTATTAGAACAGAACTCCTACTTTAAACCAAAGATCAATCATGTCCTAAGAGTCCCGGGCATTCCACGTGCTTGCTCTGACCGCCTCAGTGGCTTTGATCCATTCTTTTTATATCATATTTCTGTGTTTGCAAATCAAAATGCTTTAATCCCTAAGTAACCCGTAAAAGAGAAATTATGGTAGTTGCAGAAAATGTTATGGTTTAGATGTGAAGTGTCCCCTGAAACCTCACATGGGAGATGATCCAAGAAATTTCAGAGGTGAACTGATAGGATTTTGAGAGCCTTAATCTAAGCAGTGCACTAATCCACTTGAATGGATTAGCTGGGTGGTAACCGTAGGCAGGTGGGGTGTGGCTGGAGGAGGTGAATTCTTGAGGGCATGCCTTTGTAGTTTATATTTTGTCCTTGGTCTGCAGTGTCTCTCTGTCTCTGTCTCTACACTGCCTGGTGGCCATGTCCTAAGCCACTTTCCTCCACCACGTGCTTCTGCCATGATGTTCTGACTCACCTTGGCCCCCCAAAATGGAGTTAGTCGTCTGTGGACTGAGACCTCAGAAACTGTGAGCCCCAAATAAACTTTTTGTCTTCCAGTTGTTCTTGTCAGGTCTTTTGGTCACAGCAGTGAAAAAACTGACTACTACAAAGGATGAATTTCCTGTCCCTTCCCAGTGCAGACAGAGTACAGGGCCCAGATTCTGTTCCGGCAGCACAAGGGTCAAGGGAATGAGGACTATTTTCCACACACCCACAGGCAGCAGGAGTTCCATCCAGGGTGTGGAAGATGGGGACAGGACAGTGCTGCTTCCCTTGTTTGGAGCACTGAGCAGGTCACCCCTTCCACACCTGGGCTGGCAGGGGTCTGTTCCAGCAGACTTGCAGCTTCCTCCCACCTGGGTGACAAGGACCATTCACGAGCCACAGCTGGGTCTTTGTGTGTTCCTTCCTACCTGTCACATTCCAGAAAGCAGTGCCCTCCTGTGCAGAGAGAGGACCCAGTGCCATGTAAGCCCGGGGCCTCTTGCCATGGCAGGGTGGAAGGCTCGTGGCCGCGGCTCTTCAGAACACCATGTTCAAAACACCCACTTTACAGAGGACAAAGAGGAAAATAAAGAAAAATCTGGAAAAAAAGAGAACTTTTCCAACCCAAAGATTCTGAGATAAAGATTACTGCTCCCTGGAATTTTAATGAATCTGTGTCATCACTGGCCCCTGGAGGAGGGCAAATGCCACATTTCTATGGAAATGGTAGAGCACGCCCTGCTTGCTGGCAGAAGCTGAGCACGCTGTGACGTTATTCTCTTCCTCTCTCCACCGCCTCCCTCTCCTCCTCCTTTGTTTCTCTCTCTCTCTCTCTTTCTAGGTAGGCTTGTGGGTCCACATGCATCCTTGTGTGTTGTGCAACGTCAGGGGTGCCGTGTGAGGGCGCACTGAGATGACTGATCCCTGGGAAACCGGCGCAGACAGTACTGCACCCCTGCAATATCTCCAGGCAACCTGAGCGCTCAGGTCCACCATCGACTCTGCTGTCCAGGTTGACCAAAGTGTCATCTCTCTCTCTCTCTCTCTCTCTCACACACACACACACACACACACACACACACTCCTTTTTCCCTCCATTCATCCCTTTAGGTCCCACTATTTTATCTGAGGTCTGACAAACAGCAGAGTTGACAAACAGGACCGTGTCAGGCTTCAGAAGGGTCCTGTGAGGAATCAACACCAAGCTGAGCCAGCCAGAGACCACAGTGAGATGCAGGTGTAGACAGCAAGATCCAACATTTCATTTTTAAGGGTACCCAGTAAGAGCAGCTTGATGAGTCCTGTAAGTAGTCATTAAAGAGGACACTGGAGTAGGCTGGAACACCTGTTGGCTATTTTCAAACAGCCATCAGTCTTGACACATAATAATAATCATATCAATAATCTCACCAGTGCAGATGACTTGCCGGGCTCCTGGGTCCAGGTGGGCCAGCTGTGGTCCCCACCCTAACCTTCGTGTCTGCTCTGGTAATCCCACCTCTTATTCTCTCTCCAGATCTTTGTCTTTTCCTGCTTTCCCTTTCTTTCCATTTGTTGAATTCTCTTAGTGATGGTCTTACAGGAAGTTATGAAGAAGCGTGTGGAAATGCAGGTCTCCAGCTTCGGCCTCCATGCTCCTGAGCACTGCATTCCATCCAGAGAAAACCTGCAGCCCTTACAGCTATGTGTGCAAGCAGGAGGCCATTGTCACCAAGGTGCCTGTGGGGAGACCTGAGAGTCCACACTGCTCCGGCCATCTGCATTAGATTGGAGTGGCAGAATGGGTCACAGAGCTCAGCCTAAGCAGTGTGCTGTGACAGGTGACATTCTCCACCCGCTGAGGGGAGAAACCAGAGTTTCTCAGACTTCCTTGGCAGTTGGAGGCACTGTAGAGGGCCCAAGATAAAGCAGTAAGACCACCAACAGTGACTCAGTGCCCCCAAGCAAAATGAGCGCAAAGCAGCCCACACAGGTTGGTTAAGATTAAGGCCCTTTAGATAACACTAGGCCTGGAGAATAAGAGTCTACCCTCCCCAGCCTATGTCCACCAGCCATACCTCCCAGGGACAGAGGTTATGGCTTGCAAGTGACCATGCAAATATTCCAGGGGAGTGAAGTCCTCGCTTGTCAACACGAATGTCACTTTAACAGACATGTCATAAAGTGTAGGCCTATACTTTAAAAAAGAGGGGAAACCAGAGTTTCTTTATCCATTCATCAATTGAAGGGCACCCAGGTTGGTTCCACTATCTAGCTATTGTGAATTGAGCAGCTATGAACATGGATGTGGCTGCGTCACTGTACTTTGCTGATTTTAAGTCCTTTGGGTATAGGCCAAGGAGTGGGATAGCTGGGTCAAATGGTGGGTCCATTCCATGTTTTCTAAGGAATTCCACACCGCTTCCAGAGTGGCTGCACCAGTTTGCAACCCCACTGTTATGGGGCTCAACTTAAGAAGAGACCAATCACCACTGAGAAGTCCACATTTGAGAGTCTTTGTTAAGCCGGCCAGCTGACTGTCTCACACAATGCCCCAAAAATGGCTATTGGGAGAACAGCCCCAACGCAGGGTTGCAGGGGTTCTTATACCAAAAATCACATCAATCATAAGTGTCTGTTGCTATGATTCAAAATTACAAACCTACATCACAAAATCAGCAGCAGAGGGAAAGTGGATCAAAATGACCCTTAGTAGAAACTAAAGAATGGTTACTAATGGTTACTAACATGGGAATCAAAAGAGAGCAATGTTTCATCATGTAAGAATCGCCATTTTGCATTGTTAAACATGTCATGTTAAGTGACTGTTCATGGGTACAGAGGTGGGGCATTTCCACGAGAGAAGCATTTCCTACATAACATGGGGTCTCAGAACAAGATGGAGTCTGTTTATTCATTGCCCAGATAGCCTGGCCTGGAGCATTTCTGTGGAGCCATCTGTCAGCCCATCACACCCACCAGCAATGTGTGAGTGTACCTTTTCCCCACATCCTCGCCAACACCTGTTGTCGCTTCTGTTCTTGGTAATAGACATTCTAATTGAGGTGAGATGGAATCTTAGGGTAGTTTTGATTTGCATTTCTCTTATTACTAGAGATGTTGATACTCACCCATAAAGAAGAACAAAATCATGGCATTTGCAGGTAAATGGATGCAGTTGGAGAATATCTCATGCTAAGTGAGATAAGCCAATCCCAAAAAACCAAATGCTGAAGGATCTCTCTGATAAGCAGATGATGATAAATAACAGTTGGTGGGAGGAAGGCAAGAGTGGAGGAAGGATGGATTGTAGAAAGGAAAAAGAGGGGTGGGGAGAGGGTGGGAGGAAGGAAAGATGGCAGAATGAGACCAACATCATTACCCTAAGTACATGTTTGATTATGCAAATGGTATGACTCTACTTCATGTGCAACCAGAGAAAGAACAGTTGTGCCCCATTTGTGTACAATGAATCAAAATAAATTAAAAAGTTTAAAAAGAGGGGAAACACAGAACCCAACAGCAAGGGACCTCCCCCATGGCTCCTGAGTGAGAGTCCTGGAGAATCAGCTTGCAGAGGCTTCCCAGTTGCGAACGCCACTGTTTCAGTCAGCTTTTCACGCTTTAACTGAAAGATCTGACCAGAACAACTTGAGGAGGAAAAGTTTATTTAAGGGCTCACGGTTTCACAGGTTCCCATCCACAGACAGCTAGCTCCATCCCTCAGGGCTTCAGGTGAGGCCAAAGAGAGTGGCAGAGGAAAGCAGCCCACAGGAGGCAGAGACTCCGCTCACCAGATGCAAGATACCCAAGCCATACCCCAATGCCCCACTCCTCCAGCCACACCTTCCCCGCCTCTGGGTGCCACTCAGTGAAGGGATTGATGCACTGATTAGATTAAGGCTGTAGCCCAATCACTTCTCCAAACCTTCTTGCATTGTCTCATGTGTGCTTTGCAGGGACACCTCACATCCAAACCATAACAGCCACTTAGGCTATGTTCCCACAACTGAGGTGGGGAAGTGATTTGCCCAAGGTTATAAGGCAAAGGCTTTGCTACAGACCAATGCTCCCAAATTTGGAGGTCAAGAACTTTTACCATAGCATGATGCTCCTTCTGAGAAATAGAACCAGTCTGGACCTCAAGCCTGCCTACAGACACCCTGAGGCCATTGCTGGGACAGAGAAGGACCACTACCCCCAACAGAATACACCTTCAAAACTCAGGCACCTGAACCCTCCAGGACACTGAAATTCAAAGTAACTGAAGGAGATGTGGAGACGTGGTGAGAACAGGTCCACCAGGACAATTGGTCAAGATTCTCCAATACCGAATGTTTACCCTACTGGTGTGTAAAGCATAGACAGTCTTCTGATATGATGGTGTCAGAACAATCGCTGTTCGGTTCTTCCAGCCACTGCAGGCCCTCTAACACTGGAAACTCCAGGACATTTAAATATGCTCAAGTCGATCCTCCTGAGGTTTCCTAAGGAGGAGTTCGTATGAACAAGAGCCGCGCACTCCTGGTGTTCTCAGGAACGGTACAGGTCCATGTGCCCCCGAAGCCTGCCTCGTGCTCACACGCCAGCCTTCCCGAGTCCTCCCTCATGGCTGGAACAGTCTAGAGTTCAGAGAACTCCCTTCCAGGATGGAAGGTTTCCATACATGCTCAAGTGTGCCATCACACGTCAATGGCAGGGTTTCAGGAATCCAGGAGCTTAGCGACATGCCTCAAGGTCATCTCCATGCTCCTTGGACATGTTTCCCTAAAGGCGTCCCACTAAAGGACTTCTGCAGTTAATTTAAGCATTTGGGGAACTGTGCTGGTTAATCTCGGCAACTGGAATGGACTGAGAGAGACCCAGAGAACTGGCTCAGTGCATTCTGGGTGTGTCTATGAGGGGTTTCTAGAGATGATTGGCATGTGGGTCAGCTATAGGATGGCATGATGGGAGGAGACCCTCCCTGAATGTCCCATAGGTAAGACATGAATGGAACCAAAAAGCAAATACACAGAAGGAAGCCCCAGGCAGAGACAAGCTGGAGTACTGCACAGAACACCACCCGAGGTCCTCACTCTCCAGCTACTGAGCCCTTCAGTGTGGACTCACCAACAGCTCTCTGGGGCTTCCAGGCTTCAGCCTAGGGTTGGGGCCACATCACTGGTTGCTCTTGTTCTGAGGCTCCTACTTCTCGAACTGAGTAGCTACTGGCTCCTGAATTCTCCAGCCTGCAGATGACAATTCTGGGACTGTCCAGCCTCTGATCCTGTAAGTTAATCACAAGAATTCCTTCTTTTTTTTTTGTACTGGGGATTGAACCCAGGGGTACTTAATCCCTGAGCCAGTTGCCAGTCCTTTCTATGTTTTATTTAGAGACAAGGTCTTGCTACATTGTTAGGATTTCATGAAGCTGCTGAGACTGGTTTTGAACTCGTGATCCTCTTGCCTCAGCCTCCCTAGATGCAGGAATGACAGGCTTATACCACCATGCCCCCCGAATTCCCACTTGTAATGATATATATTCTTTTGGTTCTGTTCCTCTAGAAAACCCTAATGAAGGAGTGTTGTCATGGTTATCATTGGTTCTTTCTTGTCATCTTTTTCGTCCACCTCTTTTTTGTTTTGCAAATCCATTTTCGTACTCCAGCTACATGATCCTTTTCATTCTTGTAAACCAACCTGAAACAAAGTGGGTAATTATCAGCCTCCTGATGAACTTCCTTGTACCTAATAAGAGGCTGGGTGCTAGAGAGTGAATCTTACATCTTCCTAAATTTGTGTCTTAAAACCCTAGCCCCCACTGTGGGGTACTGGGAGGTGGTGCCCCTGGGGTGGGAATGGCTCAAGAGGGCAGAGCAGCTTGGGCAGGAGAGTGCTCCAGAGAGCCCCCTTGTCCTTACCATCATAGAAGGACACAGCAAGAACACGGCCCCTGTGAGCAGACCCTCTCCAGGCACCGAATCTGCCCATGTCTGGTCTTGGACCCCTTAGCCTCTAGAACTATGAAGATTACATTTCTGTCCTTTAAAAACCACCAGTCCATGGTATTCTGTTACAGCAGCCTTGATGGATAAAGATACTAGGTGACTGATTTGGGAGAAATGTTTAAAAGGTGGTGGGGGGTTGAATGGAAGGGAGAGAGAAAGAAAGTGACCTTGGATTAGGAATTTCTAAGAAAAGGAAAGGAGTTCAGAGAGAGGGAGAGAATTAAGTGTGAGACTATTCTGGGGTCTGAAGGATGCAACCAACCAGCTCAACCCAAGAGGACGCCATCACAGATTTCTCAGGGGATAAAGAAGTCGTGGATGGAGAAATTCCTCATCCTTGTGATGGGAACACAGATATCAGTACCAAGGAGCTCACAGAATGTGTAGAGGGCTGTCTTTCAGATGGAAAAGCCAGCACTCGCCTCTGCTCCTCTCACCTGTCAGTTGCCTACTTTCCTAGTTTTCTGACCTTCTTAAAAATGATCCACATCCTGGTGTGACCAACTGTATCTACAAATGGTGAGATTCAGACCCAGGATAAAATCAGGCTCAGGAAGGTGGGGAATGAGACGCACTGCTGACCTCCACTTTTAGAGATAAGGTTTGGATCTCCAGAGAACGGAAAATAAATTAACTGATAATGTGAAGGTAAGCACACGAGCAGATGAAGCGAGTCCTCCTTTGGAGTTGTAGACGCCAGCCAGGGCTAAAACCACATCTGAAGGGGCAGTGACATGGTGGCCTGACCCCACAAGCTTTCAGGAAGTGTCATAGTACACCAAAAGAAAGGGCCTTTGTCATTAATGTCACTGGCTGCTGAGTTGAGCAGCAGTGAGCTCTGTCCTGTGAAACCTGACCGTCCTTATGCCGCCATCTTTGATGTTAAGAAAGCTCCATGCCCTCCCACCCACTAGCTGGCTGTGTTGTGCCCACACATTACTGGACACCATACCACACCATATGACAAATGGAGGTTACCATTTCTCTAGACGCTTGACATACTCAATGGTCCATTTCACCAAAACACTAATCACTAGAAAT
This sequence comes from Glaucomys volans, assembly GCA_020662805.1. NCBI lineage: Eukaryota > Metazoa > Chordata > Mammalia > Rodentia > Sciuridae > Glaucomys > Glaucomys volans. The sequence goes on along the minus strand of JAJEJO010004702.1, from coordinate 406,056 downwards.
ACAAGATGGAATGCATGTAATACAACAAAACAGTTCAAAGCAAAGGCAAAAATATGTGATTTTTTTCCTATTTCTAGGATCATAAACTGGATATAAAGAGACGTAGACAAAATGTAAATTTTTCAGATTTTAACATCCAAGATAAAATAATATTTTTTAGAACAAATACATGGGATAGGAGGGATAGAGATTATTTTTCTGTTTGAGATTTAAAATATTAATAAAATATTATTTTGTTTCAAGATTTACATTTTTTAAATAATTTTTACTTTTGCACGTTTTCTTCTGATTCTCATCCACAAGTGTACAGTATTGAGGTTTGTAGGGGTTATTTTCATCTGTACTTTTCCCCCTCGTTATTAGACATCGTTCTACAGTCCTCCTTTGGTTCCTAAGTATTACTTTAATGGTTGTGCACAGTAATTTATAATTACTATAATTTATATGATCATTCTAGTAATGACTTTTGAACTGAGTGGTGGTTCAACTCTTGGAAAGGGTAAAATTTGTTTGTTCCAAAGGTGGACATGGTGTTGGAGCATGCAGGAAGGGAGCAGGTTTCTGGAAATCAGGGAACACTCACTCTTCTTCCGGGTGTCAAATACCTTCCAATACTGCCAGGGGTGGGTTCCTTCTGCATTACAGTAGCTCAGCTTTTCCCAAGGACACCCATGTGACTCCAGTGATTTGCAAGTTGCATGGAGCCATGTACTGATAGGGAAGCCTAAAAGGTTGAGAAATCTTGTTTTTCTTTTTTTAAAAAGCAGATATATAAAAACATGGTTTAGGTGATCTTACACTGATGCCTCAAAAGTTATGCCCTAGTGTACATTGTGAATGGCGAAAATGTGGGTACACTTGGAACGATGCTGCACATCTGGATATCACTGCATGCAATACAGCAACGGGGAGTTTAGGGAGCAGCCAACACTACCCCAAGCTTTTGCTCTAAGGCTGAACTGATCACTGTTCAAAGCTGCCTTTCTATCACCATCATGGAACTTTACTCTGAACCCCCTGGTTGTCTCAGTAAAGAGCAATAAGCGAAGTGGCCTCAGGTCTTTGTCAGGGTCCTGAGTAATTTTAGTAAGAAGAGGGGGAAAATAAATGGGAGAGAGGGAAATAGATGCTACTGAAATGAGTTATTTCTAATCAGCAGATTTCCCCTGCCCCTCTCACTGGGAATGCTGAAGTGAAAACTACCATTTCAGAAGAGATTTCACATCCAGAATGCAAGGTAGCAGCAAAAGTAAGTTTGTAACTGTGTTTACACATTCCATGATGTTTTTGGCAAAAAATACCTTGATAAAAGTATCAACCTCAAATAGCATCAGAATCTGATGAACTAAACTGGGTGATCAATTAATTATAAATAAGTTATTAATAGTAAATGTTCCAATCAAATTCATCTGTAAAAGACGATTTAGATTAGTTTTTACTACAGTAAACTTGAAACTCATGGATTTTTCTGAGTTATTTCAACAGGGCAGTCACCTCCAAACCTGAGCCCTGAAATATCTGGAACATAATCCCTCTTTGCACATGCATTTATAAATTAGGTCTATTGACAAAACTTTATTTTCCCATCTTTTATCTAAACAAAGACCATTGCAGGTTCTCATGTTGTCTTCTCCTGTGTCAGAGACTGCTTGGTTATTGCCGGTTCGTACACCCACACGGAGATGTCTGGTCCAGAATAGGAGTTGGCCAACTGTGGCCTGTGGGCCATATCTGGACCAACATCCATTTTTGCAAATACAATTTTATTGGGACCCAGCTGCTCATCTCTTTTTCTATTGTCTTGGGCTGCTTCTGAATTACAGTGGCAGAGTTGAGTCGATGCAAAAAAACTGTATCCACCTCAAACCCTAAAACGTTTGCAACCCCGATCTAGAAAATAAAAAATTCTGCTGCAAAAGCAAGAGATTGACCACAATCTTTTTAAATTGGTGAAACAAATGTTAAATGATTTACTTCAATGAGCAGTAAATATCCAATAGTGCATGTGTGTATGTGTGTGTCTGTGAATACATGTATCACTTCCCTAACACCTAATGATTGGTTGACCTCCAAGTAGGAAACTTATATATTGACTTCTCTTGATTTTTTGTATATTTGATTTGATAGTATGTGAATAAGATGACAATGTTGTATGTTGAAAGAAATACAGAATTCACAATCAAGTGCTTGGGTTTATATCTGGTTCCATCACTTATAGCCCTAAAGTTGAAGGAACTCACGAGATTTCTAAGATTCCCAGTTTCTTTATCCATAAAAAAAGAATAATAGTCTACTTTATCAAATTGTTGTGACCATCATAAGAAAATAGAAGATAATAAATTGAAAAATCATTTATGAATCTTTAAAAGTGTGTATAACCGAAGTGTATAGTTATTATTAAATGATTTTGGCATTTGATTGAAATAATTTTTGAACATACATATAAATAATTTGTATACATACATATAAATAGTTTTTGAACATACATTTAAAGCTAGAATTATTTATCTTTATGCAATTATTCTACCTTCTTCTCATAGTTGACCAATAAGCATGTGTACTCAGAAACTATAAGAAATAATATATAATTTATGTCATGTGTATGTGTGTTTATATATATGTGTGTGTGTATGTACATACGTATATATACATAGAGGGATAATTTTGCCCTCTAAAATGCTAACATCCTCTATTTTAATGTCTTCAACTAATAAATTGAAAATTAAATGGTAAAAGTTGTAAGTAAACGGACTAACATGTTGTCATACTATAGGGGATTGGACTGGGTCCTCCTGGAGCCAGTGTATGTGAACTTACAAGCTTTCGCTGATGTCATCAAGTTCGGGATAGGAAGTCTGACCATCCTAGACTACACGGCTCCTAAACCTGATAGTGGTCTGAAGGGAAATGCGGAGTTGGGGCATGGTGACAGGAAGGAAGCCCCAGGAAGGCAGGGTTGGAGTGGCACTGCCCCAAGTCAGGGAGCACGTGCTATGGTTTTAAATCTTCACGCCCAGCTCTTTTATTTAATTAAAGCCATTAGCTTTCCCCACCAAAAGTCTTGCAATGTTTAACATGACAGAATGGAAAAGCATCTGCACGGAGCCACCAGAAGCAGCTAAGATCCTGCCCTGAGCCTCCAGGGCAGCAAGCCCCCTCCCAGCGGGTTTCAGTCCTCTGACCTCCTGTGCCCTGGGAGGATGCGCTTCAGCCACCGGAAACCACCCAATTCACGGTGATCTGTTGGGGCAGGTCAGAAAACTAACCCACATGCCATGGGCTTTGTTTCATTTTGAATATTAGATGGGAGTTTGAAATAGCTACGTGAAGCAGTGTGAGCTGAGCGGAGGACCCCCATAGACGGGCATGCACCCTGGGACAGGGAGGATTCCTTAGCTCATAAAAGCTCTGCTGCAATGAGGTCCAAACTGGAAAGACTGCAGTGGAAGGTCCCTGGGAAGGAGGAAGGGGTACCTAGAGAAAGAACATGTTCAGTGGAAGGAACATTAAAATTAGGATTTTATAGAATTTTAGGACAAGAAAAAGATCATAAAACTTTGATCAATTGAGGAAGAAAGAGGGGTGGTTACACCTTCACAACAGGAGATTTCGGTGCTATTAGTAGCTGACATTAATAGCCTAGGGTTTGCATATGAATAAGCCCATTTTTAGCTGTTTAAAGAGATTCTTTTTAACAAATGTACAATTTTAGTATAAAAGAACATTTTTTGGCCCAGTTGTACAGTATAATTTTTTTTTTCCATTTAGTCATGTTAAACATAGACAAGATTTTTGGTGGGAAAATTAACAATTTAAATCAAAACTTAGAGAGGAACAGGAAGATATAAAAGCATATTATATGAAGCAAATTTTATTTTAGACCAGTCACAGGAAGTGAGACACGCGTGCATGTGACTAGTGATGTCAGGGAGCCAGAAGCTGCAGCCCCAGGAAACAAATTCAACGTGGGTCATGGGAAAGAATGGGGAAAACTCTCCATCCTCCATCCTGAGGAGGACCTTCTCCTAACCTGGCTGATGCAAGAGAGCAGGCTGGCAAAGACAACCCCCACCAGACACCAGGGCAGAGGTGGGCCCTGGAAAAGGAGCACAGGAGCCCGGCAAGGGACCAATTTACCAAACATTTCAAGAACACAAAAAAAGAACTGCTAGACAGCAACTTAATCAGTCAGTTCTTTTTCCAGAGCAGAAAGACACGTTTAGAGAAATATCATGAAAATGGTCTATCAAAAGGGAGGGAATGTGCTTATTGAATTCAATCTCCATCCCTTTTGAAAATCACAAGGGAAGAACGGAATTTAAATATGGGTCTCTGAAAAATCATAGCCAGAAGGATGAGGACAGAAGGGAGAGGATGGAATTGAGAGGGAAGAGGCAGGGAGGAGAGGGGGGAGTGTGCAGGAGAGGAAGGAGAGAGAATCTGCACCGAAGGCCCAAGTCTGCAGCTTCATCTTGTTATTCACAAATGAAGGGGAGGGAGGCGTCACGCAGCACATCTAATTTCTTGAGGGGGAAAAAGTGAAATATTAAAAGATTTTTCCCATTGCAAATAAGGCAATTAAAACTATTCAATTTGACAAAGCACTGGACCCAGCTGAATCATGCCATAATTCAGGAGGAGAAAAAGGGTGGCAAGGGAAATAGAGAAGCCTTTGGCAAAACTCTTTGATAGCTCAATAAGAAGAGAATAAAGGGAGCAATCGTGTTTGAGTCCCTAATAAGCACTCTTAGATTTCCTAGCAAAAGAAAATCATTAAAAGAACTAGTCTTCTCAACTTCAATGATTAAGCATGGGAATAAAGATTCACTCAAATCTACGCATTGTGATTTACCTAAGAGAACTGGTCTGAATTTCAGAATTGACATTTTATTTTTGTTCGGATTTTAGAAATGCACTTAATTTTACAAGCAAATCATCTAGCAACAATAAATGCTCACTAACGAAGCAGCCCAAGTCATCCTAGATATGAGTTCTAAGGACACCATGTTTCACAGGCTGATAAAGAAAAACCAGTAGACATAAATGGTCTTGCTTAAGTATTCCATGCATTTATAGATACATCTATGCCTCTTTTTCTTCTTTCCACAGAAACATCTCATAGCTGTCAATGAACTGGCACATTTTTCAAGGGATCTGATGGAAACTATGATCCTACCCCAACTCCACATGTCGCTCCTGCCCCTCCACTGTTACCCACCGGCTCCCCGCAGGAGGATGGTGCTTCACCGCCTGCCATGCTACGGGTGCCGCTGAGGCTGACCAGGCACATAAAGCAAAGGGGGCCTTTGTATAATTTCTCCCCAGTAACCCTTTCTCTGCTTTTCTTCTTCTCTAAGGTCTTGCCTCACCTAGCCCTTAGGGACCCACCTACTTTCTAACTTGGAAATGAGTGACCAGCTTTCCCACTGGGAATTTTGGTATTTGCTAAAAGCAGAACACCAGGAGGGAAGCCCAGGGAGCCAGGTGAAGCCACACCCACCACCTCAGATACTCTGTCCAGCTGGAAGGGGGTGTAATGCAGTAAACTACAAGGCAGCTCAGGGTGAGCTGAAAGGGGAACCAGGGCACTTGGTGAGGAAGTTGGACCATGCAATGAAAACCGTGCCTGGTGCTCTCACCTGTGGAGCAAAGCCATCTCAGAATGGAGCCAGGCTCAGTGAGCAGGGGGTGAGCCCTCCCACAGGGAGGAGGTGTGGACCCTGCCCACACCTGGAAAGTCCTTCCCACTCTGAGAGTCCAGGGCTCTTTGATGTTCTTATTCAAAGTCAAAGTCAGACACTCTCTATGAACAGTTATTAAGATGTGATCCATTTCAACTACTTTGGCCACTAGTAACCCAAGAGGATGGCTGAAGCTCCTCAAAGAAAATTTTAAAGACCTCTTTTCCTCTCTCAGTTGAGAAATGTCAGATAAAAGAGCAGAAGTCTGGATTTGTCCTCTAGAGAGCATAAAGCGGGGTCAGTGTGGACTGGCTACCTCTTCAGCCCACTGCTCCTTGGGCAGGACTTTCACAACTTGTGCAGGACAGTGAGACAAAACACCCCCCATCCACAGCAAGTGCACACAGGGGGAGGAGAAGGAGCAGAGCCCTGGCCACTCCAGCCAGCTCCTCCTTCCCTCCAGATGCTGCTTCCCCAGCACTTTTTAGTTACTCTTAAGAACTACGGGTGAGAAATGGAGAGGTCCAAAGCCACTCTGAGGACTGCCCTGCAGGAAGACTGCCCTGGCTCTGATTTATAATCAAGAGCTACCTAAGGAGGACAGTTGATAACGAACGCTCCTTGGCAGCATGTCACCATAGTGTTCTATTCATAAATATGCAATTCGAGCCTGAATTGGCATCAACAGTGGAGCTAAGTGTTTTATTCTTTCAACTTGACTCAAGCACGAATAGAGGTTAGTTAATCCTATTAAATTATGTTGTGATAACCCAAAATCTCAAAACCTCAGAGGCTTAAATTGAGCAGGGGTTGATTTCTCATGCACACAAGGTCTCTGCAGAGCAGAGGTCTCCACGTGGTAACTCAGAGATCCAGGATGACCTCTGGGGCACGTATCAGAAATGTCTGCAATATATTATCAACTTATCAAGTAGTCTTCTTCAGTGGAAAATTATGGGGATTTTCAGTAGGAAAGATTCAGCTGTTATAAAATTATAAGCACAGTCCTTGCTCAAATGTCGAATTATAATCTTAAAATTATGGAAGCTATTGAAATAATGCAAATTCCCATTTTCCTTTACCTGTGTAAAGTATTTACAACAAAGGCTTTTCTCCCTTTAGACTTACACCTCTGCCAAATTTGATTTAATCTCCTTTTTCCTCTGTGCATTAGTATATTGACATTTGAAATCTAGCAGGAAAAGAACCACTGAGTTGATTTACAGAGATGCCAAGTCAGCAAGAAAAATGAGCATCTCGGTCTTCCGCCTCTCCTAATTTCTCCCACTCCCTCTCCTCATTTTTCTTCAAATGCAGACAGTTCAGTGCTGGAAGCTCCCTGGCCTGGCAATTCCTCTGAGGAGTCATCCCAGACTAGATCAAATCAAATTTTTAGGACGACAATGCAGTCTGTACCGGTGGCTCCTCTGGCAAGCCCTCCCCTATGGGCATCCCCTTAGTCTTTAGAGGTTCTTTTTTCACTCTAAAAACTAGAAAAAATTTTAAAAAAAAAACAAGTTTATTATTATGGCTTTGGAGTGACACTCTCTGTGGAAATGTATGATACACTCATGCAAAAAGTTACAGTGACCACACAAGCCCAGCCCCTCCAGGTGTCACCTGTTTCACAAAGAGGGCTTCGTGCTCTTCAGGTCCACTGGGCTGCACACTCATCCACCAGAATCTCATGTGATGTTAAGATGGCACAGGAAGCACTGCATCGCAGGTGGAGAACTGAGCTCAGAGCGGGTCACAGGTCAGGTGCTCAACAGCCAAGACGGTGCTGGAAATCTGTTCCAGGTAAATCTGACTCCAAAGCAGGAGCCCTTTCCACTCCATCTCAATAGGAAACTATAAACAACATTTGCATTTCCATTATGTAACACATGTGTAAATTTGTGTATGACATTTATGTAATAATGGAGTTCCGATGACTGTAGAGGTTTTTCTTCTTGTGTTATGTTTTGGTAGTTGGTTGGTTGGTTTTGTTTGCTATAAGCAAAAGCCTCAAATATCAAGTATTCTGAGCATGGCTGAGGTCAGGCCTAATTAGACCAGATATCAGATTGAAATATAAAGGGAAAATTTTCTTTCTCTTCTCCTATCTTGGCTTGTTCAGGTTCCTGTAATAAAATACTTAGACTGGGTAGCTAATAAACAACAGAAACTTATTCTTACACTTTGGAGGCTAGAAAGCCCAGAGTCAAGGAGGTGGCGACTGAGGATTTGGGGGGGGTCCACCATGTGGTTCACACATGGCAGTTTCTGGCTGTGACCTCAGATAGGGGAAGAGGTGACAGTCTCTTTGCTCTCTTTCTATAAAGGCACTAACCCCATCCATGAGGGCACCACTCCCGTGACCTGATCACCTCCCACCTTGGGGATCAGGATTTCAACATGGAGGAGAAGCAAAACTTCAGACCACAGCATCTTTGAATTGTGAAAGACCAAGTATTTCTTCCCACAATCACTCTGAAAAGCTAAATGAAGGCAATCGTGAATAAGACACTTGTCTGATGTCCAAGTCCTCAGAAGCAGTGACCATAGAACAGTGTGCTAGCACCTTGCCCCCTCTCCACAGGCCAGCCCACCCAATCTCCAGAGCCCCTGGTGTTGGTAGCTGGTGACCAGAGAGGGCCCTACCTCCAACACCTGTGCTTTCCTGTTGGGCTAGATTTGTGTTGAGCATCTCAGGAGGAATTCTCAGACTCAAACGGACTTTTATTATGCAAACACTTAGATGTGAACTTAGAAAACAAAATGCTATCTCCTATCCTGAGACCCCAGGACAAGAACCCACCACATCATTATCATCAAAAAAGGGGGTATCATCAGGCCGTTTCCACAACACCATCCTTCCCTTTAAGTCCCAGATGGGAAAAATCACGTGCACATGAAAATGCGTTTGTACTGCAGTTATTTCTAGGTGGACAAAGTGACGGTGGCAGAGCTAAGATGTGGGAGGCGTCTGGCCAGTGCATGAGCTGCCCTGGGAGGGGTCAGATGAGCAGGGTGCACTGGCCCCATGGCTCCACAGAGCCAGTCTTCTCTCGAAAGCAGTGAGACCTCAGCAGGTGAAACTGAGACTGCGTGACCTCTGCAGGGAGTCCTTGGACAGCATGCACTTCCTCCCAAGTGTCTGCGTCCACTGAAGCCCAGGGAGGACTGAGGACACTTGCTGATTTTCACTTCAGGAGCAGGCAGATCCAGAATGGCTGAGAGCTGCTCTCCTCAGCCTGAAGATGAACTTACCATGTAAAGTCACGGTAACAGCCACACAGAAACTGAAAATGCAGTCAGGAGACTATATTTTAAGGTTTGAGCCCACAATGCTTTAGTCGAGAGATTATTTCGGATATACTTAATGCAGTTGACAGGCACTCTGCTAAGTCATTCCCATGCCAGGTTTATGACTGAGGACAGAAAGGAAACTCGAAATCGCTAAAAGACTTGCTGCATGTCGCCCCATGACCACATGACGGGCGCCAGGCTCAGACAGGTTCCCAGCCACCATACCCAGCACAGGGAGATGGCTCCCAGCTGGAGCGCCGAGGAAAAGCAAGCGCAGTGGCAATGTACACCTCTGTGTGGGACAGACGCTGTCACCAAGTGCACAGCATGACCTGCTCTTCAGTCTTTCAGTTCATCCTTCATTTTTTTAGAATTACTCATAATTCCCACAATTTAGTCAGCTTTTTTCTCCTGTGATCAAAAGGATTGACAAGAACAACATAGAGGAACAAGTTTATTTGGCACTCCAGTTTCAGAGGTATCAGTCCCTAGATGGCCGACTCCTTAGCTCTGGGCCCATGGTGAGGCAGGACATCATGGCGAAAGGGCCTGGCGGAGAAAAGTAGCTCAGGTCACTCTGTTGTACCCAAAGAAAATAAAATCATCCAAGCCAATCACGTAAAGCCAAAAGAATCCTTTATTTTAGCTGGCCAGCGACGACCTCCCTTATGCCTAAAAGTAGGGTGCCGGGAAATTGGGTCCCAGTTCTCTTATTGCCAACTTTTATAGGGCACGGGAAGGGACCAGGGTGGTGCTCTAGGGAGGGGAAGGGGTTGGGGAAGGGATTGGGGTGGGATATAGGGAGGGGATCTGGGACTGGGGCAGGCTATAGGGAGGGGATCTGGGATTGGGGTGGGGTATAGGGAAGGGATCTGGGATTTGGGGTGGGGCTGACTCTCCCCATTGCAATGGAGAATCTCCCTGGGGAACATCAACATTCCAATCTGTTTTCTGTGGCTAAAACAATGGCAGCCAGGAAGCAGAGAGAGAGAGAGAGAGAGAGAGAGAGAGAGAGAGAGAGAGAAAACGCTGCTCACCAGGGCAAAATATAAACACCAAAAGAAAGTCCCCAGGAAGCCACCTTCTCCAGCCACTCCCTACCTGCCTACAGTTACCACCCAGTTAATCCCTATCAGAGGATTAATGTGCTGATTAGATTAAGGCTCTTCTAACCCAATCATTTCACCTCTGAACCTTTTTGCCCTGTCTCACATATGAGCTTTTGGGGGTCACCTCACATTCAAGCCATAACATTCCAGGACTACAGCACAATTTTAGTTTTAGAATCCTATTATCATATAAAAATCCTTCAAACACACCTGCATCTTAATAGAGAGACACATTATAGAGAGCGAATAAATATAGGGAGGAAAGAAGCAGGAAGAATCAGGGTTGCCTTTCTTGCTACAATCCCAGTTCCTCAAATCTTCCTGGCTGTGTCTGAAGAGAGCCAGCGACACCTCGACACAGAGGCTCCGAAGCGGACAGCAGGCATACCCTTCCACTGGGATCATGTGAAGCAGGGCTGTCCCTTCCTGGGCTCCTTGCTCCACAGGAAAAATGCAATGGACAGACGGAAAAATGGTGCCTCAGTGCTTTTGAAGCGTGCTGAACCAAAGACTGAAGTGTGGGGAGACGACGACTCTCCAGAGAAAACACAGCTCCCAGTCCTGGAGAGGAAGTTCCCCAAGCCTGGTAGAGGCATTGTCCTGGCCTCCTGAACAAGGACATTTGATACCTGGGTTCTGTGCAATTTTGCTTTAAAAGAAAGCATTGCTTCCTCCTCATCATTGCGAGTTCAGACTCTGCCGTCCAGGGAGGGAATGACAGGCGTTGAGTAAGGTCCCTGGAAGACTCAGCTGGGCTGGAGGCAGCACTGTGAGCAGACTGGGGAGTAGGGTCCCAGCCTGAGCAGGAGAGCTGAGGAGCAGATGTCACCCTGAGATTGTCAGCCGGGGCCAGCGCCACCGCTCTCCTGCTCTTCCTTATGAAAGCCTCCCAACACCAGCTGTCCTAACCCTCAGGCAGGCTTTTACTCTCAAAAAACACTGCAGACCTTCGGGGAGCTTGGGTTTAGCTGGCATATATCTGCTGAGAAAATGAAATATTTTGAATATGTATTTATTTGTTTAAAATAACATTAAATATGTTATACATTAATAAAAAACAAACTTATAAAAAATGGTATTTTTTTTAATTACGAGGAGGGTGACTGGTTTATATTTTGCAAATCTCTTTAACGTCTAGGGTAACAGAAGAGAGCTGTATTCTGGGGACACTGGGGTTGGTTCCAGGTCCCCTGTGGGTATCAAAATCTGTGGATGCTCCAGTCCTTTAGATAAAATGGTGAGTATCCGCATGTAACCTATGGACGCCCTCCTGGATTCCTTACAATACCTCAACTATGAAATGCTATGCAAAGTCACTAAACTGTATTGCTCATGACAAGAGAACAAAGTGCCTTGCATGTGGTTACCGCAGAGACACATCTCCTGCCATAAACTGGGTACTTGGAAGTACCCTTTGGAATCAATGTCGGAGACACCAGAGGCCCAATGGCAGGTTCTGAGGTCTTCCTCTGCCTCAGGAGCATCTGCAGGTTGAGCCCTTATCAAGTCCTCCCTGCAGCATGGACTCAAGAATTTGGTGAGCACTTGGACCAGGTCAGAGACAGACGAGAATCTAGCTGAGGACTGTGCACTGATCCCTGTTCCTTTACCGCGTCGTCACACTTGGCATTGGTGACATGCAGCTGCATGAGAACAGTGGGAACTGGCTGTGACCCTGAGGGGCTGCTGACTATCTGGGAATGAGACAAGGGCTCCAGACCCCGGTGGTGCCTGGCTGTGAGGATGCTGCTCCTCAGGCTCATCCCACGTGGCTGCGGAGTCTGTGGGAGCTCCTGGAGATCAGGAGCTGTGCCGGGAGCCGCGCTGTTACTGGCGGCACTGTGGTGGCACGCCTGCCTGTGCCCTTTGCCCAGCTGTGCAGCTGTGACCCTGGCACCACTGCTGCCTCTCCTGGGTTTCTCCATCCCTCACACCAGACAGTGCTGCTCAGGCGGTGAGGAGTGACATTGCCACACTGCGCATTTCTGTCTGAGTGTTTGAGCTGATTCTGGGTGTGACCGCGTAAGAGCCAGTCTCCCCTGGAATCAGTTCTGCCAACCCACCGATCCCTCTGGGCCTCCAAAATCGCCTGTGCAGTTTGGAGCTCCAGGAAGTCAGGGCAAGGAAGGGCCTGCTGGTTCAGTCCAGCCTCTTCATTCAGCAAAAAACGGCTTTTCTACCATGTGCCAGACACTGCACCAAACAAACACTAGCTCCACGCCGATTTTAAAAAAAAAAAAAAAAAAAAGTGTTATTGAACTTGAACTCCAGAGACAAAGGGAATCAGAAAATAAACAAGAAAAACAATCAAGGTGATCTCAGAGAGTAACAAGGCCATAGCTCTAACACAAAGAGGAAGGTGACCCACTTGCTGCCGGGGCCCGTCACCCAGGGGTCTGGCCTCAACTTGCTCAATGTGATGCCCACCTAGCTTGTAAGAATTAAGAACAGAAGGCAGAGCATACAGAAATAAAACGGGTGATTACTCAGGATATCGGATAATGAAGATGGCGTCTCTTATTATCAGAAGTCACGAAAAGTAACTTCATCGATGTTTACCCGGAGTTTCTTCATTGACTTTATTCGTAAGAACAGGCCACCAATTGACCCACGTTTTCTTTAAACGGCCTTAAATTCTTCATTAAGATTAAAGACATCATAGAAGTAAATATTTTATATTCTGAGTATGATATAGTATCAGAGTCACGACCAGGAAGAAAAGTCTTGTAACTTAGACCCTCTGCAAACACAAGACCACCCCAGAAAGTGGACTCTGCCTTATGCATGTGTGTGTGGCCACATAATCCACAGCCCAAGAGAAAGGAGCTCACCTGCAGCTTCTGCCTTTCCTAAGCCCGTCTCCCTCAGCTCTCCAGGTTTCCTCCTTCAACACTCTTTCTTTGAATACTCTTAAAATTTTCATGTTAGAAGTATATATTTTATTAAATATTTATATATTCACAGGACATCCTAACACCAAGATAATGATACTAAAAGCATACCTGCCTTCAAACACTGAGCCTACTGTTTTGGTAAAATATGCTTTAAAGAGTCTTAAATATCATGTAGTGAGAGGAAATTTTTCAGGGAAAATCGAAACTTTTTTTTTTACTTTTGAAATGATTTCTTTTTAGTTATGCATAACAATAGGATTCATTTTGACAAAAATTTAAGAAGCATGGAATATAATTTGCTCTAATTCCGTCCCCAGGACTTCCCCTTTTCCTCCCCTCTGCCCTCTCCCTGTTCCCTTCCCTCCACTCTACTGATTTTTCCCCTATTTCCTTCTAGATTCTATTTTCTTTTTGGTTAGTGTCTGGAAGATGCACATGAAGGTCAGATTCACTGTGGTATGTTCATGCCCGTCCATACAAAGAAAAGTTGGGTTAGATCCATTCCTGGGTTCTTTACTGATCCTGCCTCTTCTTCCTCCCCCCCGTCCCCTTCTTCTAGCCCCCCAATCTTCCCTTTTTTTTGTTAGGATCTCTCTCTCTCTCTCTCTCTCTCTCTCCCACCTTATTTTTCACTAGCTACCACATATCAGAGACAACATTCAATCATTGGCTTTGTGAGTCTGGCTTAATGCACTTAGCATGATGGTCTTTGTTTCCATCCATTTACCAGCAAATGCCATAATGTCATTCTTCTTACTGACTGAGTAGGACTCCACTGTGTACATGTACCACATTTTCTATAACCATCAATCTGTTGAAGGGCACCTGGTTGGTTCCAAAGCTTGGCTACTGTGAATTGTGCCGTTATAACCATCACTATGGTGTTCTGATTTTAGATCTTTTGGATACATACCAAGGAGTGGGAGAGCTGGGTTATATGGTGGTTCCATTCCTAGTGTTTTGAGAAATCTCCATACTGATTTCCAGAGTAGTTGCACTAATTTGCAGTTCCACCAACAATATATGAGTGCTCCTTTTCCCCCACATCCTCGCCAACACATATTGTTTGCATCTTGATAATTGCCATTATGACCAGAATGAGATAAAATTTCAAAGTAGTTTTAATTTGCACTTTCTTAATTGCTAGAGAAGTTGAACACTTCTTCACGTATTTATTGGTCATTCCTGTTTTGTCTTTTGAGAAGTGTCTGTCTAGTTCTTTTGCCCATTTATTAATTTGCTTGTTGGTGTTTTTTTTTTTTTGCTTCAAGTTTTTGAGTGCTTAATATATTATGGATATTAATGCCCTATGGAGGAGGTGGTGGAAAAGATCTCCCATTCTCTAGACTCTCCTCATGCTCTTGTTTCCTTTTCTGTGCAGGAGCTTTTTAGCTTGATGCCATTCCACTAATGGATTTTTAGTTTTGTTTCTTTTGCTTTGGGCGTCTTGTTAAGGAAGAGTCAGTTCATGTGCCAACATGCTGGAGTGTCAGGCCTGTATCTTCTTCTAGCAGGTGCAGAGTTTCTGGTCTAATTCCCAAGTCCTTGATCCACTTAGAGTTGACTTTTGTGCAGGGTGAGAGATGGGGGTTAAATCTCATTCTTCTACATATGGATTTCCAGTTTTCCCAGTTTTTCAGTTTTTTTGTTAAAAAAAAATAATCTTTTCTCCAACATGTTCTTGGCACCTTTGTCTAACATCAGACAACGATATTTCTGTGGGTGTGTCTCTGTGTCTTCTCTCCTATCCCATTGGTCTTCGTGCCTGTGTTGGTGCCAGGACCATGCTGTTTTTATTACTATAGCTCTGTAGTAAAATTTCAGGTCTGGTATTGTGATGTCTCCATAATCACTCTTTTTGCTCAGGATTGCTTGGGTTAGTCTGGTTCTCTTATTATTTTTCCAAATGAATTTCAGAACTGCTTTTTCTTGTTCTGTGAAGAATGTTATTGGAATTTTGGTGGAGATTGCCTTCACTCTGTATGATACTTTGGGTAGTATGGTCATTTTGGCAATATTAATTCAGCCTATCCAATAGTACGGAAGGTCTTTCCATCATCTAAGTTGTTCTTCAATTTCTTTCTTCAGTGTTCCATAGTTTTCATTTTAGAGGTCCTTGGCATCTTTCTTTAGATTAATTCCCAATTGTTTTATTTTATTTTATTGAGGTTATTGTGAATGGAATAGTTTTCCTAATTTTTTTAAACCCTGTTAAGAAAGGGAAACCAGCAGTTTGAATTTTTTTAAGAAGATGGACAAAATACTTTTATTTTATTTATTTTTTTAACGTGGTGCTGAGAATCAAACCCAGTGCCTCGCACATGCTAGGCAAGTGCTCTACCTCTGAGCCACAGCCAAGCCCTTTCCTAATTTCTTTTTCAGCAGGTTTGGTACTGGAGTATAAGAAAGCAATGTATTTATAAATAAAATAAATAAAGATCATATCCTCAGCAAATAGAGATAATTTGAGCTCTTCTTTTCCTATTTGCATCCTTTTCATTTCCTTCTCTTGCCTGATTTCCCTGGCTAGAGTTTTGAGGACTATGCTGAATAGGAGTGGTGAGAGTGGGTTCTGGTTTTATTAAAGGAAATGCTTTCAGTTTTTCTCCATTCAGTGTGATTTGGCTTTGGGTTTGTCATACATAGACTTCACAATGTTGGGTAAGTTCCTTCTATCCCTGGTTTCTCCAATATTGCAAGCATGAGTGGGTGTTGCATTTGGTCAAGTGCTTTTTCTGCAGCTATTGAGATAATCATGTGGTTCTTATCCTAACTTCTATTTATGTGGTGGATTATTTTTACTGATTTGCATATTTTGCATCAGCCTTTTGGATGAAACCCACCTGATCATGGTGGGCTCTCTCTTAATGTGCTTTTGTATGGGATTTGCCAGTACTTGAGTAGCAATTTTTGCATTTATGTTCATCAAGGATATCAGCCTGATGTTTTCTTTCCTTGATGTGTCTTTGTCTGGTTTTTATATCAGAGTAATATGGGCTTCATAGAATGAATTTGGCAGTAATCCCTCCTTTTCTATTTCAAGGAATAATTTGGGGAGGATTGGAATTAGTTCTTCTTAAAAAACTGGCAGAACTCAGGGGAAAATATGTCCATTACTGGACTTTTTTGGAAAGATTTTGATAGCTACTTCAATTTCATTACTTGAAATTGATCTGTTTAGGCTTTCTATACCATCCTAGTTCAATGTAGGTCATGTGCCTCTAAGAATTTGTTAATATCGTCAAGACTTTCTGGCTTATTGGAGTATAAATTTTCAAAATAATTTCTGAGGATCCTCTGAATTTCCATGGTGTCTGTGATGATATTTCTTTTTTCATCTCTAATTTTATTTATTTGAGTCTTCTGTATCTTTATTTTGATTAATTTCGCTAGGGGTTTATCAGTCTTGTTGATCTTTTCAAAAAAATCAACTCTTGTTTTGTTGATGCTTTGTAGTTTTTTATTCTCTATTTCATTAGTTTTGGCTCTGATTTTCATTGTTTCCTCTCTTCTACTAACTTTGGAGTTGGTTTGTTCTTCTCTTTCTAGGGCCTTGAGGTGTAATGTTAGATTCTTTATTTAGTTTCTTTCTCATTTTGTAATGTATGAACTCAGTGCTAAGAATTTTCCTCATAGAACTGACTTCACACTGTCCTAGAGGTTTTGATATTCTCATTTGTTAAAAGGATTTTTAATTTCTCCCCAAATTTCATTATTCAAAAGTGTATTATTTAGTCTCTAGGTGTTATGGGGGTTTCTGTTTTTTCTCTTGTCATTGATTTCTAATTTTACTCCCTGGTGATATGATAGGAGGCCAGCAATTATCTCTATCTTTTTGTATTTACTAAGATTTGCCTTGTGACCTAAAATGTGATCTATTTTAGAAAACGTCACATGTGCTGCTGAGAAGAAGGTGAATGCAGTCATTGATGGATGAAATATTCTATAGAGCCTGTTAGGTCCATTTGGTTAATAATATTTTTTAGATATGAAGAATCTTTCCTTGGTTTATAACTGGATGAGCTGTCTAGTAGTGGGAGAGGTGTGTTGAAGTAATCCAGAATTATTGTATTGTGCTCTATTTGATTCCTAATTTTGAGAAGTGTTTAATACATGTAGACAAACCATTGTTTGGGGCATAAATATTTACAATTATTACATATTGTTGTTGGACGATTCCCTTAATCAGTATAAAGTAATCTTTTTGTTGCTTCTGATTAATTTTGACTTGAACTCCACTTTGTCTAATATGAAAATGGCTAACCCTGATTGTTTACAGATACAATTTGCATGGTATATCTTTTCCCAACCTTTCACCTTCAGTCTGTGGATGTCTTTGCCTGTGAGGTGAGCCTCTTGCAAACAACATATTGTTGGGTTTTATTTTTTAACCCTATCTGCCTATCTATGTCTTTTGATTGAAGAATTTAGACCATCTACTTGCAAGTTTATCATAGAGAGATGATTTTATTTCTTGCCATGTTGATTTATTTGTGATGTTTAATTCAGATTTGGATCTTTTTAAATTAACCATTCTTCTAGTGTGATGCATCCCTATGCTGGTTTTCATATTTATTTTTATTTATTCTTCATGAAATATTTCATTGAGTATGCTTGTAGTACAGGCTTTCTGGTTATGAGTTCTTTTAGCTTCTCTTTATCATGAAAGGTTTTTATTTCATTTTCAATTCTGAGGTCTACTTGTGCTGGGTATAGCATCCATTTTCTTTCAGGTCTTGGTATATATTATTCCATGCCCTCCTGACTTTTAGGGTCTGGGCTGAGAAATCTGCTGAAATTCAAATATGTTTGCCTCTAACTGTGGCAAGCTGTCTTATTCTGACAACTTTCAGGAATCTGTCCTTATTCTGCATATTAGGCATTTCCAGCATAGTGTGTCTTGGAGGGGATCATTGCAATTTCATATATTTGGCATCCTGTATCTCTCTTGTGTTTGAATTCCCATCTCGTTCTTAAGGTTCAGGATTTTTTCTAATGTAATTTCATAGAAAAGATTGTGCATCCCCTCATTTGTATTTCAAAACCATTTTTCTACCCCACTTATTTTAAAATTTAATCTCTTGACATTATCCCAGATTTCTTAAATATTCTGGTGATGATCTCTCAACATCTTTTTTTATGGTCAACTTTATTTTCAGGAGTATATGCTTTGTCTTCAAGGCCTGAGAAATCTATCTTCAAAATGGTCTAATCTGTTGAGGATGCTTTTCATTTAATTTTTAGTTTGATTTATTGAGTCTTTAATTTCTAGGATTTCCATTTGGTTCTTTTTCAGAATCTTCATGTCTTTATTGACGTGATTTTTCACCTCTTGTATATTTTCTCTAATTTCATTCCTACATCATCTATTTGTTCACTGAACATTGTACCTATGAACTTTCTAAATTCTTTCTCTGACATTTCTTCCACTGTGCTCTCAAAGGAGTGAGTTGTTGAAGTGCGATGGGCTGTTCGAGGTGGTTTGTCCCCTTGGTTTATCATATTGCTTCTGTATCTACCCAGCTCTGGGGATGGTTGTTGCTTCTTCTTTTAAGCAAGGGACTACTTAGTGAGCTTGAACTTCTTTCTCTTATGAGTCCAGGTTGAATGTCAAGTATTGATCATTCAACTGAGTGTGGCCTCTATTGATTGCAGTGTCAGGTCTGCTGAACGCTGGTTACTACAGACCCTTCAGAGCTAAGCCATGTACTCTTCAACCTAATGAAAAGTGAAAATCTGGTTGACATTGCTCCCCACAGTTCCTCTAACCTGGGTATCAACTTGTATTGAGATTCTGGAACTGGTTAAAGAATTAGTCGTTGAGTATAATAAAATTAGAGCATTATATGAGGGCTGAAAGGGGGAAGAACAAAGATGGGGAAACGACAAAAGGACAAGAGAGAGAAAAGATAGAACAGAATGATACAGACCGAGGTAAAAAAGAGAAAAGGTGGGTGGGGTGTCTGAGGGTAGTGACGGTCAGTGCAAGAGGAGGAATTGGGGTTAAGAGAGCAAGTAGAAACCAGGGGTAGGAAGGCAAAGACAGGGAGAAGAGTTCCAAATAATGCTGTGACCATTGGAAGAAACATATTCACCTGGGCTGAAGGTACAGCGTTGGCCATTGGAGGAACAACTAGCAATAAGTAAAGAGTATCATTTAAAATCAAGGTCAACATTTGAGTCATTTATAGTAAATCATACCAAGATGAAGAAAATTGTTGCTGAATCTTGGTTTGGGTTGCATTAGGATTTGGGGCCTTGAAAGGTGCCCATCATTCTTTGTCTTTGAATACCTCCAGAGGTGCGGGGACACAGGAGCCACGTCCCTGATTGCTGTGGCCCTCCCAGTGCCAGGTTCTGGTTTTTTCGCTCAGGGGCCTGTGGCGCAAAGCTTGGAGGGTGCGGTGTTGTGTGTGTGGCTTGTTTCTCTTGTGTGCAGAGGTTCGGGGTACAGGCCCTGGACTGCAGCTCTGATTGTTGGGGGTCACCAGGCACCTGCTCCCCTTGACAGTGTCCCTTCCTGGTTCCTGGTGGTGTAGACTCTGGTGGCTGTCAATGAGCTCAGGTCCTGTAGCTGTGGATTCTCTGCTGTGATCTCTGGTGTAGGAAAGTCCCCATGGCCTGTGCGGCTCACTGAGCACTGTCGTTACTGCTGAGGAATGGGACTCAGCCAGTCACCTGGGTTCGGTTCCACTCTCCCAGGCTGGGATCAGTGAGTGCTGATTTCCTCTACTGATTCTGACTGGGGCAGGGTCCAGCTAGCACCCAGTGTCCCATCCAGTGTCCCATCAGTCCTCAGCTGTGGTTGTGGGTCAAGCTGGGAGCCAGGTCAGACGGGCTGTTGCTTTGAGTTCCTTGGGCCCAGGGAAATTTCTGCCTTGAGTCACCGCCCGCGGACTATGATGACAATCTGGGTGTTGCAAGGGGCAAGGAGGAGTCATAAGCCAAAATGTGGTTCCAATCTCTTGGCTTTTATTGATGCTAACACTTCAGATACCTTAACATACCTTATCAATATTCGAACAACATATCCTATTAAGTACTATATGGAAGAACTTACTGAGCTACAATTTTAGGTTAACACACCACAAATAATCAAGCACTGATTTAACACATCACAATCAATCAATGCTAATCCCTAGTAACTAAAGGTCCACTATAGTGAAGCTCAAGACTCACAGCCTTGCTGACAAGGATGAACTCCGAAGTCCCGCTCTCAGGCGACGTGTCTTCATAGAGAAGCCACTGTAGCTGGCTCAATGAATCTCTTCCTGTCTGGTGACGGGTGCAGGAGTTCCCTCTTGGCCGTGTCCTGATCGGTGATGGACATCGTGGCTGGGCTGTGGTGCAGAGATAATGTCCGAGGTCTGCAAAGCTGGAGGTGCTCCGGATGTCCCAGAAGTCGTCTCAGGAAGCAAACGAGTGGCAACAGCAACTGCTCCTCACGCCTGGCATGCGTCTTGGTGTCAGAGTAGGGGCTGCTGCAAAGCCCCCCAAAGCCTGCCAGTTTATATAGCAGCCCTGGGCCTATCAGTCCATTCCACATGCTGGCACTGCTGGGTGGGGCACTGCCTCACTCTGTTTATCAGTCCAACACAGTCCTGCACAAACTGTGCACAGCACTGGGTCCCCCTGCATTATCAGTCCAACACACGCAACTCGTACTTAGCTTAAAGTCAACTTATATCTTACTAACAAGTTTCACACCAAAAATTTAGCTAGACTTTATATTCTTTATCTATATTACCATATTGCTATATTATGAGGTTATATGTTTTCGCACAATAGCTCACACAAATAATTCATGATAATTCACTTAATCACCATACAGCATACATATTCTGTATAAAAATTATATCTGTTTTACATTCTTTTCTATTGCTCCTTACACTGGGCACTTTCTCTTTCAGCTTCCTGAGGACTTAGGCACCTTCCTGTCTTGGCTTCCACCAAACGCTGCCGCGCTGGGGTCCCGTAGCTCTAGGCTGCTAGATCCCTGGGCAGCTTCCCTCCAGCTCAGCCCCTCGCAGGCACGGACAGGGGGACAGTCTCTCCAGTTTTCTGAGCTCTCAGCAACCTCCTTCCATCTCCCCTCCAGGTCAGCCGGTGATGGCAACAGTTCTAAGGATTCCCTGTCCCCCTCCTCTGCTCAGTGTCAAAACTGTCTTGCCGCTGGGGTCTGAGCTCTGGCTTCCACCAGCCCCAGCTGCAGGCATCTGCTCTCTGACCTGACCTTGGCAGCTGGGCTCTCCAAGCCCTTCCCAGTGGGACATGCAGCGTTACACTAACATTTAAATGCAATGGAGCATATTCAAAATAACATTGAAAGTAATACAAAGCAAGAGCTAGGTGAGATCTGACTTAATGTGAGGAGTGTGCCTTTCTGTTCAGTAGCTTGTTCTAGTCTGGGGCTCAGAAAGAGAACGCCACCCACAAATCTGATGTGCCCTTCAGCCGGTCTCTTCCCTTTGATTTTAACTGAGTCAAGATGGAAAAGCCCAGCTCACACAAACTAGTTGTCATGAACGGTAGCAATAGCAGGATGCTCTTTCTAGTTAGCAAAAGAAAGTCTTCCTTTATCTTAAGCCAAATGCTAATGAATTTAGGGTCTCGTAATCATTCTTCCATGTATCTGAAGAACTAAGCTGTAGTGATTCATTCTCTTCTTCAGGTACTGAGTTTAACTTGGCTTTTGTATTTAAATGGTAGTGTAACATTGTATGGGATAACTTTATTATGCTTTGCATTGTTTAAATATTAATAAAATCAATGATTTTTTGTTTATTGAACAAAACAAAAAAGAATCGGGTTGGAAAGAACTTGCGGAAGGATTGATCCATGCAAGCTGAAAGTCACTGAAACCCCCTCCCTCACTGCACACAAGGAGGACAGTGAGATCCGTCCAGCTCGGGAAGTGCCTGTGTGAGCCCAGCCACCCAGGCCCAGTCAGAGCGCAGATGCAATTCAGGGTGGTGAAGCCAGAGCCCAGACCTGAGCAACAAGGCAGGTTTGACTCAGTAGACAATGACGCACTTTTCCTATTCTGTAAAATATCCAGTTCACTTAGATGTGAGATTATATTTTAAAAGCACAAAAAGTCGTCCAGAAAATCCTCCTGCCAGGCATACCTGACATAAACTAAAAGTCCTATGCAGCTTCCAACATCAGTGCCTTCGTCCAATTGGATTGCAAAATCTATACCAGATTGCAACCTAGTAAGAAGTGTGATTCTACATGTTCTGCAAAAGTGCAAATTCCAAGAGCTACCATGTTGACACTAGGTGTACTTTTTAATTTATCAACTGACTTACTGTCAAATATTGCATATACCATATCCTAACACGCTGGAAGGGTAATGTTTTCAGCAGCTATGTGAGCCGTTTTCTCTTTTGTCACATGAGGAGTAACTAAATAAGACGAGAGAAAGGCTTTCTCACTAACAGCAGTGGGACCAGGAAGGAACTGTGTTGATAATTTTAGGTCTTTTTTTTTTTTGGCGGTGCTGGGGATTGAACCCAGGGCCTTGTGCTTGCGAGGCAGGCACTCTACCAACTGAGCTGTATCCCCAGCCCTTATGTCTTTTTTTTTTCTTTGAAAACATTCAAGAGGCTTATCAATAAGTTCAGCATGCTGAATTTCCAAGTGTCTTTTAATTTTGAAGGCTTTAAGTTTTCACTTGCAAGAACATTATTATAAATAACTCACTGAGGCCTATCATTGTCAAAGGGTTTTCACATTTGATGAAACCATATTTTAAGTACTCTTCATCACAACAACTTTGCTTACTTTTTTCTTTTTGAAATGTGGCTCAAATGCAGTTGGAAGATTACGGTCAGTATTTTGCTCAACATCATCCAGGTTCACACGTCCAGATCTAGAACATGCTTCTTTATTCTTTCATTTTATTATTCCTCTTTCTTTTAATAATGATCCGTTTTATCAGTACTTTATTCTAGTTTGATTAAAATGTTACAATTGCTAGTAACTCAAAAACAAATTTAAAAAAGAAAAAAATACATAGCCTAGATAACATCTTTCCAAAAAAAATGTAACTCAAGTTTGCAAATGAATCTCAGATTTCACATTTGTTGGGAGTCATGGTAATATAAAGGTAGACTGCACATGAACCTGGCCATCATGGAAACCAAGTGACACACAGAAACAAGTGACAGGGAGCCGTTCCTCCCTTAGTCCATGAGCACCCTGCTCATCACATCCCTTCCATCAAACACCTTTCTCGTGTATCTCTACGACCTCCACATTCCTAGAGATGTGCATGACTTAGGCAAAGGGCCGACATGAAGCATTCTTGTACTTAATTTTTGTTTAAAAAAAAAAAAAACAGTTACAGAATTGATTTCAGGACTCATTGACAGGGAACACATGTTGTAAAAAACAATGATAATGAGACATTTTGTGCCCTCCTCTGTGTCGTTGGCCTGGGTATCTGCTGCTGATGAAGGAAACTGCCTGATCCGCAGCCGCTGTTGACTTGCAGAGCAACTTCCTGAAGTGGTGGGAGCGCATCTTTGAGTTTCATTCTCGTTACCTTTTGATAGGAAGAGTTTTAAGGTCAGATCGAGTGAGGATCCAAAGAGATTTTCCCTGGTTAGCTCAATTACCAGGTCGGCGCTGAGGACCACGTTTTAGGGACCTTCCTGGAACGCCCCTGACCTGCGGCCACCTCCACCGCCTGGCCCAGCCCGCTCAGCGGCCTCCGGTCACCACGGCCTGCAGCTGGAAGAGCACACTGCAGGGTGCACGGTTGATCCGAGGTTCTCTCCAGAGCCGGGTGGGCTTAGGGGGTGCAGGACGACGGGCTCCCCAGGCCGACTGCGGCCCCAGGCTCCCTGTGCTCGCTGGTTTGCTGCTGCTCCCCCTGCTCAGGGACAGCCCTGTTCCCGACATGCCGTGGTGTCCCAGTTCTCTTTCCAGGGTCGCTAGGGGTGAGCTCCACCTTCCCTTTCTCTGGGGCCCTGGGGCCTCCAGCCTGGTCTGGGTTTGAGGTCGGGACTGGCCCTTGTTCTCTGGTGGCCACCGTGCCAGCCTCTCCACTCTCAGACTGTCGTGTGGGCCTTAGGACACCTACTCCGTCACCCACCTCTCCCGTCTGTCCTCTCTTCTGGCTTCCTTCTGTGCAGTGAGGGGTCGGAATCGCTGCGGGGCTCCTCTCCACCATCCTGGTCTCCACTTCCTATTTTTTTTAACCAGGGATTGAACCCAGGAGCTGCTAACCACTGAGCCACAGCCCAGGAGAGTTTGTTTGTTTTTGTTTTTGTTGTTTTGTTTTTCTTTTTCTTTTTCTTTTTGTTTGTTTGAGGAAGGGTCCCTCTAAATTGCTAAGGGCCTCACCAAATTTCTGAGTCTGTCCTTGACCTTGTGATCCTCCTGATTCAGCCTCTGAAGCCACTGGGATTACAAGCCTGAGCCACTGCGCCTGGACCAAGTCTCTTACTTTTCACCTCCATGAAAGTAGAATATTCTTGCTGGAAGCCGCACAGTGGCTCAGGGAGTCTTCACAAACCCACCAGTCCTGCCATCTAACTGTGAGTCTGTGAAATGGAATCTCAGAAGACCCTCCGTGCTTACTGTCATGGAGCGCCACTCACCAAGGGTAAAAAGCGCCCCGTCTTTAACAGCTAGGTTGCTTCTTGTACTCGTGTGAAGAATCAAGTGGCAGTGGTGCTCCTTGGTGTCTGGCTGTGACATTCACTTACATTGTGGCATAACTAGAGATTATTTTCATGGTTGTAAACATGCTTCTTGTTGTGTGAATATGTCACTATTTATTCATTGTATTGTTGGTGGACATTTCAATAGCTTCCAGTTTGGGGCTCTTACAAAGAACACGGCTGTAAACACTCCAATTCATGTCTCTTGCTGAACCCAAGTACATATTTAGTTGTGTGTGTGTGTGTGTGTGTGTGTGTGAGAGTCATAACATACACTAACATTTATCCTTAGTAAATACTGCCAAATGGCTTCCCAAGTGGTCATTCTAGTTTATACTTTTACCAGCAGAACATGAGACTTGAGGAAATCTGATTTTTTTTTTTTTCTGTTAAAATTGGGAGATCTTGTCTACCATTTTCTCAAGGCTGTGTTCTGCACAGTTGAATTTCCTGAACAACTCAATGATTACTTCCTAATGACTGTGATACCCATCACACTGCCCATTCTAGGGGTATTGATATTCTAACATGAAGTTCCTGAATTGTCATGTCAACCCCACAAACATTCTCAAACTATGGAGTGTCAAGTATGGATCATAAGCCAGTACAAACCTCAAGGGACTGCAGCAAAATAGGAAGAACTAAGTCCAAAGATGGTGTGAGGAAAAAAGTCATAAGGATCAGAGGCAAAATAAATGAAATAGAGGCTAGAAAAGCATTGCAAAAGATCAACAAAACAAAACTGAGTTGGTTTTTTGAAAATAAGCAAAATCAAACTTTTAGCAACACGAAGGAAAAGAGAGAGAAGATTCAAATATATGAAGTCATAAGTGAAAGAGGAGACATAACTGATACTGTAGAAAGCAAGATCATAAGAGGCTTGGACAAATGATAAATTATCTAAAATAAATTGATAAGTGGAGATACGCATATTATACCAAAACTGAATTATGAAGAAATGGGAAATTTGAACCAACCACTAATGAACAGATGGAACCAGTAATAAAAAATTTTCCCATCAAAGAAAAACCCAGGACCTGAGGATTTAGTGCTTAATTCTCTCAAACTTTTAAAGAAGAACTAATACAAAGTTTTCTCAAATTTTCAAAAAATGAAGAAAAGGAATTACTTATGAAATCATTTTATGAAGCCAGCATTACCCCAATATCAAATCAGGATTCTACAAAAAAAGAAAATACAGACCAATATTCTGATGGATGCAGATGGAAAAATATTCAACAAAGTATCAACAGATCTATTCAACAGCACCTTAAAAGAATCATTCACCATGATCAAGCCAGATTTATACCAGGAATTTAAGAATGGTTCAAAATATTAAAATCAATAAATATGACATATCATGTTAACAGAGTCAAGCACAAAATCCATGATCCTTCATGGCAAAAACTCAATGAACAAACTATAGAAGGAATGCACCTCAATGCAGTAAAGACTGTGAATGACAAACCTTCAGCTAATGTCAGACTCAGTGGTGAAACGCCCAAAGCTTTCCTCGCACATCATGCATCAAGAATGCCCACTCATATAATGTAGTCAACAAAGAGCTGGAAGTCTTAGCCAGAGAAATTAGGCAAGAGCAGGAAAAAGCAGTGTACTAACTGGAAATAAAGCTACAGTGACCCTATTTGCACATAACAGGATCTTCTATAGAGAAGACAAAGGAACTAAAGACTCCACCAAAAAAAAAAAAAAAAAAAAAAGTTAGAATGAAAAGAACTCAGTAATGCCGCAGGATGAAAAGTCAACATACAAAAAAATCTGTGGCATTTCTATACCACGAATTGTCTGACAAGAAAGTTTAAAGAAAATAATACCAATATTAATAGTGACAAAAAATAAAATACATAGGAATAAATTTAAGTGAGAAGATGAAAGACCTATACACTGAGAACTAGAGATTATTCATGAGAGAAATTGAAGGAGATTAAAACAATTGAAAGCACATCCCATGTTCATGGATTAGAATAATTAATATTGTTAAAATACCCATAGAAATAAAAGTGGTCTAAGGATTCAAAGCAATACCTATACAAATACCAGTGATAATTTCCTAAAACCTATATGGAATTGCAAACAATCTTGAGCAGAAGGAACAAAACTAGAGGTGTTACACTATCTGACTTCAAAACATACAACAAAGCTATAACAATCAAAGCATCATGGTACTGACATTAAAACAGATAGACCATGGGAACAAAGGAGAGACCCCAAAAATAAACCCCTGCATTTAGAGTCAAGAGATCTTTTGCAAATGGGCCAAGACCAAATGATGGGGAAAGAACTGTCTCTTCTATAAATGGAATCGGGACAAATAGATATCCATATGCAAATGAAAGAAATGAGACTCTTAGCTTACAACATATGTAAAAATAAATTAAAATTGATCAGCAATTTAAATGTAGGGCCTGAAACTGTAGAACTAATAGGAGAAAACACAGAGGAAAACTCCATGACATTTGGTCTTGGCAATGATTTTTGGAGATGAACTGAAAAGAACAGATAACAACAGAAATAATTGGTAACTGGGATTTCATCAAACTAAACACCTTCTGCATAGCAAATGGAACCCACCAGCAGAATGAAGAGACCACCTGTAGAAGGGAAGAAAATATTTCCAAACCATTCCTCCAGCAAGGGATCAATATCTAACATACAGAAGAAACTCAAACAACTGAATAGTAAGAAAAAAACTCAAAATCTGAGCAAAGATCTGAAGAAATGATTCTCAAGAGAAGACCTACAAATAACTCAAATAAATAAAAATAGCTAAATAAAATAAAAATAGCTCAATATCAGCTAGCTATCAGAAAAATACAATCAGAACTACAATGACATATCACCTCACCTGCCTTTGAATGGCTACTATATGAAAGGCTAAAGATAACTGTCCAAGAGGATATGGAGAAAGGGAACCCCTGCACACTGTTGGTGGGAATGTAAATTAGAACACTTCATATGGGAAACAGCATGAACTGCCTCCAAAAATTAAGCATAGACCTCCAATATGATTGCACAATTCCATTCCTTGGTGTGTATCCAATGCAAAGGAAATCTGCATGTCTAAGAGACATCTGCGTCTCAAGTTCGCTGCAGCACTGTCCCCAACAGCCAAGGAACAGAATCCATCGACAGATAAAGGGATAAGATCCCTGGAGCACTATTCTGCCCTAACAACGAAGGAAACCCTGTCATTTGAGTCAACATGGATGAACCTGGAGCCAGGCACAGAGGGTCAAGTACTGCATGATCTCACTCCCAGATGGAGTCCAAAAACGTTGGCCTCACAGAGATGGAGAGGGGAATGATGGTCACAAGGGGTGAAAGGAGATGGGGACATTGGTTAAAGAACAGGGCTAGACAGGAGGGATGAATTCAAGAGATGGGCCATACAGCAGGATGAGTATAAGAAAATTGAAAATTGCTAAGAGAGCAGATGTTAAGTATTCTCATTCTCACCATGAAATAATTTTATACACATAAAATTATTTTATGTGCAAGGTCGTGTATATATTTTTTAGGTTGAGTTAGTCATTCCACATTGTACACATATTTTGTGATAGCATATTGTACATTGAAATCATATATAATTTTGTCAATTTTTTTTTTAAAAACGAGCTGAGCACCGTGACACATTCCTTGCAATCCCAGTGACTCGGGAGGCTGAGGCAGGAGAATCTCAAGTTAAAAGCCACCTTAAGCAACTTAGCCAGACCCAAAGCAACTTAGTGAGACCCTGTCTCTAAAATATAAAAAGGACTGGGGATGTGGCTCAGTGGTTAAGAACCCCTGGGTTTAATCCTGGTACAGAAAAAAAGAAATCAGTAGGAAAAGAGTGACCTAAGGTTCTTGTTCCCAAATCACATGATCAAAGCTCCTTCTACTCTGCAGCAGATCCTTGGCATCAGCTCTGGCCGGAGCACTAGAGCAGCCCCACCCAGCCTGGATCCCGTGCTCCACAGGCAGTCCTCAGGCCAGCAGCGCTGGCAACACCTGTGTGGCCCGTGTTACCAGGACAGAACTGAACCTGCCACCCGACCTCCCAGGTCAGGCCTCTGTTGTAGAGCTCTGCCTCTGGGAAGAAGCTCAGAGGCCAGACCTACTGATGGTGCATTAGTGGAGTGTGTGGGGCAGTTCATGGCCAAGACACCTGTACCCATGAACAGTCAGCCTGTCCCTTCCTCAAGCTGTCCTTTTACCTAAGATTTTAGTGCCAAAAGGGAGGAAAGGGCTTTATTGGGAGCAGACACAAGCAATTCTACTCCAATGTGGTTGAAGTTGTTGACGACCTTTGTGGTAAGTGTATGGTAGGGGTCCTCCCTGACCCCTGGAGGAAAGGTTCCCAGCCCCTCCACGGAGGCCAGAACCCATGGGTACTGCGAACCCTACAGACACTGCTTTTTCCTATACATACATGTCAGTGACTAAGCTTAGGTTGTAAACTGGGACAAAGTTATTAGGCACAGTCATTCACAGTAACTAATAATGAAATGGATGGGTATAATCACACTGTGATAAAGCTGTGTGAATGTCCTCTCTTTGTGTCATGGAACATGTTATCACACTGTACCCATTCCTCCTGTAATGGTGACATGAGATGACATGTGCATGTGGTGAGACGGGCTAATCTAATGACAGAGTATTACACTGACACTAAGGGTCAGCTGGCCCAAGCACTTCTGACCATGAAGGCTGACCGGAGAACTGAGGGGACTCCTAAGGTGCCAGCAGCACCAACCAAGGCATGACTGTGTCCCCGGTGAGAGGGAGCAGGATGGCACAAGATCCCATCATGAAATTATTTGGGGAATTTTCCGTCAACTGTTTTGAACCACAGTTGGCCAGAGGTGACCCGAACTGCCAAAAGCAGGACAGGGGCTGGGGAAGGGAGACTACCACAACAGACTTCCAGAAACAGAGGTGGTCATGGGGGAGGACCTCAGGGACGCAGAGTAAACCTTAGCATTCCTGAGGCCGGTTCCTCTGGACCCTCCACACCCGCTCATCCAGCTGACCTGTTGCAAAGGTTCTTTGAGACATGTCTTCATCTTCTTCTGCAACCCCACCAGCTGACAGATAGGCTCCTTAGAAATCCAGAAGCTCTAAGTACCAGGCTCTCCCTGCTTATTCAAGAAAGCACAGTGGGATGCAGATGAGTGACAAGACCATTTATTATGGTTATAAGCTCAAATTCTTCCTTTAAAAAAAATTAAGTCATTTACAAACCCCAGTACCTTCAGGGTTGCTAGCAGCAGTGACTCACAGAGCACCTGACAAGTGGCATGTGCATGTGCTTCGAGACCTTGAGCTTGCAGCCCTTGGCGTGGTGGATGTGGTCATTCGTCATTTGTAGGAGGGGTATGTCCACTATATCAAGAAAGCTCTGGGAAGGCGTGGTCGGTCTTATATTTGTTTCCCACATCTCTGAGCATCGTGTTTAGTCTGAATCAGACAATAAATAACATCGATCAACATGTCTTAGAACAGACGGAGCAGCAAAGGCAAGACTCCAGGTCTCCCCAGGCCAGAGGGTGGGAGGAGTTTCAGAAGAGTGGTTCATCATGGAGCCCTGACTTCCGCAGACTCCTGAAATCCTTTGTTGGTGTTCTTTTCCAGGATAACCTCCCCGTTTCAAGATCCTTCATTTAATTATATTTTCACAGTCCCTTTTGCCACATGATATAATGTTCATAAATTCCAAGCATTCTGCAAATGCAGATTACGAACTGCAAAGTAAAATCCAGCCAAGGTGTCCCCCTCTGCACCCCAGTCCCCAGAAGCACTGTCATTCATCAATACAGACCTATCTTCCTTTCAAGAGTGATATTATAAATGAAGACAAGCATACTTAGGAGGGGTGCACCATGTATGAGCAGTCCTGCCTGCTCAGAGATGAACGTGCAGTAGGGAAGACACACACACACATAATGAACGCACAAGTACAGAGAGTTCTGCACCCACCCACTCACCTGCTTCCCACTCCCACGTTTATGGACACTTGTGATTGTGCTGAACCATTAGCAAGCATAATATAGCTACTGCCCTTGCAGAAGAGCCATTGGCTCCTCATGAGTGGACCTTCCTGCACTTCCATTCCAATATCACTGCTCCCCCGTGGGTCTCTGGGAACTGCTGGTAGGATGTCCGTCCACATTAACGAAGACAAGTGTCCCTCAAGGCACCAACTTTGGGCATCTCAACTAGTGGAAAATATTACAAAGTTTTGGAAAGATCAAAAGAATAAACCATTCAACGAATTCTGTCCACTGTTACCTTCTGTTCTTGGATAACCCCACCCAACTAGGCTGCCAGATTTAGCAAATAGAAGTGCGACACACATGCCCAGCTGACCTTGAATTTTAAATAAGCAAGGAGAACTTTTCTGATATGACTCCCTTTGTCCATCTCAGTTTAGCCTCTGAAATCTGAAAAGCAGCTCAGGAGGTGCACAGGGACAATTCCAGGAGATCTCATGGGCAAGGAGGTGGAGTGACTCGTGGAGGTGAAGCCAAGGGATTCAGCATCCACCCTTCTCCGCTCCCTCTCTTGCCAGGAAGTCAGTTTGTAATTTCAAAAAGGCAGAAGAGCCTGGCGAGGTGGCACAGGCCTGTGATCCCAGAGGCTCAAGGGCCGAGGCAGGATGGGGAGTCCAAAACCAGCCTCAGCAACTTAGCGAGGCCCTAAGCACTTCAGTGAGGCCCTGTCTCTAAATGGAATATGAAAAGGGGCTGAGGGTGTGGCTCAGTGGTTAAGCACCCCACGGTACAATCCCTGGTACCCAGAAAGGCAGAAGAATTTTAGTTAGCTCACCTATCACTACCTACCAAAGTCTGGCATTAAAAACCAAAGCTTCTATTTTGTGACCTCTGTGGAACTTGGCTTGCGTTACTGCCTTGACAGGAAGTGGGAAGGGGAGGGGAGAACACTGATATTGAAGCTTCACCTACGTGGAGGGGAGTCCCCATGTGCCCCCCAGCTCTGCCTCCAATGACAGCCACCCCATGCTATGGACTCCCAGGTCAGCCCCAGCAGCGCACAAGGAAGGTGGAACCATGGAGTCCGGCTAGGGTGTCTGCTGCGTTCTTGCTCCTCGCTGAACCAGCGTAACCCTGCAGCCTGGCCTTAATGTTTGCTGAGGCCCCTGTGCTCCATGCACATGGTTGGTTCCCTGGTGAATGGGCCCAAGGACCCTGTGAAACAGGCACCTGCCTGTGAGTCCAGCTGCCCCAGGCTCAGATCGCCACTCATCACCTGTCAGGTGCGTCTCAGTCAGAGCATCCATGAAAGGCCGACGGAGGAAGTGCAAAGAGCATCATTCCTGCAAGCCATCGTGATCTCATTTTGCACAGCCTGGTCCCCACAGGAGTTTCATTCTCTAGGTTCCCCTGACTCCCTAAGTCCCAGCCTGTCCTGTTCCTCAGGGTTCTCACAGTGCACCAAATACTCAGTTATGTGAAGGCCCACCCCGTGAGTGACACTGTGAGCTGTCAATCAAAAGAGGACAGCAGTTGCATGCCCAGAGCTGAGGGGCCCGCCAAGCACATGCTCTTCACCTCCCCAGAGCTCTCGACCTCCCTGGGTCTCCCCCAGGAAGACGGCCTTGGGCGCAGAGAGGCCTACTTTCAGCCTTGCTTCACTGTCCGGTCAGGGGTGAGCAAAAGAGAGAACGATGTTTGAGACATTGAGTCTACTAAGTTGGACGTGTACCAAGGCTGTGGGTCACCATCTCCACAAGGGGTTTTGCCTTGGTAGGGAGGAATAAAGGAAAGAAGATAAACCAGAGGTGGGAGGGAGAGAGGGAGGGAGAGAGAGAGAGAGAGAGAGAGAGAGAGAGAGAGAGAGAGAGGAATGGAGGAGGGGGGTCCTCCTCTGATTGTTCCTGATAAGCTTACTTTATTTTAATTTTTTATTTGTCCTAATTAGTTATACATGCCAATAGAGTGCATTTATGGATTTTGATAAATCATACATAAGTGGAGTGCAATCTCTCATTTTCCTGGTTGCACATACTGTAGGACCACATCGGTCACGCCGTCATATATGTCCATGAGGCGATTCTGTCTGTCTCACTCTACTAGTCTTCCTACCCCCATGCCCCCTGTGGATCCATGAGCTAATGATGGACAGTGCTAGAACACGGCGAACACGCAAATTCTGTTGCTACTTATTTTTTATCATATCATTTCATTATTCATGACTCAGCTGAGGAATGGGGACCTGTGTGGAGGGGTGGGAGGTGATCTACGGTCTTTAGTAAACTCATACTCATACTCTGCTTCCAGACTCTCTAGCGATGGCAGGACAGTGACCTTGGAACTGCCATATGAATCACATCATTGGCTACTTTCAGGAGGCCTTTGCTGAAAATAGCATAAATAGAGTGAAAATCATACACTCCATTTATATATGATTTATCAAAACTCATAAATGCACTCTACTGGCATGTGTAACTAATTAGAACAAATAGAAAATAAAAATAATATCAGCTTATCAGATTGCCAGGAATTTCAAGGCTTCTTTAAATCCAGTGAATTGCCGTCCCTGCTCCTGATGGTGCTCTCCTGCTGGAAGCCAGGGTCCTGCAGGTGAGCATCTGAGAAGTTCTTCTCCCAGTGGCTTGACCTGAGCTTGGGAAGGCATAAATACACTACTCCAGGAGCAGGAGGGCAAACACAGGAGCCTCAGGAAGAAGCAGAGATCAGGGAACCTGGGGGCAGGAGATCAAGACCCGATCAGAGGCTAATCTCTTTGTATAGAAGTTGGTTCTCATAATAAGACTTGTGAGGGATGGAAAAGTAGTTTGGAGTGGTTGTGTTCTAACCTGCCTTGAATTTGCATTCTGAGCTAAGGAATTTCAACTGAGAACAGATCCCACCTGGGAGAAAAGGAGGCATCTGAAGTCAAAGGGCAGAAGAGATCAAAATGACCAGAATCTGCCCCTGCGATCCCGCTGTAAAATGTCACCATTCACACCGTCAAGATGGTAGTAATTAAGACCATCAAGCATTTCCCCAAACCCTTGGACTGATCGAACTGCTTCATTATAATCCATTTCAGCGCTTAAGGTCAATGATTAAAGATCTGTACCAAACTTAAACTAAACCTACGCAAATAACTTCTTAAATAAAGTTTTAAATCAATGTAACACTTCATAGTTCCCATTTGACATTAGCTCCAGCCTTCCTGGGACTCAGGCTCCCCCTCTACAAATGGAGTCCTTTCACATTGAAGATA
Source organism: Glaucomys volans (assembly GCA_020662805.1). Lineage (NCBI taxonomy): Eukaryota > Metazoa > Chordata > Mammalia > Rodentia > Sciuridae > Glaucomys > Glaucomys volans. The sequence continues at coordinate 372,157 of JAJEJO010004702.1, read as the reverse complement.
CATGCAAGACTTTCCTTGCTTGCTAGCTACTCCTTCACAAAGTTCAAGGACTCAGAAGCTATGGACAAGACCCCTGAGACATCTCTCTTCCAGTTTTCTCTGAGACCAGGACAGTCACAAGTACCCCATTTCCCATGCACCCCTTTCTACCACCTTGAATCTCCACCTCATTCCAGGCCAACCTCTCCTCTGAGCCCCTTGCCCCATGGCCTGATGGTGAGCTTGAGTCATTCCCCTGAATTCCGACACTACGAGACACACATTCTAAAAACTATACAGGTGCATGCTTCATTCACACCAAGTCTGAGATGGTGGAGTCAAACAATTTGAAGTTTGCAAATCTCTAAGCCAGAACTTGCTCCCAGAACTAAACCTGCAGGGACAGAGTAAACTAGATCATGAATTAATAACCCAAGGATAATGGGAGACACCTTTCAGAAGTTACTTAAACCCAGACTGTTGGATACGTCCCCAAAGTGGCATCCCAATTCCATCCATCCTGAATCTTTTCCCACGGTTATCTACTCCTCTTCTGCTTGTCATTTATTTCCTCCTAATAATTTAACACACATCTTTTCTCCTTGATGAAGCATGTTTGCACAGTCAAATGCATTTTTTCATAGCCTTATTTTTCAGATTTTATGCCCACTAGAACAATTTAGTGACTGGTTCATTATCTGTTCTCAGGGATTCTAAAATTCAGTGCATTCATTTATTCAGCAAATAATTTGTAGTGCCTTGTATGTGTCAGACACCATTTGTGCTGGTTGAGGACAGGGATGATGTGTTCCCAAGAAAGGGGACGTTTGAGGTTCCGTGACACCTTGTCCCTGAGATTTCCTTTAACATCATTATTTCCTAGAAAATAAAACATACCAACTGAAAAGTGCATAAGACATAGAAGAATCCCACGTACAAACCAGCACCCAGGGTGAAGGGCAGCTTTTTTACATGGCTCCACTGATCCCGGCTCCTGGGAGTCGTGAGAGACCTCAGCACCTTGATCAAAGCCTACAAAAGACACAGGAGCAGAGGACTCAATGAAGCTGGCCTAGATTTTCGAAACACCCACATAAACTATAAGAAAAATAAATTTATATGTTTTAAGCCATTAAATAATGGAATAATTTGTCCTTCATCAATAGACATTAATGCATCCATAAGCCACAGCAAGTCAAGAAGTGACACACTGGCAGCTGGGGCAAGTCCCACAGAGCTGGGACTTTGGGTCTCTCCTCTGCTTATGAAAGAATCACTTCCCTGCTGTTTCACCACCTCATTAGGAAGGCACCTCTGAACAAGGTGGTTTGGTGAGGTTTTAGAACTGCTGAGGAGTGAGTGATTATCTATCGTATTCTTAATACAATAGAATTTTTTTCATCTACATTGTATTTGCAAGAAAATGTGCCTGAGATTCGCTCATTTTCACTCTGTGCAATATCCTAAGTGAATACAGGATAATTTTTTATGCATTCTTCTGTTGAGGGGACCTTGGGCTCCGGGCTGCTGGAGTAGCACTGCTATCAGGGTTGATGTATGGGTGTCCGTATCAGGATGCACATGTGCACACACCTAGTTATTTGCAGAATGGCCAGGTTACAGAGCATGCTTCTCTTCTGGGAATCATAACTGCCATAGGGCTTTTTGCTTTCTGTAGGGGTAGTATTATGTCAGTGAATTTAGAGGGAGCAAGGAGAAGAGAGAACAGGGGGCTGGAGAGCTATTCGTTTCTGTTTCCTTGTAATGAACTGTGTCTGGTTTCAAAGAACCCCTCCTTTCTCCTTTTGTTTTGTTTCATGGATTGGTATGTTTTAAACTGCCCGCTGCCCTAGGTCTCCAGATTATAGCAGTTCCTCCTACGTGAGCAGCACCCCCAGGGACTGAGGGATCCAAGTGGGTGTTAGTTCACTGGATTTACTTATGATCTATTGCAATTCAGATTATTCAGACCTGCCAGGCGTGGTGGCGCACGCCTGTAATCCAAGTGACTTGGGAGGCTGAGTCAGGAGGATCTCGAGTTCAAAGCCAGCCTCAGCAACTTAGCGAGGCCCTTAGCAACTCAGTGAGACCCTGTCTCTAAATAAAATACAAAATAGGGCTGGGGATGTGGCTCAGTGACCGAGTGTCCCTGAGTTCAATCCCTGGTTCCAAAAAAAAAAAAAAAAATTATTCAGACCCAAGGCACAAAAGTATATATTCTCTAATTTTTTGTATTTCTTCCTCCTCTAAGATGTGTGAAGATATTTTTGTTTCAGGATCTCTCCAAAATAAGGGAAAACTAATTTCTCTGAATTGGTTCACATTTTACAAAATGATTCTGCAGTCCCAGTTCTGTGTGACTATGCAAAGGACATGAGATCAGGATTTCAAGGACATGTTGCTATACAATGTCCACTGCAGTACTAGTCACAATAGTACTCACAGAAGTCACCCAAACGTCCATCAGCTCAGGAAGGACACACACAAAAGATGGAATACCACCCACTGTCTCAAAAGGAAATCCTCCCATCTGCAATGGCATGCGTGAATTTGAACACGGTTTTGCTAAAGTGAACAGGCCAGACCCGGAAGGACCAACGCAGCCCAGTAACACTCGTAAGATGACCTAAGACAAACTCATGGAGCAGAAGGTGGAATGGAGGCTGCCAGGGCCTGGGAGAGCCAGGAAGGGGAGGTGATAAGGAATGCAATTTTAGTCACACGAGGTGAACACTTCTCAGGTCTCGGGTACAGTTAACAATGCCATATTGTACACTGGAAAAAAAATTTAAGAGGGGAGATTGATTGTAAGTGTTCTTCCCACAAAAATATTAAGAACCATAATAATAACAATGAGAGTGAGAGAAACTTTTTAGACACAAGGGATATGTTTGCGACATAGGTTGCAATGATGGTTCTCACGGGTGTAGACTTATCTCCACACTTGTCAAGATGTACACATTAAATATTCAAAGATTTTTGTATGTCAATCACATGTCAATAACATAGGAAGAAGACAATGATGATGACCTGAGAGGGAAAGGTTGTGGACTTAGAAGTTCCTTGAACTCTCTGACCATAATGAGATAAGTTAAAAATAATACCCACAATCAGAAAATTCTGAAAGTCAGACAAAATAATTATTTGTATTCCCTGTTATAAAATAAAAGATAAAGATAGCACCCTCACCCCAGAAATGAACTGCTTAGGAGTAAATCTAATAAAATACACCCAGGGTCTGTGTGCTGAAACCACCTAACGCTGATGAAGAAAGCTGAGATGTCAATAAAAGGTGAGCTCTGAGACTGTTCAAGGTTGGAAGAACCAGGATTGTCCAGGCTCCCTGCTTTATGTAAAGATCCAATACAACACCAATCAAACACCAGCTTAAAAATCAGCAAGATTTTTTTTTTTTGCAGACATTGACAAACTGACACTGAAATTTATACTGAAACCAAAGAAACTTACATAAAATAATTTTGAAAAGTAGCCATATTGGAAGACAGAGAGCTCTACTGTGAGATCCACCATGGAGCTGCGGTTGTCAAGACAGTGATTTGGGCCAATCAGGAGTTAAGGAGCCAGTGGAGCAGAGTAAAAAGTCCAGAACTAGATGCACAAAGTTGTGCTCTGTTGATTTTGATTTGGGCACAGAGGCCACTAAATGAGGAGACAATCGCGTTCTCAACAAACGCTGCCAGAACAACTGCACATCCGTGTCAAATCCCTCTTGCCTCAGCTGCGCTTCAGTCAGTGTGCAGACAGTAGTCCCAGTGCAAAGTCCTGGTGTGTTAGATTTTCAGAGAGAAATAGTGGGCTGTCAACCTCGGGTTGTCTGTATTTGACACCAAAAGCATGATCTATAGAAAAAAAATACAACATGGATTTCACCAAAATTAAAAATTTTCATTCCATGAAAGACAGAACTACTTCTAAAGCTAAGGAACAAAGGGAATGTTTTTCAAGTGCATTTGTAACGAAGGAATTGCATCCTAAAAGCTCTTCGAAACTCAAAAATAATAAGCACCTCAGTTATTAAAAATGACCCAAGATTTGAACAGATATTTTACCAAAGAAAAGAACTGGATGACTCTAAGGACATGAAGGTCTTCTCACATCAATTTCTTTAGGGAAATACAAATCAAAACCATTATGAGATACCACTGCATACTTCTAGAAGAGCTGTTTTTTAAAGTCTAACAATAACAAGTGCTATCATGAATGCAGAGTAACTGGATCTCTCTCGCATTGCTGGTGGGAATGCAAAATGGTTCAACCACTTTGGAAAACGTCTGCTTCTAAGTTAAACGTTCTTAACCAGGTAACCCATCATCCCACCACTATGTCAACCCAGAAACCCTGTATGGGAATGTTTATAGAAAGTTATACATAATCACCAGAAAGGAGAGATAGTCCAAATGCCCTTCAACTGGGGAATGGGTGAACGTAGGTAAAAACTAAAATACTATTTGGTGTTAAAAAGAAACACATTACTGATGTATCAACAACACAGGTAAATCTTAAATGCATTGTGCTGAGTTCAAGGGACTGAACTCAAAGGTTCACTCAGTGCCATTCCATTGACATTGCTTTCTGGAGAAGACAAGCCCTCAAAGATGGAGAAGGGATCAGCGGCTGCCAGGGTGGAGGGCGAGTGGAGGTGTGGCCACAAAAGGAGTTTTCAGGGTGGGGAGCTGCCCTTCATCTTGATTGTGGAGATCTTACACAATAGCATGTATTTGTGAAGATTCACAGAACTGTACACAAAAGAGTGAATTTCATTGTATTTAAATTTAAAAATAAATTAGAGGAAGAGATGTATAGTTTGGAAACATTCTTTACTGCTGGTACAGCCATACGGATGCAGACTGTACGAGTAGCAGTGTGGGATCCCTGGGTAAGATTATTGCCCATGACAGAGTCTTTAAAAAGGTCAAATAAGTTATATTTTTAAGCCTTTCATCTATTTGGCAAGTTGCTTGCTTTCTGAGCTGCCTTGTTCTCTCTGTTTGAGGTCTTGGCACTTTTGAGAGAAATTTCAGGAGTGAACTGAATCCCTTTCCATCAAAAGACAAAGTACCTCCTCAAGAAAGGTCTCCAAGGGTGATAACCCCCAAGGGAAACCGATGGTATTGATAAAAAGCAGGTTGAAATTTCAGAAAGGGGCACAGACCCTGTGTTGACTATGAAATTAATATCTCTTGCTGCCAGACACTCAAAGATGGATTATGCGGCTGTGCTGGTTTTCAGAGAGCAAAAATGAAGGGGGCAAGCTGGAGAGAAAAGAAGCCCTGTCTATCTTTCAATCTTCATGCTGTGTCTCCCACACTTGCCTCCTGGAGACCAGAGCCCTGGGGAAACTTGCCCTCCGTAAGCAGCAGCAGGACTTTCAGAGTGAGGGTGAAGGTGGAGCGGGCTGTGCTAGACAGCCTGCAGTCCCTGGCCGTGGATCTGCACCTAGGAAACTCTATCCCACCAGGTGCTGGGCACACCTTGCACCCCACCCCCATCTCGACCGTCCTGACAGCGCTCCACGTTGGTGATCCATTGGTGCTCACACCCATGCTTCCTGAAATCACAGCATTACCTATCCCAAGGCACATGCGTGGCAACACTTCTTACGCAATTGTGAAATGTCAGGCGTGGTGTCTGTTCAACACCTGTGACGGTGAGAGAAGTTTTAGAAGTTCTGGAATGCTGCAATGGGTGTGGGGGTGCTGGCCAACAGCTCCTTGTGGGGTGTTTTGCTTAAAAATGAGGTCGGCCCCGTTGGTTCCTACTGTTAAACACTCCAATCCAGCCAGCAGAACATTTCCAACATCAGAGTCCCCAGCCATGCAATAGCTGTTTGGGAAGCAATTTGCCAGATGTCTGGGAGAGTTAATTCACTCTCGGTCCCCACACAATCAGGCCTCCAGTTAACAGCTTCACAGTCATTAAAAATGCAGTGTTTGTTGTCTGGTGCAATATTCTTTATGGAGAAATAGGTCCTACATGGCATCAGGAAGAAGAGCAGTAAGCACCTGGGCCATGGTCACAACATACTCAAAATTTAACTCCAACTGGAGGACTTGTAGAAGAGAGGATCAGCTCCCCACCATCAATGTGCCATTAGTATATTGTAATGCAATTACTGGTAAGAGCTTTTTTTCCAATAAAGAGAAGTATGTCAGAATTCACTCAGCAATTGAGTAAATGCTGAGAAAGTCATGATTCTTTAGCACAATTGAGGACCTGTGTTAGGCGTCTGAACCATCTCTGAGCTTGTTCTGTGCCCTCTCTTCCTAGAAGCAAAGTCAATAAACAAAGGCAAAATATTCACCATCTGGGAAAGATAGTACTAGCAAGACATAGGACAAGGATCGGCACTGTAGGAATCCCATATTTTAATTATGTATACAAATGACTTAGTATGGAGAGCAGGATTTTCTAATGCCATTGGTGGGGGCCACAGCGCTGTAAATAATAGGGTACCCAAAGGCCAAGCAGCAGCAGAGGGTTTATATTATTAAGTGCTCTCTGTGAGCTCAGAAGATGGGAAATGCAGGTGAGTGTAAATAAATGCCAAATAATGTACCCAGTGGCCAAGAAGCATAGAAAGTGAATGTGAGATCAGGGGAGCAGTGCTGCAGAGTCAGGTTCAGGAGGGAAAGTGAGCCCAGGCTTGACACACACCAGGAAAGCCAGAAATGTCTCTGTGAAGGGAAACCTACTCCTTGCACACCAACTGTGGCTTGAGGCCTTCTGAGCTCAGACAACCGACTGTCTGCTCCACTGGGATCTGTGGGGTCAAGTCAGCTGGTATTTTATTAAAAAGAACAGGGCTGTGGGGCTGGCTGCAGCTGGTCCTCGCTCTGCCTCTGACCAGCTGATCCACCTTGGTCGAGTCTGTTCAGATCCTTGGGGCATGCTGATGCTCCTCACAGGGACTGGGGGGACCGCAGGGGGTCACAAGTAGCTCCATCAGAGCTGAAGTCTCTTCTTGTGGCCCCCGCACATTGGGTACTTGGCACACGCACATTAACTTGGAAATGCTTGTTACATGACTCCTCAGTGACACAACTGGCTGTCACTCTTCAGTTCATGACTTGTTTAAATTTCTTTTAGAAATGTGTTCTTTTTCACTTATGAGTATACACTTTAAAATTGAAACCTAGAAATCAAGGGGAAAATATGAATAATTTAATAGAAAAATTAATCTTGCTAAAGTGTCTCAGGCTCAGAAACTTAAAAACCAGTATTTGAGCCGGGCGTGGTGGCGCACGCCTGTAATCCAAGCGACTTGGGAGGCTGAGTCAGGAGGATCGCAAGTTCAAAGCCAGCCTCAGCAACTTAGCGAGGCCCTAAGCAACTCAGTGAGACCCTGTCTCTAAATAAAATACAAAATAGGACTGGGGATGTGGCTCAGTGGCCAAGAGTCCCTGAGTTCAATCCCTGGTTAAAAAAAAAACAGTAGTTTGGGGTTCCTGCAGAAGGTGAGGTGCTTTGCTGTTCCACATTCTGATATGTTTCCTCACTCATTATTTCAATCTCCACAGCACACCTTGAAATTACTTACCATTAATGACATGCCATCCATTAATAAATGAAAAAGCCACCAAGACTCAGAGAAATCAAATCACTTATATAAAGTCCAATGTTCCTTATTATGCAACTATTTCAGATAATACCGGTAAAAGTGAAGAGGTGCTAACACAACCTACCTAGATGACAGCTGTGTCAATGAGTGTTAAGGTCTGGAACTGGAATGGCCCCCAGAGCTTCTTGAGTTCAGAGGTGGGGCCTTGGGGAAGTGATTGGATTGCAGGGGTCTGACCACATCAGTGGAGCAATCCATGGATGGTTAGACTGACTACTGAGAGGTGGGACCCAGCTGGAGGGCCATGCCCCTGGGGACTATATCTTGTCCCTTGTCCCTCCCCCCAATGGCATTCTGCTTCATCCCAGTCCCAGAGCCATGGAAATGGCTGGCCATGGACTGAAACCTCTGAAACTCTGAGCCAAAATAAATCTCTCCTCCTTGCAATGGTTTATGCCAGTTATTTTGGACACAACTCTGAAAAGCTTTCTCTCACTATACCAAAATGCCGTTTCAGAGACTCCAGTCTATGCTCGACTGGCCCATTGCTTTGGGGCCTGTGGCAGGACAGCAAGCAAGTCTTAGAGACCATGGAGCAAAGAGAGCAAGGAAGGGGTCAGGGCCCAGGATCCCTGGGGCACGTCCCCCAGGACCTGAAGTCCTCCCACTGAGCCCCATCACTGAAAGGTCTCGCCACCTCCCAACATCACCCCTTGGGGAGCACGCCTTTAACTCACAGGTCTTTGAAGGACATCTAAAGCCCCAACAGGGGCAGCAGACTCCGTTTCCTCTGCACTAGGTATTCACGCTGTGGAGCAGGTGCCAAGGACCTCGAGCTGGAATCTGCTGCCCTGCCAGGAATCCTGGATCCCCCTTTTATTAGTTGGTGACCTTAGACACCTTACTTCAGGTTTCTAATGTTTATCTTTGAAGGTCACAAATACATACACACGGTGCTACTCAGTCACCAAAAAGAATAGCGGAAAGAGGATGAATATTGTTCCACATTACAATTACATCTTACAGAAAGGTAAAGTAATATGACTTGAAGAGTCCCAGAGATTTTTTTTATTAATTACGAAAGCAAGGATCCCAAATTCCCTTTCCATGAACTCTTCAAATAATGAAAGAGAGGCTCACAGACAAGCTAACACAGGCAGAGTAATTAAGAGTAGGAAGGAGGAGGGGCAGCTAGAAGGACTAACGGGGACATTATGAAAATCTAGGGAGGGTGCCTTGGAAGGGGTGGGCAGGCTGAAACCTACAGGAAAAGCCATCTGCCTGTGGATCTGATGAGCACAGCTCACTCCCCAGCGACAGGTTGCCATGCTGCTGAGAAGGAAGCTGCACTTTGCATTTGAGGAGAAACTCCAGTTGTGAAATTTGAGCAGCAATTAAGAATTGATAGCTCCCAGGAAGGTCACCCTGGCATGTTGCTCTTCCTCCCAAAAAGAACCTGCCTTCACAGCTCCCAGATGCTCCACCCCAGGCTGCCACTCAGTCTGAGAGCAGAGCTCTGAGCATTGCATTCCATCCATCACAAGGAAAGTGAGCCCAGCCCTCTTTCACACCTCGCCAGCTAGCCACATTAGCACCACCGCTGGGGTCACCCGATAACCCCCCTCTTCATCAGAGAACACAGAAATCTTAAGGAACGAAGGACATAACATGGAAGATGACAAGGAATAAATAACTGCAAGCCATGCAAGTTTTACGATGGAGGAGCATAAATAAAAACGGAAAAAGAGAGACCTAAGAAAATATTTTACACATTAAAAAAAAAAAAAAGGCTGTAATTGCCTTCCATTCAAGATCGTCAAAGGCGAAAACCAGGACCATTTACAAAGCAATTAGGTGTTATCCTGGGGAACACATGACATTAAAAAGAAGATTACAGTCAGTCGTTCAAAGCTCTTTCGTGTGCCCCGTAGGGTCCTGTGCTTTAAATGTGCAATTGAGGAGCTGACCCAGCCGGGGTACCACGCAGGTTCTCCAGGCTGAGCTGCGGATGGCAGAGGACAGCGTCATTACAGCGGAGAGCAGCCCCGCTCTGCCGCTCATCACAGACCTGAGGTGCCCCTGGATATAATTGGATGTTTTTCTCCTTCTGAATCCCAGCATCATTGCCAGCCATTGACAAGTGACAAATAGAGGACAAACAGCTTTACAGAGGAATCCCAAGGACACAGAAACCAAGTTGAGCAGAGTAGACTCTAAGTATGAAGCGGGGGTTCAACAGAGACGTGTCCCCCAGGCACGGACCTTGCAGCCGCCTCCTTCGGGTCTCCAGAGGCGTGCTTCCAGATCAGCGACGGCCTCTCCTTCTAGAGATTTCTCACACGCCAGCCACTAACTAGAAATCAGGGTCTCAGGTTGAGAATGCACACCGGCTCGGGTCACCTGAGGGCTCTCCACTGGGAACTCCAGTCATGGATTCCTCCTCCGCACAGGGAGGCCGTGCCTGGCGTTCTTCCTCCCGGAGGAGGCATCGTTCACTCCATCCTGCTCCCATGGCCAAGCTCCCGGGCTTCCACTGAATGGCCATTTTCTGTCTTCAGTTTCACCCTCTACTGAGCTGCTGAGTCAACATGGGTTGCTGTTTTAAAAAACTGTCTGCATTCTGTGTACATCTGCTCCCAATGTGGCGCCAACGTGAAATTCCACTGGTTGGCACCTTTTTAAGGTTATGACCAGACCCAATATTGGGGGGGGTGCCAATTTGAACACTAGTACTAGTACCAATGGAAAGGAAATCGAATGCAGTACCTGACTAATTAGTCATTTTAGATTCCGATGGCAAAAAGCGGAGCGTAGGAGGAAATGCAGTGGGTTGTGAACCCGGCTCATAGGAGCTCTGCTGTGCTGCAGTTCCTCAGTGACAGGAATCCCTACAGAGCAGGGACCGAGAGCCAATCTCACACCCCCTGGGCTTCATCCCCATTTTGCTCCACCAGCTGGAAAACTTTCAGCAACTTACTGGCTTTTTATAGCCCCAGTGTTTCCTTCTCTCAAATGGGCACGATGGTAGCATGTTAGTGATGGTTAAGTAGGGTGACCTTCAGAGCTCAGCACTGTGCGAAACACACTGTGAAGAACTCAAGCAGGGTTAGTGTGTACCAGGAAACTGTTAATGGAGAATATACAGTTATGGTTTGGATATTAGTTTTCTCCTAAAAGCTCATGTTTGAAGCAATGCAAGAATTCTCAGAGGTGAATTGATTATGAGAGTGTAACCTAATCAATGTATTAATCCACTAATGAATTAACTGGGTGATAAATGTGAGCAGGTAGAGTGTGGCTGGAGGATGTAGGTCACTGGGATGTGACTTTGGGATTTATATTTTGCCCCTAGTGAACAGAGCACTCTCTCTCTCTCTCTCTCTCTCTCTCTCTCTCTCTCTCTCTGCCTCCCTTTTGCCTTGTCCTGAGCTACTCTCTCTGCCACGCTCTCCTTCCATGATGTCCTACCTCATCTCAGGTACAGAGCTGTGGCACTGGCTGGCTGTGGACTGAACCTCGAAACTGTAAGCCAAATAAACCTTTCCTCCTCCGAGTTGATCCTGCCAGGTCCGTTGGTCTCAGTGATGAACAGCTGCCTAAAACATGCACCAGGCTTATTCTTCTTAAGGATTATCCTTAAAAAATAATGTGAAAGCTCAAGACATTTAAACTTCTAAAGCAGAGCTTCTGGCACGCCCTGCGGTCACTGAGTGGTTTGCTAAAATTCAAGCACCCTTAGGGTCAGATCCAATAGGTCTGGGGTGGGACCCCAGAATTTACCTTTCTTAGGAATCCCCAGGTGACCCTGATTCCTGCTGGACTGGAGGCCACATGCTGAGTGCTGTCATTACCGCAGGTGGAGCCAGAGCCAATTAACTGGGCACCCAGGGGTGTGGGCCAGTCTGTGCACCTACCTCATGGAAAAGCATTGACCTTGCTCTCCAGATATAAAAGCCATCTTTTTAAGTCAGTCTTGAAGATCAGCATTCAGTTCTAAAAGGTTGGCCAGCACTCAGATATCCTCCTGGGCAAGAAAGTTGTAGCACTGACATTCATACAATTGGAGTCCATTCTGGTCAATCACCATATTTAATAAACAGATTTTATGATCTATTCATACACTTTGGCTATTGAACAATACACTCCTCCCTACCCTCCAAGGTTTATATGCCAAAGGATTTGTCACACCCAGATGAAGTAGGAACACAGGGAGAGAAGCAAAGGATGGGTCAGGAAATTGAGTCCATAATCCAAATATCATTTTTCAATATTCCCTGTTCTGGCATTAATCCAAATCTGGATGTGAGCAGCATCCATTAGTTATTAGTGAATTTTTAATAAGAAATGTATAACTTACTCCAACTACTCTCTTTCCAATCATTATCGTCCATTTTTTAAAGATACAAACTGTGTAATAAAATAACAAAATAAACTGAAAGTTTAAATCATGTCACAATTTCCCGTGAGAGCGGGTTAAGGAAAAAACAGTTTGTTTAAAATGGAAAAGGGACACAGGGTCTTTCACCCTGAGCTGCAGGGTCTGGAGGAGTGACCTATTTCTGTGCACCTATCCCAGTCATTTGAAAGGGCATGGAGAGCATCATCTCTGAAGCCACTCGCGTCACGGACGCTACAGCGGAACCGGCGACCTCCCTCACAATGCCAACTCCACGGCTTAGCGCTCTTTCTTGCTGAATGTTAAGCTCTAAGGCATGGGCTAACCATGCCACGGGCTGTGGGACTCCGTGGTACCATCTTAGAGCACATCTTCATGGCACAGAGGACTTGGTGGCAATGACCAAGTCAGGCAAAACTTAAAATAAATGGGTAAGAAGCATTGTTGGCTGAATTTTAGTATCTTCTGCTTTCAGTTCATTAGTAAGTAACTTTGTCCTCAGCCCCTCACGCTGAACAGATAAGGACTCAATAGAGTTTCTCTAAGCATACAGGTGTGCGGTCTGGGCACATTCTGGGCAGCTCTTTTTTCAAATTTTATTTTATTTGTTTATTTTTATGTGGTGCTGAGGATCAACCCAGCACCTTACATGTGCTAGGCAAGGGCTCTACCACCGAGCCACAACCCAGCCCTTATTTTCTTTTTTCTGTGTCTTTGAAAGGAAAGAGGACCTCAGAGGATGAATGGATGGTGCCACATAATTCCAGCACTTTCCGCCCCCTGGGCTCCAGCCGAGGATGTGTGTGCGCTCTGCCCACATCAGCCCCTCCTGGCCAGGGAAAGTTCCTGCTCTGCGGAGCTACTGGCCCGGGTTCAGGGACTCTGCTTGTCTCACTTTGCTCCACAAAGTGCCCTGTGTTTGTTTAAAAAGATGGTTCAGTTCAGCAACTTTCTTATGCCAAAGAGGAAATCCAGGCTCTACGTGGTTAAGTAATTTGTGAAAAATCACACGGGAAATCGGCGGCAGGGTGGGCATCAGAAGGCAGGGCTCCTGCATCAGAGCACCACCTGCTTATGAGGCAGCAAGTCACGATGTGGAATCCAAGTCCGCTCTCTTTAAAAAATTTTTAAAAATGTATTCCAATTAGTTTTACATGGCAGAAGAAAGCATTTATGCATTTTGATAAACCATGCATAAATGGAGTGTAATTTCTCATTTTCCTGATTGTACATGTTGTGGGTTCATTGGTCGTGCAGTCATATGTGTACATAAAGTAGTGGTCTCACTCTCCTGCCCTCCTACCCCGTGACCCCGCCCTCCCTTCACGCCCCTCCACCTGTCTACAGTAACCCTGTTCTTCTCCAGCACCCCGCCACCTATTGTGAGTCAGCATCCACATATCAGGAAAGCATTCCGCCTTTGGTTTTTTGGGTTTGACTTATTTCACTCAGCATGATATTCTCCAGCTCCACCCATTTACCAGCAAATGTCATGATTTCATTCTTCTTTAGAGCATTATATATATATATATGTAATTTCCATTATATATATATAAAATATATATTTATTTTGTGTGTGTGTGTGCATGTGTGTGTGTGTATGTGTGTGTGTATGTGTGTGTGTATGTGTGTGTGTATGTGTGTGTATGTGTGTGTGTATGTGT
>JAJEJO010004702.1:188267-358439 GCA_020662805.1 Glaucomys volans | reverse complement strand
TGTGTGTGTGTATGTGTGTGTATGTGTGTGTGCATGTGTGTGTGTGTGTATGTGTATGTGTGTGTGTATGTGTGTGTGTGTGTATGTGTGTATGTGTATGTGTGTGCATGTGTGTGTGTGTGTGTATGTGTATGTGTGTGTGTATGTGTGTGTGTGTGTGTGTGTGTGTGTACACTTTGTGCTCTCAGAGTTTAGGAGGCCCAAAGCTCCAAACCAAGGTCTCTGAAAGCTCTGCAGGAGCAGCGGTCCTGTCCCTCTCTCACAGTGCTGTCATTGGGTCTGACAGTCCCCCAGAGGCCCAGCATTGGAGGCCTGGTCACCAGCCTGTGCTGCTATTGCAAAGTCACAGAACCTTTAGGAGGTGGAACGCCATGGCACTTGGGGTGGGCTCCTGAAGGGGGTGTTGGGACCTTGACCCCTCCTCTTCCTCTCTCTTTGCTTCCCAGGTGCAGTGAGGTGACAAGCCTTCTCCAGCACAAGCTGCCACCATGAGCTTCCACCATGATGCACTGTGACACTATAGGCCTAAAGCCATAGAGTCAAGTGTTCATGAACAGAAATCTCTGAACCTGTGAGTCAGAGTAAACCCTTCTTCTTTTTAAGTTATCACAGGTGTTTTGTCACAGTAACAGAAAGCCCTTGGACATGCCTGGCTTCTGGTGGCTGCAGTGATCATGCCACTCCTTCTTCTATGAAATGTCCCTCCCATCTCTGCGTCCGTCTCGACTTCTCACACGCTTCTCTATGCCCATCCTTTGCTAAGGACACCCTGCAATCAGCATGCTTGCACCTCAAGATCCTTGATGCATTACATCCGCCAAGACCCGCATTCCACCTGAGTTTCCAGGTGGACGGGAATGTGGAGCGGCCACTCTTCTACTCACTCCAGACACCATTCTTGCTCCGTGGCTTATGAACACTGGGCTTCTTCAGGGTCAAAAAGGGCAACAGAGAGGGATCTCTGGGTCTGGAAGGGTACAGAATGCTGTCCACTCTGAAGTTAATGGAAACGGTAGACATTTCTCTATCTCTTTCCTGCATAATGGCTTTTGAAATCCTTTGAAAGGGAAATCTGCTGTGCTGATGTAGCTCTTCATATGATTTATCTTCATCAAGAAAACCTCAGGAAAATTAAGCTGCAAAGAACTATCTCCAAAATGCACTCTCAGTTTGAATAAAATCCACAAAGCTTCAAAGCAAGAATAAAGCCTGGGCCTGGGCCTCCCCCTCCCGAGGCTTCTCAGTCTTCCTGGAAAGGACACCCCCCACAAATGGACAGCTGGTCTCTATGTCAGTGTGTAAGAATGCAAATCTCTGTTGGCTTGTCATGGATGGAAACCACTCAGGCTGACTATTGCTGTCCATCAGGTGGTTTCCTTCATGTGACTCAGTTCTGCCATTGGTGACAGGAGAAAAGCCTTTTGTTGAGCTTATCACAGGAAGAGGAGCCCCAGTGCCTCTTCAGAACGAGAATGAAAAGATATATCCAGGTGGCCAGACCTGAAGGCCCTCTCCCAGCACAACACCAGGGCTTTACTGTCACAAAATATCACAGAAGGCCAGACGTTGGCTTAAAGAGAAGGTCAAACCTGCAGCACCTCCCCAGACAGCACACCCAGCATGCCATTATTCCCATTGTGTCCTGCAGTGGAATCAAGAGCTTTGCTTATAAAGAGTTGCAAGAGAGGGAAAGGGTTAACTGTCTCTGGAGGACATTGGGAACTGTGATGGCCTTTGCAGACATCTCTCTGTGTAATTCTGTTTCAGCTCAAGGAAATCTGGAGAAGCTTACGATGAAGTAGATATTAAGAAAAGCAGTGTTTCTTTTTTGCTAACATCTTTTGCAGGGGGTCGGGGGACAGAGCGAAAGTACCATCTCATTAAGCTAAATGGTAGATGCATTCACTACTGAAGGCTCAAGACTTTGAATCCCCACTGGTTTACCCCTTCTTCTTCATCCGTGTCCCTGGAACTTGCCTTCTTTGACAAGATCATTTCATTATTTCTGAAATGCAGAACATGAGTTCTTAACACTGTATCAATACACAGTGATTGACACACACTGAATAATCTATAAAAGTTGATGAAATAAATGAGACAGAAATAGAAATCAACCTCCAGAAATCCACTGGTCATGCTATGAAGAATAAAACTGACAACAAGAAATGCCCGCTTTTATTTATTCAAGATTGGAGGAGTCCTGGCTCTTTAGGAGGGTTGGCCCCTTCCCCCCTGAAATTGCTGGCCACAGCTTCATACCCTCTGGCATTAGAAAGGTAGAATTGTTCAGGCACTGTGATTTTATAGATTACTTCCAGAAGAAAAGAAAAAAGCCAGCACTGGCCCATTTCACCTCAAAGCTGCACGCTCTACAGCCACCTCATACATGTTAAATCTCCGCATGGGATGATATGTCGTTCCCTGGCCTCAGAGGAAATTTGAACAACTACCTTGAGCTATCAATAAAAATCCTTTTCCTTTTCACAGTAGCCAAGCAATATTTTCTAACTTTGTTTTGAGTCACTGGAAGCAAGACTTTTACAGTTCCTTTGAAATGTACTTCTATAAAAAGAAAAATTTTGTATTTCTGTCTCAAACATCTAACTCCCTTTTGAAATATATTTCTAAAATTGTAATCCCAGATTTATGGGAAATGGACAGGAGGGCTCGAGAAAGGGAGGGCACTTGGAAGGTAACTACCATCATGCTGGGAACCAGGAGTGTTGGATGTGTGAATGTGATCAAGAATTCCGAGCTAGGGATAATTGCAGCCCTGGTTTTCAAGACCTAGATACCAGCATGAGCTAACCCTTTGAGGGACACTGGGGGAGTGGAATAGGAAGTTTAAAGAATGGGATCAACCAGCTCTGTAATTGTGCATGAATGTGAACATCTCTTTTTAAATTTTATTCGATTTGTATTGTCGAAGCTAATGCAAGGATGTGTGGCCACCACCCAGAGTTAATTTTAGCTTTCCATCAGGTTTGATTCAGACCTCTGCCTTTGTTAAGGATTTCAAATACTACAGAGAAGATGGAACTTCTCTCCAATCCAGCTGGCCTCTCTGGATCCCCAGCACCTATCACTGCCATGTGCCTATTTGGTGGGTACATAATGCACAATGTATTTGCCATCAATATGCATTTGAAAATAATACATACATGCCTACAGTACCCAGGGGATTTTTTGGTTTCAGACATGTTATCACACTCCACGAAACTTTCTACAATTGGCATTTGTTTTTACTAGAACTTAGGTGTTTCAAAACCTATTCGTGTATTCATATAATTCATTGAATTGAATACTAAAGTATATTGTGAATAGGTGATTTATTGTCCATTTTGTTCTTCATGATTATTCGAGCGGTTCCCCCCTCCGCGCTCATGCAAATAATCCTGTCACTTGCACAAGTGTGTCCCTTGGATTTCCTGGGACACATCCTGGAGCAGCTGCAGGCCCTGACGTGGGAGTGCCAGCCTAGAGGGTCACAGCGTGCATCTCACTCCTGCAGCCATGCGGGCCCTTCGGAGGGCCGGGTCTCCCCTTGTCCGTAGCTCGCGATTGTCCGCAGCTCGCGATTGTCCGCGGTGCTGTTCCCTTGGCTTCCCTTGGGGTGATTCCTGAAGCTCTGGCCTTACCTTCCCTGCGCTTCCTCTGTCTCCCCTGCGAAGGGGACCTGCCCACCTATGCTGTCCATTTTTGTACTGAGCTGTTTCTTTTCCATTTGGACTTGCAGCACGTGGCTCTGTCTTCGTGGCTAGAGATCACTGGTCTGTGAGCTGTGGCTCAACTTTTAACTTTGTGGTCTATTTTTTGAGCAGAACTTTTTAAACTTTGTCTTTCTGTATAACTCCTCAATGTATTTGATTTATAAAATCCTTTCCACTCACTACAAATATACTCAATCTATCTTGTCCTAACATTTTGAATGCTTAGGATATGAATGTGAAATAAATTATCTCATATATATTTGGAAATTATATAAATTTTAGATCACTTATCTATTACATTTCTTTATAACTTCTTCAAGTATCTAGTTTAAGAAATCTTTTCTTATTGTGATCATAAGTAAATTTACTGTATGGTAGCCTAAGATTTTGAATGTTTAAAATTTTAATGTATATTAAACTATTTAGTATATATTTAGGACTGATGAATTTGGTAAAAATGTATGAATATATAAATTAAATTTTACATATGATATAATTTACATAAAATATATTTTATGTTGCATATTATTATAGTTTTATTAAATCATTCATATATTTTTGGATGTTTGGGCTTTATGGCATATTAAACAATTTAATGTATATTTGGAACATAAATTTTATGAACTTTGTTCTTTCCTTATATATTCTTAAGGCATCAGTTTGAAGAGTCCTTTCTTATCCTGTGCTCATAATGGTTTACTGATAGACTGAAAAATATTCTAAAGTTTTCAATGTTTTGTTTTTCCTTAGGTGACGTCAAGCAGCTCAAAGCCATTTGTTGACATGACTGTGGTCCTGTGCAGGTGTGGGTCCAGCTCGGGGTCTTCACCTGTCCTAGTTTTTCTGAAACCAAAGTATGAATGTAGTTTTAATAGCTGTCATGCTCTAGCACAATATTAAGGCAGAAAAAACGTATATTCCTGAACTTAATAGCAGTGCTTCTGAAGTTTTTCCATTAAAAGCCACACCATAGTGCTCTGAGCTTTCCCTTCCAGTCCTCACTTGTGAAAGATTTATCATAAACGCATGCTGAATTTTATAGACTTCTGCTCTTGTACCTCTGTAGGAAATTATGTATATTTTTCCCTTTCATCTGTTAATGTGGTAGATTACATTAATAAATTTTTGTGAATGTGAATCAGGTTTGTGTTCCAAAAATAAATTCTATTTACCTTTTGTTCATTTATTTCTTTTAAATTTCTCTATCTTGTTGCTATTATTTCATTTAGGATCTTTGCATCTATGTGCATAAATAAAATTGGAGTCTAATTTTATTTTCATGTATTGTTCTTAACTGTTAGCAAATTTATACTAACCTAATAAAATAAGGTGTTTCTCTCTTCACGATTTTCCCTTTTCCAAAATAGGAAATATTAATTTTTAAAAGTTCCAGTAAAATTCACTTATAAAACCTTTTTGACCAAAACTTTTTTTAAAAGGGGAAAATATTTCACTAGCAAATTAAAATCTTCATTTGTAATTGTTTCATCCAGATTTTTCCATTTCTTAAGTTAGTTTTGATAATATATACATTTCTGTTTTAAAACACCCTTTAGCCAAGTTTTCAAATTTTCTCAGATGTTAATATGTTTTGGGTTTATAGTACTCTCACAATTTGCCCCTTCTCTTCTCTAGGCCTATGAAGTCAGCCTTTCCATCCAGCTGTCAATCATTAATTCATCAAATGTGGAAAGATCTGGAGAAAGTAGTTCATATAACCCCCAAGCTCAGAAGTCACTTAGAGTGAGTTTTAGTAGAATTTGATGTTTTTAAATGAAAATGACTTGCCTTTTAGAGTTGCTGGTTTTTATGTTATAACTGTGTTTTGTCCATTTGTTAAATATTTATATCAATAAAGCTTTTATAAGCATAGTTCAATTAAGTGATTTTAAAGGGGAAAACAATTGGGTAGAAAATGTGGTGTTCTCTCTCTCTAACAAGGTCAGTCAACAGGAGAAAACCGGACACTTCACCATCTGGAGGAGGCTTGTCCTAGTTCCAAACAAACGCAGCAGCAACCTGCCTTTCAATAGCAAAATTTAACACCTAAGCCACAAGTTAAGGTAAATAAAAGACACAAAGAATTTGTTCGAGTGCTCAAGAAATAAAGTTTCTCCTCCAAAACTAAGCACCCCAAATTAAAATTATTCAGCTGATTGTGTTGTACAGCAGCATTTCCTATAGAAGTGACTCAGGGACAATAATGATGCTTACAGAGGTTCTGCCCAGGGAGCGGAAGATGGGTTAGGAAGGACATAATGTACAGAAACCTGCTTACCGCTGCCTGGCTTTGGAGACTTAAAGGGCAAATCAGCATGAAAATACTTGGAGTGATTTGCAAGGAGGAGGCCTGTTCACCTTTGTTAATCCAGCATTTCCATATTAATCACAGCCCGCCTTCCGCCATGCCACGTGCACTGGGGGTCACAGAGTGTGCCTTGAGTGGGAACTCGGGTGACCACTTCTAGGTTCACGATCTACACACAGCACAGCCAAAGCCCGAAGCACAGCCCCTCACTGCAGCCTTAGAGGGGCACACCGGAGACTGGGCTCGGAAGGAAGAAGAGAGGCCCGGGGCTCGCAGTCCCTCTGGAGACCCAAGGCCACAGGGGCTGTGTCTGGACATGCACTCTGGCTGGCAGAGCCCCAGGAGGGGAGAGACGGGGAGCAGCGTGTGTGTGTGTGTGTGTGTGTGTGTGTGTGTGTGTGTCCTTTGGTCTCTCCCTTCTTAAAGAGCCTCAGACATGCAGTCTGGGGCTCCCCCCACAACCTTGTCTAATCCTTTCCACCTTCTCAGGGCCCCATCTCTAAACACCCTCTTAATAGCTCACCCTGGGTCTTAAACCTCAACACAGGAAACTGAGA
The DNA here is from genome assembly GCA_020662805.1 of Glaucomys volans. NCBI lineage: Eukaryota > Metazoa > Chordata > Mammalia > Rodentia > Sciuridae > Glaucomys > Glaucomys volans. The sequence goes on along the minus strand of JAJEJO010004702.1, from coordinate 351,864 downwards.
CACACTGACGCAATATCCACACCAAAACAGTAGCTAAATGAGCAGGATTCTCTAAAAAAAAAAAAAAAAAAGAAAGAAAGAAAATTTAAAATGCTTACCCATTTGCATTTCCAAAGAGCTGCTTTCCAAAAGCACAGTGTGGTTAACGCCCTATTTATGAAAGAGAAAAACATTAAATCCTTTTTCTCTCCCACTTACACACACACACACACACACACACACGCTTGAAAGACCCCAACTCTATGTCCACCCCCCCCCCCATAGGAAGGGAACAAATTCCGGGAACTACAAACCCATGACATAGGTCACTCTACCCCAACCCCCCTAGGGAGGTTTCGGGATCTGGTCTCGGGAACTGGTTTTAGGAACTGGTTTCGGGAGCCGCCCGGAGGTTGATAAACTTAAACTGATAAACAGGTTAAGAAACCACAGGACAATTGAAAAAGTATAGGTCACCTTGTCCTAGCAAAAATCGTGGTTGTTCCGGGAATTAAAATGTACACCTATGTGCTGTATTCAAAATATCCAATAAGAAACCTGTTGCTTACCGCGCGCGCGAAACCTGCCCTTTTACCCTATAAAAACCCTGTACCCCAAAGCCCGGTGTGCCAGTTCACCAAAGCTACGGCTGAGGTTTCGCTGTGCACCCGCAGGCGCCTGTGTACCAATAAACACCTCCTGCTTTTGCAGCCAGCAGTGTCTTCGCGTGATCTTCCTTGGACAGGGGGACTGAGGGTCTTTCACGCTCACATACACACACACACACACACACACTTTGGGGTGGGCTGCGAATGGTATAACATTAATCTCCTATTAGAACAGAAAGAGGAACACATATGAAGCCACCCCCCAAAGTGGCCCCATCGAGGTACCCGTCAGTCTTACCAAATTCCTGAATCAGACCCTGTCAATGTGACTCACCTTTTCACTGAGTTCACTTCAAGCGACTAACTAACTAGAGCAGCCTAACTGAACAGACTTCTTTATCTAAGGAGTGCTGGAGACAGGAGGAAGCAGAAGAGCACAGTGTGCCGGGACCTGGGAGGCTGGCCTGTCTGAGCTCATCCATCTGCACACTCAGGAGGACCAAGAGGAACTGAATAAACATTATCTTGTCCTTGGCCTTCACCGAGCAAAATCATTTGTATCTGAGACCATTTCCCTTTAGGGCCTGAGGTTATTATTTTAAAGTAAATTGTCGAGCGCGCTAACGTCGATCTGGGCTCAGTTCTGCCATTCGTTGCTCCACAGAGCAAGTCCAGGCCCGACAGGAAGCCTGAAAGGACATCACACGAGAAAAATGTCTTCAAGATAGAGCAAAACTTCACATCCCGTTCCCAGCAGTGAATCCTAGCAATGAAATCTCCCTGTCCAAGAAAACACTTCCAGGCAACGTGTCAGAAGAACGCCAGACACACCACCTCACACACAGATGTTAGATAGAATCTTGGTTAAAAAGAAAAAGAAACAAAATTGAACCCAAATAGGCTCTCCAGGAGGTAGAAATGCATAGTTTCCAACCTGTAACCCAAATAGGTTCAAAGCCCACACACAAGCATGCGTTTTGGTAAGTGTGTTTAAAGTCTTAACTTCTTTCAATCCAGACTCTACACTTCCCCTTCTACTAAAGAATTGGTGATTACCTCACGTACATATGACTGCATGACCCATGGGATCCTACAATATGTACAATCAGAGAAATGAGAGATTATACTCCATTTACTTATGATTTATCAAAATGTATAAATGCATTTCACTGTCATGTACAACTAATAGAACAAATTTAAAAATTTACAAAAATTGGTGATTAATTGAAAGTAGAAGTTAATAAAATTCTTACTTAAGATTATGTTTGACACTGTTGATACAAATTTTGTGAAGACATGAGCCAGTGGTGGTAGAATTGGAAACTCCTAGAAATATTTGAAGACTAGGGCATGCTACTCTCTTGACCTCAAGCTGAATATTGCTAAGTTTTATCTCCTGCTACATTTGTAGTCATTTTTATTAGATCTTGTCAAGAGAATAAGCAAATTATTGTCAAATGCTGAATTACTTTCTTTTTGTAATTGTTTCTGATTATCAAACAACTTAAGTTTATGGTAGAAAGTATGGAAAATCCTGAGAGCCCAAAGAAGAAGAATAGAAATCGCCGGGCGTGGTGGCGCACGCCTGTAATCCAAGCGACTTGGGAGGCTGAGTCAGGAGGATCGTGAGTTCAAAGCCAGCCTCAGCAACTTAGCAAGGCCCTAAGTAACTCAGTGAGATCCTGTTTCTAAATAAAATACAAAATAGGGCTGGGGATGTGGCTCAGTGGCCGAGTGTCCCTGAGTTCAATCCCTGGTTCCAAAAAAAAAAAAAAAAGAATAGAAATCACCGTGACCCAATTGTACCAATTATTTTGTTAAATGTCCCTCTTGCTCATTTTTCTACTCATTTGTACATTTTTTTTCAAAATTGCCAATATTGTATGCATGCTTCGTGTCACAATTATTTAAGAATATACTGAGAATACTGACAACTAGAAATTTAAATTTCCCTTTTCCAAATCAGGAAGCAACAGAGAAAGAATGATCAACTTGAAAATGGAGTATCAGATTTTTTTCCAGTATAAAGAATTAAGCAAAATTTATGAGCTCTGATGTCCTGCTCAGCAAGGACTCTGCAAGGACATCTTATTTGGCCATACCCATTGCAGACATGGGACAACTAACTCCAAGGGGATCCTTGACAGATTTCTACTTTGAAAGGCGGGTAGATTTAATTTTTTCCATACTTCCTTACAATGGAGTAGCATCTGGTAGCATGAGCATAGTGGCCAGCTCACAGCTGGCTTTTGTTTTCCAAGTTCTGCTTGGATGACAAAATGTAATTTTCCCTGAAAAATCATTCATATCACTGGAATAAAAATATAACAAACATGAAAGTCTTTAATTGGGAAAAATTTATAAACAAAATAGTATACTTATATATTTACCATAAATGATTTAACATCATGGTATTTTATTTTATTAGGAGAGCACTTGAAGAATTTTCAAGAGAGGAAAAGGTCAGGAGTAAAGTTTATACTTGGTAATCAGAGAAAAGAAAAGAGACAGGTTTAATGAAGTGAACTGATAAACAATCAAATGTTGATGTTAGGTGTGGAAAAGTACCAGAAAACCCAAAGAAAAATATTAAAAATAAATTGTGATTATTTTGCATTTCTACCTTGGTAAATGTCTCTCCCAGTGTGAGACGTGTGAGATCCCTCCAGGCTCCCACGTAGGAGGAAATCATTTTTCATTATTGGTTCAGTGTCTTTTCAAACTTCAGATCATAACCCTTCAGAAGATCATGAATTGAGCACATTATAACTAGCATTTAAAATCTGAAGCAGAAAAGAATAGAATTCAAAATGTTAGCGCACATCAAATCATTCTTAATCCTTCCTCTCAGCGTGTCAGAGGGCGGGCGGATCCTGTGTGGGCCTGGGACCATGGCTTCAGGCACTTACCCACCCGGAGCAGAGTGTGCCGAGTACTCGCCTGCGTGGGTGGGAATGGAGCCCAGTCAGATTGCCAGCCAGGGCTTGCGGGGAGGGGTCCCAGGCTTCGCAGTGAGGGGCAGTCTCATCTGCACCCCTCAGAAGATGTTTCAAGCACAGAAGGGTCTGGTGGTGTTACCACCGTCACCACCGGCAACACACACAGCCCACCCCATGCTCGTCCATTTGTGCTGCTGTAACAAGACACCTGAGAACGGATCATCTGTGAAGAGCATAAAGTTATGTCTCATGTTCTGGAGTCTGGGAAGTCCAAGATCAGGGAACAGGCAGGACTGGTATTTGGTGAGGGTTGCTACCTACCATGAAAGTGACCCTGGTGACTGTCCCCACCCTCAGTACCTGAGGGGAGCTGTGAACTCTCACAGCAGAAGAGTGGAGGGCAAGAGGGCCTCCCTTCAACAGGGAGCCCTTTCATAGGACTGCTGGTCGCATCATCCCCCAAAGCCACAGTTCTCAGATTGCTGCACTGGGGACGGAGTTTCAATTTGAGTCTTGGAGGGACACTGCAGTTGAAACCAGGCAAGAGTCCAGTCCTTACAGGCTGCTCTGCAGCCAGCTGAGGACGCCTGCTGTGTGTGAGCAATGAGCACAGAGGAGTCGGGTTCTAGGACACCTAGGGAAGGCGCTCCAGGCAAGAGCGTGGGAGAGGAGCAGGACGCCACACAGGCCAGGACGGAGCTGGTTCTGCGGCTCAGACTGCCAACCGTGCTTTCCAGAAATTGAAGTGTACACCTTCCCAACAAATGTGACCCTTTGGTGACATGGAAATCAGGCAAGCTGACTGTTCCCACAGTGACACAGGTCTTCCACAAGTCAATTTTGATCTCTGTTATGAAACTATTTGATTTAAAAACCTTGTTATAAAATGACTGAGATAGAATTCAAAATCCATTCCCATCATCACAGGAAATTCCGTCATGGAATGGAGCTAGTCAGATTGTCAGTCGGGGCGTGAGGGGAGGGAGCCCACGCCAGTCTCCCTGTTAACAAAATAGAGAAGGTTATGGATGCTTTTCATATTGTGTGCAATTTTATGTTTTGAACGCTTGTAAAACTCACTTTAAATTTTATAATCTACTCATTAAAAAAATTCTCATATATAACATATGAACTCAAAAAGATCATTATTAAAGAATCTTAATCACAAGTTTCATTAGTCATTTGAAAAATAAAAACCTGAGAGGAAATGGTGACATTCACAGATTCGAGCTCAAATTCATCATTCAAATTTTTGAGCAGAAATTACATGCAAATTCAATTTTGGAAATTTCATACAAATCCAATACTGGGTGGTTTGGTTTTCATACCATAATAATCCATAACATAAAGGAAATTAACTTCTAAATCAAAGCCCATGAAACATCAGATCCCTTCGGTTTACCCGAACACACAGTTCCAATTACAAGTATGCTTTATAGATTTGTGTTATATGCTGTGTACACTCATGCCACATCCGAAAATCCTCTCCGCAGTGACATCAGATCACAAGCCTTCTCCGCCAGCCTGTGCTCTTCTTTGCACCATGTTGATTTGGAAAAGGCGCAGAATGTGTCACTGAGACACACACAGCTGCTTTGGGAGGAAGAGTACAAGCTTGAAAGGGGCTCATCTTTCTCAGGGAACTGCAAATGAGTGTTGTCGCCACCTTTCAGCACAGAGAATCAGATGGTGATTTTTGCAGCTTACCAAAGTGGTTTCTCAGGACAGAGCGCTGTGATGGAAGCAGCTCACTTGGCATGCCCAGAGGGACACTAGGCCAGGTAGGAGCCTCTAACCATCCAACTCCAACGCTGGGGGAGACGCTTCACCAGGGACCTCATGGATACGAGAGACAGTCCCTCGTGAGCAGGGACCACCCACCTTCATTTCCCTGCAGAAATACCTCTGGCCACCGCTGGGACAACAGTCCTGAGAACTCTCCACAGTGCATGGGGTGGACATGGCCCTCCTCGACACAAAGCCTGGAATCCATGGGTGTCCCACCCCCGCCACCCTCTGGGTGGTGTCTGGCCTCTGCTGTCTTGGCGGGGTTGGGCCTCCTGTCTGACACTCTGACCTTCTGTTACTGCGGCAGCCTGGAGCTCACTGGTGAACGCAGAGAGGGGCACAGCCTGGGGTTTTAAAGGAAGCCTTTCCATGCAAGAGCCGCCTCGCAGGTGAGCAGGTAGCGAGGGTTTACTGGCCAGAGGCTGGGCCACCCCAGGCCCCATGCACCAGAATGTCAGGGTTTCTGGGCGCAGGGTCATCCTCCAGCCCCTCCAGGGGCAGATCGCCTGGTCTTCGGGGAGCAAGCTCTAGAAGGGCTGTTTGAAAGGGCCACACGTTTGAAAGAGGTTCTGCTCTGTATCCAGCAAACGGTGAGGCTCTGTGGAGACCACGACCGGAACCCAACACGGGTGCACAGAGAGGCCACGCTGTGTCCACAGGACACCCAGGGAGAGGCCCCGTCAGCTGGGCTGGACCTTTCATAGCATGCGACCCCTTCTCTGCTAAGACTGCCTTTCCTCCCACAGCAGGCAGCCCTGGTTGACACGCAGGGATCCATCCCCTTCCGAGGAGCACTCTGCCAAGGCCGCCTGCCTTGTCACCTCTCAGGAAGGACGGTTTCCCCGCCATCTTTCGGCTTTGTTCTTTATCCACCTCCTCCCGCGCATTCAGGCGGCAGGCTCCACGGCCGGACGGTGTCGCCTCGATCCACAGGCAGCCCGAGAACTGAGAGGTGTGCGGTGAACACGCAGGGATCAGGAATCAAAGCAGGGCCCGTGTCCACTATCTTAGAAAGAGGGACCCAACTGGCATCCAACCTAGAAATCAACCCTCTCCCCACCGCCGGCATGTGGCAGGAACATGGAAACTTTGACGCTGCCTGCGTGACACTGGAAGGGCCCCACCGCGGTGGCGCAGGTGCTTCCGACTCCTCCGCTCAGGCCAGCCCGCCGTTTTGAGGAGCTCCAGAGGTAATCACCCCGCCCTAGAACCAGCCCAGCCCGGTGGTGGCAGATGACGGGAAGAGAAGAGACAGGTCTAGGTCGGTGGCAGAGTGGACGGGCAGGCTGCTCTCCAGCGCTCGCTGGGCTAGGAGGCGGGACAAACAGCTGCACCGTTCCACGACACACGGCCTCGGGCTTCTTTACTTTGCCACATGGTAAGTTTCCTGAGGACAGGGTGGCTTTTAAAAAATCCCCCCATGTTCAACCTAATGTCATCCAGGCAAAGAAAGCTTGCTTAGAAATCAGCTGGAGGGTGGGACTGGGGCAGTCAGTAGGAGACTGTGCGTTCCACATGTGTGAGGCCCGGAGTCCAGAGCCCAGCCCCAAAATCAAAACAGAAGAAAAAGATGAATTCAGACTGCTTGTTTTTTGAAAAGGGAGAAGAGCCAAGATCAGGTTCACCACCAGAGGACTACAGAAGGCTGCAGTAGTGACAAGAGGGGAGGTGGCCCCTGTCCCTCAGGAGACCCACAGCTGGGAGATCACATTCCCCAACTCTCTTTCATGGATCCCTTCTGAAGGAGATGAAGGGCCCCCTTCCTTGTGTGGACAATGACTCCCAGCGGAGAAGCGTCCTAGCACCACTGGGCCACTAATGGCCACCCACTCCCTGCAGGCTCAGTTGTGAAAATGCGACTGCAGGTTCATCCCAGCGCGCTGTGTGTGTCTAATAACACCCAGCTGTCCGTGGCAGATTTTGAATACACCCAGGTTCCAAGCGCATCGTGGAACTAGCTCATCTCTCCTTCCAGCCCGCGCATTTTGAACCAGCTCATTTTACAATGTGGTTAGCAGAGCCTTCCCGTTCAGGATGACTGCCCAAAGCACTGAGGGCAATGTTGTCTTAGCACAGCATCGAGAGGGAGGCCGTTGACACAAATTGCATCGTGTGCTGCTGGAGATTCAGTGCTGATACTGCCAGGAGAATATTTTTGCAAGGCTTACTGATGTATAACACAATAAAACGTGCACCAAAATCAAACCCTCAATCAACATCACTATTTAGTCTAAGGTTCCAATTGTATCACTTTTCTTCAATGTAGACCATTAATCAAGGAGACAGTAAGCAAATCTGTACTTCTCAATTATTGTCCTAAGACTATGGTGTGGCAGACTATGAAAAACATATTTTTCATTATTCATAACACTTCCTTCGGTTCAAAATATATAAAATTGCCATTTCAAAGAATGCATACCCAAAATGCTACTCATTTTTTTACTTCTGAATCTATACAAAACCTAACCATTAATTATGGAGCTCAAATAACATTTGTAGGGGTTCATTTATTCCATTTTGAAGGGAAAGAAGGAGAGCACAGGAAAGTCACTCTAAAGATGAAGGATACAGCAGGTTTCTGAGAAATTGATCTTTCTGTAACAGAACACTTCACTTTCATTTCCTAGAAGCATACCATACTGGAGATCATAAATTTTAAAGGCCCAATTAGATTTTATACCAAGCAGTGCCACTTAGCCTTCTGTGGATCCATGAACTCTTAGGCCCACCATGAATTAAGTGGCCCTGCAAATTACCACATGTAAGATAATCTGCACTGTGTGCATATTTTCCTATTAATTACTTCTCCAATGCTAACATAATTAAGAACTACACCTAAAATGTTGGCTCCTTATTTTAATTACACCTCTACATCCTGTAATAATATTAAAGAAAGCCCTTTTGAGCTCACCTGGCTTCATGATCAGAATTTTCCATCCCATTTCTATGATTTCCACTTTAATTGGCCGGCTCTTCACAGGCCTAATTTTAGATGTAGCTGTGGTTAGGTGTGGCTCTGCTCGGAGGGCCTTTTTCTCTTCTAGTACTATCAGTCCAGTCTTTGTCCAAGCAGACCAGGAAGGATGCAAATAAACCCGGACACCGACAGGGATACAGACCGCCGCGCTTGCTCACGTGGAATGCCTGTCTTACTGTGGTGGCCCTTCACTCCTCAAGGTCCCTGAACTGCACAGCTGAGTATGCATAAGAGTCTTCCAAAGTTATTGAGTGATGGAGAAGCCGATGTGCACACAGCTTAGAGCTTCATGCAAGGTTTGCAGTCACAGAGGTCATCAAGGCCTCTGAGCACTGAGGGGCAGCCCACAGGCCAGGGGCGGATGCAGAGAATGTATCAAAGGAAAAAGCACCGCTACAAAGGAGAGAGTCTCATTCTCCAAACCAAGACTTCGGAATCTCTTGGAGAAGACAGCTTCCAAAAACTCTCCGATGAGTAGGTTTTAAACAGTTCAGAGAACACGTTGTTGGCACAACTTCTCCAGCATGGGAAAGCTGTTCCACCTCACCTAAACCATCAAAGCCTGCAAATGCCCTCCTGAGAAGTGAGGTGTTTCTCACTAAGGCTTCAGCCTTAAAATGAATATACACAAGTATAAAAAAAAGACAGTGGGAAATAAATCCAAAAAAAAAGTTTGAATTGCTATTGTCAGGTTAAATATTTAAGGATGATTTTTAAGAATCTTGTTCTCGACTCTTACAATATAAGTAATGTTTTTAAATATCAAAAGGCTTTAACTTCAATGCTATTGACTGTTTTGTGGAAATAACTGAATATTCATGGTGGTGTTTACCGAAAATAAATGATGGTGTCCAGGGGGAAGCAATGAAAATAAAAAGACTTTAAAAACATGTAAAGAAGGAACATCGAGGCAGAGTCCTTTGTGTGAGATGGCATGAAGCTGAAAGCTTACTGCGGCTGCTCAAGGTTGTCTAGTGGTGCTTAAATAAAAGGCCCAGGTACACGCTGCAACTTAGGTGCACCCAGAAGCAGCAAGCCAAGAGGAGGTGTCGGCACATAGAGCACCTGTCCAAGGGGCCCACTGATGGGAGGCGAGCCGAAGAAGCAGATCCCTGGAGACAGGAGGCAGGAGAGAGGGGGTGCCTGGGATGGGCACAGGGGTTCTCCTCTGGATGATGAAATCTCTACAGAACTCATTGTGGGGTGGCTGTCCCACCCTGCGAATACCCTGAAGCCCTTGAATTGTACCAGTTGAACGGACGAAGTGTGAAGGGTGTGAACTACCGATCAATACTGCTCTTACATAAAGCTAATTCTGCTACAAATAAGGATAAAAATTGCCTTCTATGAGCACTCTCGACAGTAACAGTGAATGGGTTTTGCTTTTAAACATCCCTAGATCAGTCACAAAGATCAGAATATGTAACATTTACAATTTGTTTTTAAAGAAGAGGAGAACATCGTGTGCCTTTTATGAACCTGGTGCAGAAAGGTGAGGCTGAGGAGCGGGAGCCATGATCTACATCGTCAGGGACAGTACCTCCCTGCTCCACGGGGAAGAGCTGGGGATCAGCTGCCACAGGTCACCCAGCACCTGCATAAACACATGATGTTTGACCAGATTGTCCCTTGGGACTGATCACATGCACTGAACCATTGCTCACCTTCCTGGAAAGTGCTCTACCCTCCTAAGCATCAGCTTGTTTCTAGGTCCTCAGATGCTTGGCCAAAGATAGGCAATGCATGTGGACCCCCTCGCCACCTCATCGTGTGCATAAAAGCAGGGATTTATAGTTCCACACACGCAGAATAAACCTGAGGAACTTCGGGGTTGGGTTGTTTTACTTATGACAGAATTGTGTCTAGAAAAGACAAAACAAAATCAAAGATGGTACCCACTCGCAGAGCCAGGAGATGGTTTTATTCATCAATGGCGACCCTCTCTCCAGGTGACCAGGAAGAACTCATCAGTTTTATTCTTCCTGATAAACTCTGCAGGCGTTGTCCATATCCACACAGAGTTAAGGGATGGCATATATACGCAATGGAGTTTTACCTCACATAAAGAAGAATAGGATTATAGCATTTGCTCATAAGTGAGTAGAAATGGAGAATATCATATTAAGTGAAATAAGCCACACTCAGAAAGTCAAGAGTCCAATGTTTCCTCTCATTTGCAGAAGACAGAGCAAAACAAGAGGGGAAAAGGAGGTGGAATCCCTTGAAGATAGAAGAGTGGGGTAGAGGTAGGGGATTGAGGAAGAGGGAGGAGGGACAAGAAAAAGGAGGAAGGGGGGACAAAACTGACTGTGTACAGACATGAATTCACCCACAGTCAATCTCAACCCCACTCATTTTAAAAAGCTATATATAAACAGAAGGAAGACCAGCAGAGGGGAGGAGGAGGAGAGGGAAGGGGAAGTGACGGAGGCTGTGTTGGAGCAAACTGTATTCTATGTTCACATCATTATGTCAAAATGAACCCCAGTCTTGTGTATAAAGATAGTGCACTGATAAAAACTAGAAGAAAGCACAGGTAGAAACGTAAATGCACATGGGCAGCTTCCATGTCCATAAAGTGGGCATGATACATGCCTACCTTTATGGTCAGGTTGCCAGAAGGTATTTAAGCAGCACCACTAGTGGCTCAGTCCCATTTGTTAACATACTCCCCTGTGGGTGTCTTAGGTGTCCAGATTCCCTGGCCTGAGACCAAAATCAATTTAATGAGAATGGCATTGAAGGTCATGGCAGTGCCTTCTTATGCACGGGTTGAAAGCCAATGCCTTAGGATGTTCCCTGGCACTTAGAACACGCCCTCGAATACTAGCTATGACTGCTGCTACTAATACCCACGACCCACACTAAGGACAGACACTGGACCACACTCACATCAGGACTAACGTCTGACAAGGATGTGAATAATCGCCTAGGAAATTGGACTTCTTGGTTTCTCTGCATGATTGCTTTCTCCGTACGCCTGTCCCTGAGATCTGCTGTTGTGAATTTGGTGAGTATAATTTCTTGTCATTGTTTTCATGTCAATATTGATTTAAGTATCCATACATAGTTTTCCTTTAAAGTTACCAAGAGGTATAGTGCTGATCTAAGTAATCCAAACACGATACCTATTGCCTCTGAGATATGAACATGTGGTTTGAGGTCTCTGTATACGTTTCTGCCTGAAGGTCTTCACCTGCTGTGCAGTGCTGCCTGAGGAAGAAGGTCACTTCACTCGTGTGTTTGTCACCATGACAACTCTTTCAAAACTCTGTGCCTCTCTCCAAACCACACCAGTGAGAGGCTCCGTACAATAGAGGTGAAGGACAAGTCTGTGATTTCCAGCAATTGACACGATATCACTCCGAGCCACCTACATTAGTGTCCCAGCAAAAAAACCCATAGTCACACAAGAGGGGAGCCAGGTCACAGGGTCACAAAGGGACTTAGCAAAGAATTTACAGTTCAGGGAACTAGAAACGGAAGCTCCAACCATGCCTGCATGGTCTACACAACTTAATTCTTTGGGTAAATTTATAGAAATCCAATATTTGATTTAAAGATAGGTGGAAAGAGAAATAAGAAAGCAAAATGCACAAATAATAGATATAAGCTGAGGAAAGCATTTAAAAGGTGAACAGTAAGGCCGGCTGAAAGGTCACCCTCCCAATCCAAGGCTGCTCCTGTCACCAACTCTTAAGGAGAAGAGATGCATGTCAAAGATCTATCAGCCCTTTCTTGGCACGAAGGGAACATTCACCATCAGCCTAGACTAAGTCACTTGTGTGGTGATCCTAGTGTCAAATGTTGGAAAACGTCGCCCTTCACTTTATCTGCCTCTGACACTGGACCACAGCATTTTCCTTTCTTCATCGGAGAAAAGAGAAAGTCCACTTGGAGGATGAGGTGGGACTGTGGGAAGGACTGTGGGGAAGGAGAGCCTGCGCCGTGAGCCCAGCATGCTGTCAGAATGCTCAGGACGGCTCATCCTATCCTAGCATGACTCAGGGGCACACTTCTGCTTCTGCAGGGACACGCGCTGAGGGCCCGTGGCTTGCAACCCAGGGAGACCAGCGAGCGGGCTGTGCCTGCCGGGGATCAGCTGAGGTGTGAACGAGTGTCCCTTCCTTTCCATGTCCAGAAGGAGCAGTCAGGGAGTTTATTTTTAGAAAGAGAATGGGACTTTTGCTTGTCATGGAGTTGGGTTAAGGTAAGCAGACCTCTCTGTGGCTCCGTGTGGAGAGAGAATGGAGATTTCTCCCACTGACTGCAGCATTCAGAAACTCAGGGAGGTGCAGACAAACAGTCCTTAGTTTCAAATTCCGTTTCACAATGGTGTGAAATGATATACAGAAACAATACTTTGAATCCGATCTTTCCCCTGGACAGCAATACACACTAAGATCCTCTCTCAGGTACAGCGGTGACTCCCAGCTCCCAAAGACAAAAAGCAACCCCACATGGTGGGCTGGGGTGTTCAGTAGGTTAAATGAATAGACCCACTTTTAGTTTGTGGGGTTTCAATTTACAACGGGTTTACCAGGATGTCCCTCCAGCAGAGGTCACGGGGTGAGCGTATGTAGCAGATCTGTGATTTTCCATAGAGAAAGGGCAGGTATAAGGACAAAGCCCAGGTGTCTTCACCTTTATTCTCCCTAGTAAATATCAATGAAGAACAGGTAGCTGAGATGGGAATTGCCACGTGAGCCTGAGGAGCGCACCCTGGGCTGCAGCAGAGCAGGGAAGAGGGCTGCAGGTGATTCTGTTAGACACGCAGGTGGACCCAACCTGAGGGCACAAACTGAGCAATGGGCACACTTCAAAGAGAGGGAGTCCAGTCTGGGCCTGTGAGAGAGGCCCTGCTCCTGGACTGTGCTTGGAGCAGAAGGGATGGCAAGGACACCTACCTGGCCATGGGTGCAGGGTCTGATGACAGTGCTCACTGCAGGTGGCTGGAGTGTCGGGTTAGGGCTCTCAGAGGCTCTCCAGTTCCAGACATCTGGTCTACAAGGGATATCTCCTAGATCCCACCCAGGGCCACAGCCTGCCTGCCACGTCCCCGCACAGTCTGTAAGTACCAAGAGAGACCAGGCTGAAAGAAGCCACAGTTATTCTTGACATTTTAGAATGCACCTTTGCCTTCTTCTGGGCATTTCCTTTCCAAATTTCCTTTGTTCCTCAAAGTATTGGTTAGTTAAAAATACATGTTCTTTGCCGAAAACTTGAAAATTAAAGAATAGTTTAGAAAATCCAAACAATGAAACCCAAAAAGCCGCGACCCATGTTCCTGCCAAAGTTAACCACTATTAACACTCTGGTATTTTGATTTCTGTTTTATTGCCATTCTTTTTGCTAGTTAAAGATGAACAGCAACATTTTTCTTGCTTATCCTCTTTTGAGAACTTTTTTCTTGAATACAAAAGTAACTTGCTGTTGAAGAACTATTGGAGAATGCAGACAGGGATAGGGAAGAAAATATATTGTTAGTGAGCGTGCACCTAGCTAGCTGGAGTGAACCATTTCTTTCGAGTCTCTTATCAAAAATTCCAGCTCCGCATCTCACTGCTTAATCACAAGTCAAACAGTATAGAGTAAAAAGAGTTACCGATGTTCTCCACGTGGGTAAAATAAAGAGCTTCAATCAGTTGCTAGAGTCTGTTTTGATTCCAGGCAAAGCTGGATACAGGTGACTTCTCTCCTTTAAAGAAGGGATCATCCCAGATTTTCTCCTAGAATAGGTCACATTTTAAGGCCTGTCCCTCTTAAAATAACACCGTCCTTGAGAGGGAGACTTGCAGCCTCCTAGCAGCCAAGGACCAGAACCCAGGCTCTAGTCCCAGAATTTTCTCCAAGCAAAAGTGAGTTATTGCGAACCAACTACGGCTTCTTTTAAAATAAGTTCTCTCTTCTGCAAAGTAAAAGGTGGACTCAAAATTCACTTTGAGTCTTCTTGGGTATGAATTCCTCCAGCACACTCTCTCGGCTGCCTTCTTGGGAAGAAATGACCGTGTCCATGGGGGGCAGGCAGGGAAAGGAAATTCCAGGAATCTAGGCTTTCTGAGGAACTCAGTCAGCACCAGGGGATGGGCTCACCCACCTGCCTCCAGTGGAGGTCATCTCCCCAAGAAAATTCTATTCATCTTGAAATTTTCTAGGCTACTTAATTCCAAGTTAAGAGTCTCAGTTAATTTCTCATTTCAAGACACCATCCCATTAAGAGAGCATTTTAATGACTTATTTTCCAAAGTGGTTACTAAGAGAGATAAATTTATCAATTTTCCAATGAAACGGGAATATTAAAATATGTGGCCATTCCCTGTGTTTCCCTGATCAGGGCCAGCAGGGTCCATTCTAATCACAAAGTCGTCACAAATCAGAGAGTAGAGAATATAAACATAAATAATAGGTCCTTTGTGATGATAAAGCAAGGAAACATAGGGGGGAAAAAGGCAAAAATCATTGTAAAAAAGAAAATATCAAGGACCAGAGAAAGAAATCAGGTGTTTCCTGCAAATTATCTTATTATTTTAGAAGAGATGTATTCAGATTTTGAATACATTCTATGCTGCCACACAATTTCCTGTTTCTCAATTTCTGTAGCTGTAATAGCATTCGATGTATTGATATGGCATAAAATAAATGCAGACCCTTTTAACCAGGCACCTCCCTCTCTTGGACTTACATCCAGCCTCTGCCCTGTGAGTGGCGGGCAGCTTATTCAGCTGACCTTGTTCCTAAATTAAAAGTTTGCTTTTTGCTTTTGCCAAGTTCCCTTCTCATTACCAAGTTTCCTACCCGAATTCGTCACAGCCCACTGGCTAGACTTCTCCCAAACTAGATGAACTGAATTGTAAAATTACTCAGTGGAAACAAAGCCTAAAATAAATGGAGATGATTCATCCCGAAGCCTCTTGCTATTTTAGGGCTTTCTGACGGCTTCCTGGCACTCACAAGTAATAAAGGGGTCTGACTTGACACCCCGATTTGTTAACCGGTAATGCCGTCACAGGGATCCATGTGGGGCCAAAGATGCAGAGGTGACAAGGAGCGGAAAGTTGCCAACCTCACTGTTGGAGCTCCATGCACCACCAGCTCAGCTCCAGCATCATTCTTTCTTAAAGAATTCCCAAAGCTGATTCCTGAGAATCAGAATCAGTAACTCATGATGCCAGGACTAGGCATTTTTCTTAAAAAATAACCAAACAAGTGAACCATTCCTGTGGAAGTGAAATCTACAATAATAGATTAATAAACACCCGACCAAATAACTGAGCTCTACTCAAAGCCATCATGGATGTCTGAAAGGGGAGCTTCTGAGCCAGCCTAAGTGTGCCTTCTAGTGCTGCGTGGGCCCGCGGAGCTGTTGAACACAGACCGTGTGGTCCACATGCCCGCCCTCCTTCACCCAGCCAAGGCCGAGAGCCTACAGGATGCTATAACAAGGAAGATGTCGGTCACTGAGAACGTCGACCCAGGCACTGACCGAGCCATGCCTGCTGTGCCCCTTCCCTGGGAGCATATACGTTTGACTGACCGACCGCAGGGTGATTATAAATAGGTGAGCCCTAAGCTCATACTTCACAGCACAATTTAAATAATATACTCTGAAAACAACACTGCTGAGAATTTAAGAAACAAAATATTTTTGTTTCTTAATATCCTGCTTTTGTGAAGGATACCCAGAGCATACCAGGAGCCCAAACCCAGGTCGATCTTCTCAATGCTGAGAGTTTAGGTAACACCTATAGCATACTCACAGGCAGGAGTACTGTCCTTCCTGGTGTATGCTCCTTTTGCTCAAACCGGCTCCACCTGTCTTGCTCAACAGTTTCTGGTGCAGAATTGTCAAGAATCCTGTCATCAGATGCATTTGAAAGGGTCCCTATTCTGGGGCCTGCTGGAAAGTGTAGTCTACCCATCTTCCAGTCATGATCCTCCCCGCTCCAAAGGACCAAGAGAAAGTGCCCACTGGGGACCAACACACCCCCTTCTGGACACACTCCTGGACCTGAGAACTGGGACTTACTTGCCGTCTGCTCCCCAGATCTGAACTGATGGACATTCAATGAAAGTGTTGAGGTATATGTGAAGAAATCAATCATTTAATTGACAGAGCAGCACACAACTTTAATGCATAAGTTTCTCGGAATCTTGTCTTGTTGCCAAGAAACATTTTTGATTCTAGTTTTCTTCTTTTCCTTTTGGTTTCCTAATTTGCAATAGTTTTCTCTGGAAGGGTGAAGCTGTCAGTTAAATTCTGGTTTCATAAGGTATTCTAATTCCACTACAAAAAAAAATAGTGTTCAGTGGACATGGTTTTGTGATAGTAGCATTTTGTTGGAGAATTTTAAATTCTTAAAATAATGGACCCTTAATTTTTTGAAAATTCCTAAATGCATGGTTCTTTCTGGATCAAAGATCATCTTCCAATAACATTGAATGATGCTTTTCAAAACACATGCCCAGGGGTTTTAGGTTTAGTTCACCAAACCTTGGAACATCCTGCTGTCCTTGGGCTTCCTGGGATGGATGCAATACTTAATCTCATGGTCATTTCAGCCGGGATCCTTTCTGATTGTTTTATGACTGAATTACAATCATTACGTGGTGTTTATAGACCATACCTCCCAGCACAGCGCAAGCTTTTATATAATACCCGGAGCAGGAGAAGAATCAATGGGAGAGCTTGTTGGATACAAAACCAGCTGATGAGCTACAGGCGTGAGCAGGAAGCTTTTCCGAGAAGACATAGAGCATCATTAGCGGGAGCTGCACGTCACACAGCAAGACTGTGTAGCCTGTCATCGTGGGGACTTCAAATACGCCTAATAGTTCCCTTGGTCTTCATCTGAGAACAGCTCAGGGTGCAGAAGCAGCTTCCCTGTTTTCTCTCTGAGAAAGCCAGCCGCAGCCTAGTGAGGAAAATTTGCCAGAGCCTGTGGTGTGGCCGGCTATACTCACACATGAAATGGGGCTTTAGCTGTCGTGGATTTGCTTCAAACCTCGAGGGCTACCTGCTAAGTTACAAAAGCCCCAGTTTCAAGCACCACCTGCCCCAAGTTGCAGGAAAGTATTGAAGTACAGTGTGGAGCAGGGTTCTCAAAGGGGAGTGACCCACATTCCCAGAAAACACTGGGCCATGTCTGGAGATTGTTTGTCCGTCACTACTTAGGATGGAGGGGGAGAATGAGGCTGGCAGTGAGTAAACAGCCTACAATGTGCAGTACCAGCCCTGCCTATAAAATCCACCCTCCACACCCACCAAAGTGCCAAAGTCCAGAGACCCCATGGTAGAGGCACAGGTATGACAAAACGGCACTGTACTCTGCTCACACGGAATCCAGCAGCCCCCAGCCCATGTTGCCACCCGCACACCCCGAAAAATGCTCAGGTGCTGATGGAGCTGGGCAGGGACCACTCGGATTGAGCATGTCGCCGGTGCAGAAATCAGTGACCAGAGGTGCCATGCCACACCCCTTCCTGCAGCGACCACGATGCCTTTCAGGGAAGAAGCTCCCCTGGGGTTGAGGGGTCCACATCTCACAGATGAGCAAACAGGAGGCCAGGGGAGGTGATCATTTGCTCAAGGCAACTCAAGGAACCAAATTCAGAGCTCAGGAAACTGAGAGGCAGGACAAGGAGAGAATTCTGGAAGAATGCAGAAGGATAGGAAATGCTCTTTGCTGCAGCCATTTGCGGGGCACAGGGATTTTCCACATTCTGGGCCTCTTGTGTTGAGGAAAAAAGGGTGTTCAATTCTTACAACTTATGTGGTTCTCCCCAGAATCTGCAGCCCCCAGGAGACCTCCTCCCTGCTAGCCAAAGGACCTAGCCGACAAACTCCAGCTGCTCATACTGTCAAAGGATGGAACAGACTGCAGATGTTCTCTTCATTAAAATGTTGCCAGAATGGAAAGATGGAAGGCATCTGTCCTCGGAGCTCCTTGCAGTCACTGTGCTGTGAGTGATGGAGCAGCCTGTGTAGCCACTTGTTCTGGTGAGCCTTAAGAGAAAATGACCAGTGCACGCCGCTGCTCCCTTACACCAACACCACTGGCATCTTGGCTAACCAGCCATGGAGACCCCAACAGGAATGGTTTCTGGGCTCCACTAGCTTCCTAAAAGAAATGTGAACACAGAAACCCCAGCAGCTCTCCAGTCCTAGTGACATGCAGTCAGTACCTTCCGTGGATACTGGATCTCTTACTGTATACATTCATAAGCTCAGAAAAGCATCCTAAAAGTGAGAGGTGAACATCTCTATTTTTCCTCCGGATGAAGAGGAGCCCTGTGGAAAGAGGTGGAGCATATACCCAAATAACGGTGTTCAACAAAATGAAAGGTCATTTTCTCCAAGAAACCTGGCTGATTGGGAGAACGTGCACTTGTCTATCTTCAGAAACACAACCATGGATGTCAGTGTGAGGACAGCCTTGGTCATCACATCCAGCATCCTGCTGGGCATGAATCTTCCTGAAAATATCTTCAGTAACAAAATTGTTTCTGCCTCAATAGCTCCAACAGGAGGTTTTTACCGGATCACATCATTCTGTTCAGATAGGAGTCATGAAAGATGCAAACCCTGAGGTGTCCCGTTGTGTTCACCATAGGATGGCCAGTACCCTCAAGTCCTCGTCATCCATAAGTATAAGCTCCCTTGTCCAGATTTCTTAAGATGAATATATTAAAGCTGCCTTCAAGTCCCTGTCGCTCTTCTTGTCTTATTTGCAAATACACACAGTGTATATGTAAACTCTTTTTCACCCAGGAGAACAAGGAATACATGATACATCATGGACTCAAGGGGAGAATGGCCCAAGTCTCAAGTTACATCTTGTCTTATCCTGTCCTAGGCTGTGGAGGCAAACACAAGTGCAAAGTCAGCTACCAACACAAAACCCGGTCCTCAAAATTCGTTTCCATGTTGCATCCAAGGTCATTGGAAATAGCGATGCAGGTATGAACAGTGGCTACTACCTGGATGAATGGGGTGAACGGCAACGGGGAGCACCTATGATACTTGAAATAAGTTTATTTTCAAATGCAAGATAGGCTAGAATCACAGTGCGGGGCGCGGGAGGTGCCCATCCGCACACCTGACCATGACTCCACGCACAGGAGCTCCGTCCTGTGGGCACAGATGGAGAACAAGGAGCTGCCACATCACCCCAGGTTTTCCCTCCTTGTTTACTCAAAAAAGTGCGAGCAATCCATTCAGGCTTAAGAGGCGGCATTGGAGGATATAGCTGCACCGGCCCTGCGGTAGATGGCTCTGGCCTGGGCTTCATCTGGGGCCTTGTTTAAAAGAGCTTTTCAATTTTAATTAAAATAAAATGGGCCCTGGAAGAAAATGCAGCTCCTCCAGCGAGGCCTGCATTCGGCTTGCTCCCTGTAATTTCGCCCATCACACTGCCGGCTGCTGCTGTTCTTCTGCTCTTAAATGGTGTCTAAATTGACCAGCTCTGTTGCCAAGGCAACGGACAGGACAATGCTAATAGAAGCTACTTAGGACACACTGTGAAAAGCTTAGAAATAAAATTGTTTGACATGAAAGGCAGCGTGCCAGCAGCCAGGCGACTCTGCTAAAGGCTGCCCAAGCACAGAGCTGCCAGGACCCACTCTTTCCCCTCAAAACCTCTCCTGGAAAATGGATTCTGTCCTAAGAGCTCAGACAGCTTCTCCTATCAGAATCACTTTGTCTATCTGACTCCAAGTGGAGAAAAATCTTTATGTTGTGGTTTCTAAGCATCCAGAATAAATTTTACTCTACACCCATGGAAATGAGCAGCCTTTTTTTTTTTTTTTCCTTTCTAGCAACAAAGTCTTCTCCTCTCATGAATAAATTGCAAATATTCTTCTGAATTTTCTGAGATTGTTAATTAAAATCCACTTGATTTAAGCTGCTTCTCCCATTTTGCACTCACAAACCATAAATTATGGAGGAGGTCAAAGAATGAATGGCAATTTGACATGAAGAGGTTGATTTATTGCTTCAGAAGGAGTTTCATACCAGATGTGGCAGGAGTCATAAATTAAATGCTAAATGTTATGTATTATTATGCTTTCAGGAATATAAATGTGTCTAAAATGCTATGCAGGTGGAATGATAAAAATATGAATCTACTCTCCCGGCAATTTTAAAAGGCCCTTTAAGGCTGTCAAAAAGAAAATAAGCAAAAAAACAATCTCAGCGGGCCCTGCGATGCCTTTCATTGGCACCCCTGGTTTATAAGAGTCACTCTTTCCCACAACATGCTGGACATTGGCTTGTGGCAGCCTGGTGGGGAGAGGGATCAGGAATTCTTTCATCTGGAAAAAAAATAGTGAGAAAGTAAAAAAGGAAACCCAGGGAGCTCTGTGCTTCCGTGACACTGTGACACACGCCCAGGTCATCATTTCTCTTCCTCTCCTCCACAGATGACGGTAATTTAATTTATCAGCTGTCATGTGAGAGCCAATCTGGACGTGAGGAGACTTGCCGGGCTTTGCCTCACTGCTGCTGGGTGTCACCATCAAGTTTTATAAAATGTAAGACCAGGACTGGGTTCAGGCATACTGAGCTCAGAGCTGGAAATAGCTGCAGTGGAAAATTCACTAGGGGGCAGAAGCTGTAAATGGAAAGACTCACTCTGGGGCCAACGTCCATTCTGATCTTGCAGCGGGCTGTGCAAGGGCTGATCAACAGCAGAAGACTGAGATCACAGTCCCTCTAGGCCCAGCGGGAAGGACCGTCTAGTAGACTCCTACGTCCCCTCTCCTGCCCCAACCCTTCCCGGGGCCGGACACACACACGGTCCATTCCCTCAGGCCTTCTGGCAAGATTTTCTATCAAGCCTGCTCTTGCCGGGCTTGCAAACTCACCCCCTGCCCATGCACACCCCTTGCCAAGGGGAGGAGGTCAGCCTCTGCACCTTGACACCATGCAGAAGGCCAGCCCCCGGCAGGGGCTCCACACTGCTCATGGGAACCATGTCCACTGCGCATTCACACCTGGGCCCTGGTGAGAAGGTCTGTGCAAACAGGCGGCAGAACCAGGCCATCACCAGCCTTTCTGGAATTCTCCATCCCAGTTTCTGAGTGGATGTGCCTGCTGTCCATACCTGGCAGCCCTGACTTCACGAAGGCGTGGCCAACAGCATTACACGGGAGGAACCGAGACATGCAGACAGGGAGGACACTGGCTGAAGAAAAGGGCAGACCACACAAGCTCAAACAAATTTGGCAAATTCAAATAAAATGCACCTAGTTAAATTTGAATTTCACATAAACAACAAATGATTTAATAGGGTAACTATGTCCCATGCAATAATTGGGATACACTTAGGCTAAACAAAAAGAAAGAAAAAAAGAAAACAAGCATCCATTGGTTAAGTATTAATTTAACCAAATCTCCTGGGGACTCTAGGTTTGAGGCTCTCATCATTCACTTATGGCGATTCCTAGATTATTTCAGCAACAGTCAAAGAAACTCCATTTCACGGCCACCAGGCAACCCAGCTTCAGGCTTCTGCCCCACACAGGATAACAATTTTCACGATGCCCTCTGCCCTATCACCAGAATCATGGCTCAGCTGCAGCGTGGGGAAACAGCCAGGAAATTAAGATAACGCTCAAAGAGCACAGGGAAAAAAGGAGCCACTCACACGGCAAGATTCCTGGTGCCCTCCATCCATGAGCCCTGTGGTATGTGCTGAACTGATGCAGGAGGTAAGGCTTGTGGAGCGGGGAGCACAGCAGCCCTGGGCCTGCACCCGGGGACATTTCCCACCTAGTCCTGTGGAGGTCATCAGGACAGAATGTGCTGTTTGGTCATAAGAATAAAAGGAGAATCATCCAACTCTATAAATAAACCATCTTGATATTGGCTAAGAGGAGTCCTGTGTTCAGAGTCCCCCTGAGGAATGAGGAGTGCCTGCCAAGACATTGGCATTCAAACGCACCAGTACTTCCAGTGTCTCCCTGAGATAAAGATAAGCATCACTCTTCAAAGCACCTCTCCATTCCTCAAAACTTTTAACATGAATCTCCCTGCGCCAGCAATTCCACTTCTAGGCATGCACTCAAAAAATTAAAATAGGGACTTGAATAGATGCATGTATTTGGCTCCCAATGATCACTGCACTTTATGAGCAATATCTCAAAGGTGGAAATAACCTAGATGACAATTAAAATGTGGCATGTCTACAGAATGGACTGTCAGTCAGACATAGAAAGAAATGAAGTTCTGACACCTGCCACAACATGGATAAACCTTGCACCTGCTCTCCTGAGTGCAAATGCCATGCCAGGAGGACAAACACAGCGTCATGCCACCTGGGACGTATCCGAATCAGCAAATCCATAGGGATAGACAGCAACAGAGAGGTTCCCAGGAGCTGGGAGGATGAGGGCATACAAGGGTTATTATTGCTTACAGATATAGAGTGTCTGCTTGGGGTGATGGAACGCTGCTGGAGATAGGGATGATAGTTTCCAAAGTACAAAATAAAGTCAACCATCATTGCTTCTTCAAACTAGAAACGCCTACGGTCTCTCCAGCAGGCTAGACAACCTCCTTCCCACATGGGACCATTACCTAGAAAAAGTGTCCTTCCTGTCTGTAAATGCAGAACTAGATTGAGTAGAAGAGACACCCAGGTCTCCCATCCCCAAAGTGAAGGCCAACTGAAGCAGCTGAGGGACAAGGACAGTCCCAGGCTGCATGGCTTTCGTTCTGGGGACTTGAGCGTAGTGAGAGAAGAGTGTGCGTGAGCCACCCAGTCCACGACCACCGCACCCTTGGCCAGGACGTGCTGTGCTCCATTCTCCGTGGGGACACATGACTGTTGAGGTCATGGCTGTCCTTTTCAATGGAGCACAAACTCAGCTCCGAGCCTGCTTTTCTTAAAGTGTTCACAAAGACCAGGGTGGCATCCGTCCCTGGAGAACCAACATTCCCCACGCCTCTGTGGTACCAGTCAGCTTTCCTAAGGGAATGTGCTCAAACCTTCAAGGAACATTCCCAAAGGAAGAGGCCTGATGCCTGGAGACGCTGTCTATGTGCAAATGACCACCTCCCCCGAAAGGAAGCCGCAAGACACCTGAAGGGCTTTTCCTCACTTCCTCTTCCAGATGTGTGTTTTTCTCAGATGTCTTCAGCTATGAGGAGCAAAGGCTGTTTTTCATACATTTCCAGGCATTCTGAATCACATAGCTAGGTTTTCTCCCAAACAAGAACTGATAGGCAATTGCACTGAACATTCACATATAAAGCCAAGATGGAAAGCAATGTGAGGGCCTATACTCAGTATAAATACCCACTCGCTGTTCTCCTACTCCCAACCAGTGGCTAAGAAGAGCTGCATCAATGTTTTCAGTTCAGTGTGGATGGACCAAGGCCAAGTGTGCAGCTTCTCCTGGGGGCATTTGTGCTTTAAATCTCATTCCAAAGAATGCACCATCAGAAAGGACTTCTGCAAGGGACCAAGAACCTCATGCTAATGGGGCGCCAATATGTCATCCCACAACAAAGGGCAAAGAGTCCAGGAGGGAGCAGCATTCAGACAGTTCCCAGGCAAGCATGGCTAGCTCCTGCCAGTTCTGGTTTTGGATGCACGAAACTGCCTCTTCACGTAGTAAGAGGTGCACAGACAAGCTTCCCTGTTCGTCCTTCTTCCCACCTGTGGGTCTAGAAGGTCCCTGAGATGCGGGGCCATCAGGGAGTCCTTGCTCTCAACTCATCTCCTGGACTTGAATAAGCAGCTCCTAAGGATCCCAAACACAGTGAGAGCAGCCACGTGCATCCATCCAGCCTTCACAGTTAAGTCATTAGGCTGTGGTTCTTGCCACCATCAACCTTCGCCAAGTCTGATGACTTTCAGGCTGCTTAGAATCTGGGAAACGTGACATTTTTTAATGTAAAATGATGCAGGTGCTTTAAATGCTAAGCATACATACATCAGGCTATGTTTTTATAATATAGAAAACCTGTTAGGAGAATTCTAGTTAACGCTGGAGAACATTTAGCTCTGCTTCCGGCCAAATTATAACAATACAGGAGATTAAACAATCCTGAATTCAAATGCAAGTGGAGGATGGAAAATAGGAATAAGATTTCTGAAGAACATAAAGTAGAAAGACTGTGTTGTAATGCACTTTTAGGTCCAAGAAAATCTGAGCAGGCCCTCTGAATGTCCCTGAGCCTGTTACACGCTTCCCAAGGCCAGGTACCATTTGCATGTGATACTGGTCACAAATGACTCACCCACCAAGCTGCAATACGTGGCCTTTATAACTCCATGCAGGGCCTTGTGATCAGTCCTCAGTGGGCAGTAGGAAGGGCTGGGGGTTAACCTGATTACCACGCAGATTAATAAAGTATGGGGACCTGGAACCTCCAGGTGGCTCTGGGTGGAGGGACACACTCAAGGCTGGAAACAAGCAGGGTTGAAATCAATTTAGTATCTCATCCCTTCTCCACCCGAAATCAAGGTGTGTCCTCTGAGGGAAAGACGGAGGAGACCAACACAGCCAAGAACAGGATGCAATGCCTGAAGGGACTGAGTGTGAACGGACTGCCTGGAACTCCCTCCCTGTTCTCCCCTGTGGCTCCTGGAATTCTGGCAGCCCGGTCTAGATGTTGAAGGCAACAGAGTGCAAGAACATTCCCTAGGAAATCTGAGTATCCCAAAGAAAAGTTTTAAATTTAAAATCAATAGCAAAAGGGATCCAAATGCATCCAGGAAAATAACCCTACTGTGAAGACCAGGATCCACAGGCCCCTCCTGTGTGTGTCAGCCTGTCAGTCTGTCTTTCCTTGCTCCTAAACATAAGAAATGGCAGTAGCTCCCAGATGTTTGAGGAAAGTATCAAAGATGAAAACCAAAAGTGAAGGGAAAAAATTTTGAAGAGAACAGAGATTTTTAACTTCAGAACATTCTGCTGTGAGGCTGTCTCTGCTTATCTGGGGGACTTAGACCACAACGGAGTTGAACAGCGTGACTCAGAGGAGGGGCTTTGGGACACACACTCAATCCTGGGGCGATGGAGACCGAAAGGCAGCCACTGGATTTATGTGACTGGACCCCAATTAAAGCTCGACATGAAGGCTTTGGGTGGCCTGGTTGTCAACTCTGTGGGGAGTAGCACCCCCGTCACCAGGAGGGGGGCACACGCCCAGGGGACAGGACAACTGGAAGCCCCGTGTCGGGAACAGTGCTGGACTCTGACCCGGGAGTCTTCCCTCAATTTCCCTGATCCACATCATCTCCGTGAGAACCACAATGAGTGAAGCAGCTTCCATGGGTTCTGAGTCCTTCCTGTGAATTATCGACCTGAAGATGTTCCCGTGAACCCTCAAATTTTTATCTGGTGTCAGAAGTGTGGGTGTCCTATGGGCGAGGCCCTGACCTTACGTAAGAAGAGTGGATTTTCAAAAAACCCTGTGATTAATTCCTCAAGAGAAGATCCATGAGCAAGGAAAATGACATTATAGAATCAGGTGTTCAGAGAATATAAAATACATTCTTTGAAACTGAAATCAATGACATCATAGAAAATCCTTCTAGAATTTTAAGAAATTAAACTGTGGAAATTTCTCAGAAAGGAAAGCAAAGAGACGCACACTGAAAAACAGTGGAGAGGAAAGATAAGCAAATAAAGGATTCAAAAACTGACAAGCGTATTAGTAAGAACAGAGGAAATGAGGGGATGATCACCAGAGTCAGTCTACATGTCTGGAGACTGGAACACAGACTTTTCCATCCTGGAACGGCTGACCAGGTAGACAAGCAAGTCCAGGGAAAGGAGGAAGTAGCGGTGGCAGGATGAGATTCCAGATCATGGGAGAAAAGAAGAAATCCAGAAACTGAGGGGAGAAGATGCTTCATTTAAAGGAGAATGATCACCAGTCTGAAGAATCAAATGAATCAATGCCTTTTCCCTCTGATGGACAGAGCTTCCACTGGTCAATAAGGTGATTTATATATCGAATACAGATGGGCAGCGATGGATTAAAAAAATAAATATTTAAAATAGCAATTGTTAATAAAAGAGTCCACAGCCCCTTGAATAAAAGAGAGAAAAAAATTCATTTAATGTAAGAGGTTTCGACGGCACCACTCTTTACTCTAAAAACTGGTAACTAAATGGAAAGGACTGCCTGTCTCCTCTGGCATGCACTCTAGAGCTCTCCTGAGCAGGATGAGCCCTTCAATCAGAAAATGCCCAACTAATTGATGAATAGGAATGAAAGAAAATCACCACCCTGCAACCTCTGTAACGAGATCACTGATTTAGACAGTCATCATCAAGGGACGTTAAGACCACTGATGAGAAATCAATGGAGAACCTCACACGGAGGAGAGCCAGCCTTCAGGACTTGAAGTAGTTCTCAGTGGTGGGAAAACTAAAAATGAGAACTTCTTATCATCTACGCAACATTCTTGGGAAGCAACCGGAATCTAATGAAGGTTCTGAACCTCATTTCTGGTCTACAGGAAACGTGGACACAGAGAAGCAAGGTAAGTCTACCTGGAGGAGGCAATCGGCTAACGCAGCGTGGCGGTCCTGGTGCGTCAGCAGCCCCTGCACAGGCAGGGAGGGTGGGGAGGTGGGAAGCAGTGGCTTTGAGATTAAGGGAGTTCAGAAACCCAGCGACCAAATGCAAGGACTGGATTTTGATTCAAATAAAGTGATTAGATATGGACTTGGTTTGGGAGTTATATCCAAATGCCTTTATATTTGGATGATGTAAATGGAAAAACAAATCCGTTCTTATTCTTTTAGGTGTGACATGGCATTGTGCTTACATAAGTCTGTGCCTGTATTTTCCTAAGAAGATTCTTTCTGAATGAATTGCAGGTGAAAGGAGATGCTTCTTCTGGGATTTGTCCTCAAATATTTCAGGGAAACAAATGAAGATGAAATTGGAGAGAATGCTGAACCAAGTAGCAGAATGGTGATCACTGTTGAGGCCAGCAGGTTGGACTGTCGATGCAATTTCTCTCAACTCTGCTTTTCTTGCTTCTTTTCTTTTATTATGGAGGATTGAACCAAGGAGCATGCTACCACTGAGCTGCATCCCCAGACCTTTTAATTTTTTGTTGAGCACAGGATCTCACTAAGTTGCCAAGGCCGGCCTTGAAATCACAATCCTCCTGCCTCAGCCTCCTGAGTCTAAAAACTCTTACTCTAAAAATTTTACTCTAAAAACTGGTAACTCAATGGAAAGGACTGCCTGCCTCCTCTGGCATGATTATAGGCATGAGCCAGCACATCTGCCTGAACTCTGCTATTCTATGTGTTTAGAAATTTTCATAATAAAATGTCATATACAGTTCTGAAGGAAAATTATTTCTAATTGAGAATTAGAACCTGTCCAATTTTTTAATTTAATACAAAAATAAAGACATCTTCAGACATGCAAGATATCAAATAACTCAACTTTCATGCACATTTCTAGTTTCTGCAGGAAGCTAGGGAGGATATGCTCAATCAAAAAAAGGGAATAAACTGAGACAGAGAACAGCTCTGGGTCCAGGAACATGTAAGAGAGGTAAAGATGAAAATGGGAGAAGTGAGGTGAGATCCCAGGTTGTGGTTAGGAAGGAAAATCATTCTGGCTGAAGATGAGCCCGCTGACTCTGAGCCGAATCTTCCAGGAGAGAAGAATGTCCACACGTCAGCGGTGAGAGAACAAATCAAGTGGGGTTTACGAAATGATGGGAGAGATTTGAGGATAGAAGCAGAACTAAACCTAAAGACAATTAAGTAAATGTGTTTTCAAAGATAATCAAAAACTGTGGGAAAAACATATGTGAGTCAGGATAGCAAAAATCATCAGAATACATTGCATGGTTTTAATACAATCTTGATGATATTCAGAATTTTGATCCAATATGATATTATATTATGGAATAATATGGATTATATTATTATGGAATAATCCAATATTATGAAAAACTATGTGGTGGATAGGGAATAGGAGGTGTGAGTGAAGTAACACTCTGGCACACGCATGAGAGAGAACTCAGCTCTCCCCTTCCAGAGGGCCAGGACACTCAGCAGTGTTCGAAGCTAAAATGTGAAGTAGCAATAATATGGTAAATAACATCATGGAAATAAATACAAAATATGGTTTCCTTTAGGGCCATGGGGGTGTGATGTGGATACATTGGTTTTACTAACAAATATTATAGAAATAGTTGGCTCTTTTAACCATATGTGTGTAACTTTGATAAAAATACAGAAACTTACAGGAATTGCACAAAGAGAATATAAACAGGTACGTAAAGAGATGGAATTAGTACCAGAGAAATCAGCTCCAAGAGTCGAGGTAATTATCTGAGAGGAACAAGAAATATATGCAAGCCTAGTTTTGATTTTAAAATTAAATAATAAAATAATAATGAGTCCTTCTGGGGACACCTTGGTCTGACCGAGTACCAGTGGATGTGGTCTGGGGAGCAAGGGGTTTGTCTTACTCAGTGCAACAGCCCAGGGTAATTATTCCTACAACCCGAGTCATGTTCTTCCCCTTCAGGGAGAGCCTTGTTATTTCAATTAGACATATATTCACTCACAGGCCCATAAATATTTCTAATTAGCTTGTTTGCTGCCATTTTATGAGACTGCTTTCAATTAGCACCCACATTCTATAAAACTGGAAAGAGAGTCTTGCAAGATTGTAATTTCCCTCTCAAAGGAGGAAGGACGATGGATGGCGTGTCACAAGAGCTCTCATTAGGCCCAGGCCATTTTTAGTGCCTGTTATTTGGTGCAACCTGCTTGTCACACTTGGAAAAAAGGCTCAAAGTGAATAGCAGTTTCAAACAATTATTTTTTTTTTAGGTCCAAGAGCCAGCGTGACAGAGGGGTGTAGGCCAAGCTCCCGGAGAGCAGCAGCGTGGGGCCCACCCTCAGGCTTCCTGGGCTGTGAGCTCGGCGGGAACTCCCACTGGAGGAGACTAGGAAGCTCTGCCGTGACCCGAGGATGGCCCAGGATCCAAGCTCTCAAAAGTGCATCAGAGCCTCAAGAGTGGGACAGAAAGAGCTGTGGCCCCATCAGGCCACGCAGAAAATGCGCCTCCTCTAGAGAGGCCTCGAACATGTAGCCACCACCACCATCGTCACCATCATCACAATTTTGGAACACTGATGAGTGCATGTGGCTTAAAGAATAGTGGGGAAAGACACTGGAAAGTCACCAGAGGCAAAGTGTTTGGGCATCCATAAAAGTAAACGTAAATAATAGTTTCAGGATGGCATGTGATTGTTCAAAAAAACAAAGACCGCATTTTACCCAGTGTTACCTGTGTGCCAGGCACTGTGCTTGACAGAAAATCTATCAAGAGTTGCAGGGGCGGAGCAGCAGGCCTGGCAGTCTGAGCCAGCACACCAGAGCCCCAGGTCAGGCTGTCCAGAGGAAAGGGCCCAGACATTCCTCCCAGGGAGTCGTTCCCTTGACACAGTGAAAGAACAAGTTCTCTCTGCCTCCATTTAGCTGTTGCCTCTGATCCCAGCTGGGGAGGCCTATTTGAAGAAGCCATGTGTGCCTCACTTGCATTTTCTTTTAAATGTTAGTGGTTCCCTACTTTCTCGAATCCACCTTAGCAAATAACAGCCTGTGGATCAAAGAATGCTCACCTGCTATCTGTTATAAATAAAGTTTTATTGGAACACAACTGCCACCTTTGTTTAAATACTGTCCATAGCTGCTTTCATGCCAGAGCAGCACAACTGGCTGAAACAGAGACCACCTGGGCCACGAGGCCTAAATTAGCCACTGTCTCCTTCCGGCTCCTGCCTCAGCACCCCCTCCCCACCCTGCACTGAGCGTCCTCGCTCCAGCACATGCCAGCATTCCCAGCAGGGCTTCGTGTGCCCTTCTCCCTTGGGGACACTCTTCAGGGTAGCCTTAGGTGCTAGCAGGGTGCAGCGCTCAGAGGAGCATCCGACAGGCAGGAAGCACTTAGTGCTAAATGCTGGGTTGTCATCGTTACTGTTACCTGCGACACAATCTTAAGCTGGTCAGCCCACTTCTCCCACTTTTCATCTTTTCATCCATGAAGCAACGCAAGTTAACTGCGTCACAGTGAAGGACTGTGCCCCGGAAGGGTCAGACCCGACCACTCCCGCACCAAGGCCGTCACGCTGAGACCCAGCTGAGCAGAAGCTCCCCATCACCTGCTCAGCAACCCACGCCCCGCCTGCACGGGGAGAAGACCAGTGGAGAAGCCGCTTGAGATTATTTCCAACACTGATCTTAACAGTCTGAAACGGAACAACTGGGTCCGACAGGAGCGTCGAAGATGGAACCACCAGAGTGCCCCTTGGTGAACCACTGCAGAATCCTCATTGTTCGCTGAACCCCTGGATTTATGAATGATCCTGTATTACGCTAATTCTAACTTTTCTTTCTATATCTGTACCATTTGATAGAATATTAGTCATGGAGTTTGCTGATCCCATGAAGGAAAAGCACGTTAAAAATACACACGTCACGCGCACCCAGGGATCTTAATGCTAGGCTGCCAGCCCTTCATCCAGGGCTGCTCAGGGTTCCTTGCAGCGTGGATAATAGCAGAGGCCTGGCCTGCTGTGTTCCTGCAGATGCACGAGCTGGCACAGGAAGCATTCATGAGGAGGGGAGGAGTCTCCCAAAAGGGCTCGTTAGAGGACGCCAGGAAGCCACAGCACATGAATGTCTGTGCCAAACCCGCCTCAGGCACCAAACACCTAATAAGTTGATAGTTGATGTCACTAGCACCTGATGATGCGCCGAGATGTGTCCGAAACCAGAATTAAATCCTTATGCTAAGCTTAACTGTCTGGTTGCAGAACCAATCCTGGTGGATATGGGTTTGGGAATTGATATGGAAGGAAATGCCTTTCTCACTTGCAGGATTTTAGAATGCTGGAAAAATAATATTTGAAAAGGTACCAGCAATAATCACGGTCTTCAAAGCAGGATCCGGAAACCCTCTTGACAGTCCTCCACAGACGGGGGGCTTGCTGCTACATCTGCTTTGCAAATGAAGGAAGGGAAATTCTGTGCTAAAACATTAATTGTGTAGCACGGCTCCGTAACGGGGAAAGTACCAAGCCTTCATCAAAGAAGAAAACAGAGAACGTATTTCAGGAAATGTAAGGTGAAGCCTCTGCAATAGACAGGGGTCAGACCGCTACTGCAGAATGGCCTAGGGAGGAGAGTGGCCGTCACAGGAGGGGTGAGGATGGCCAGCACTGTGCTTAGGGGCCAACTCCTCATCACGGCAGCCACTTGCTGACTCTTCCAGGTGGGTGGTATTGCTGTACAGGTTTGGCAAGTCAGAATGTGCAGGTCTAGGGCCACATGGCCAAGGAGTCCATGGTTCGAGGTGGTGGGGCCACGGTTAGAATCCAGGTGGACCTGACTCCAGAGCTTGAGCATGTGACCATCATGCACTGCTAGCGCAAATGGCAGCAAACCCTCCAATGTCACCGGAGAATCATTCCAAGGACATCTGGATGTTCTACGGCTAAGTGGAAGGAAGATGTATTGGAAAATATAATATGCTCACCTCCCTGGTTCTGAAATCACTCCAACTAAACATTCCTATTTGTTAAATATTTTATTTGGAGTAAACACATTAAAGCTTTTCTTGGGCTGACTTTCAAAGCAACTCAGTCATTTAAGGGAGTTAAAAATCTAGGAATTGCTTCTACCCATCCCAATTCCATTTTCATGGTCGCTAAGAGAGGTACCATTGTATTTTCACAGATATCAGTACCAAGATTTGGAGAAACTGGAGATCTGGAGGAATTCATTGAAATTACAAGGTCAGTTTTTAGACTCAGATATTTTGTAAGATATAGATATAAATGTGTATATGCACACATATGGAGTGATTGGTTAACTCTAGGATATTAGTAGGGGCCACTGAAAGGCATTGGACGCCCTTGAGAAATCCAAATAAACAACCATTACCTTGCTTTCCTTCAAAAATGTAACGTAAGCTTGTCATTTATCACTTTACACGTTTTTTATTAAACCCTGACTACTTAACTGGTAGTTAACCAAATTAATATAAAGCCAAAATAAAACCAAAAGAGGTTAAATTAAATGTCTGCATATCATGCAGCAAACCAGATCTTCAAACTCTAAGCCTGGTATTCTGCTGCTCAGACACACGCCTCGTGATAACTATTCTTGGCAAAGACAGAGGTGAGTAGATGGTCTCCTTTGTCTGGTTGTACTGGTTTCATCCTGTACTTCAATTTTCCAGCTAAGTGTTTTATACATAAATATCTCCCACGAATGAGAGCCACTGAAATTACATGACTCTTCCCAGTGGAAGTAGGATCCTCTTACTAATGAGCAATTATCCTCCCCACTCCTTTTATAATGTGGCTCATTTCACAAAAGCCACGGCTTGCATCACATTTATAAAAATACCACTGAATTACACCCTCTGGGCAGGGAAATTGGTTTAGTGACTCATGATCTCAGTCTCTTTTCAATGCCTGTTAATTCTATAATTCCCCATCTTTTATCTCTTTCTTTTCCCTACATTTGGGAGAAATAAGGAAAGGAAACAGGAGAGAAAGAAAACACAAACAAGCACGCCATGATTTTCTGAGCAAGTTGAACAACAGTAATGACACAGACCTGGGTTACAGCGCGTTAAAGCAACCATCCAGAGCAATGGCACGGCCTGGGAAGCAGCTTAAAAGCCCCTTCATAGCGGTCAAAGGGGACACAGGTATCAGATCTAATAGGATTTCACCTCCGTAGTGGATGCCAGCTCCGAGCGGCGTTGGAACTGGGAGTGCCAACTCGAGATGCAGAAGGCAGGCCATTGTCACTGAGCATAAGCTCGTCCTTCCAGAGCCCACCGCTCCCTCTCTCCCTCTCCATCTCACACACAGACAAGCAAACCCTGAGAGAATGTGGCAACATCAAAATCCAGAGTTATTTAGTTGCTATTTTATGGATTGCTTCATAATATTTATAATTACAAAAAAATCAATTTGTAATATTGTATTTACCATCTGTTTTAGTCTGCTTTTTCGCTGCTGTGACTAAAGGACCTGACCAGAACAATTTTAGGGGAGAAAAAGTTTATTTGAGGGCTCATGGCTTCAGAGGTCTCAGTCCACAGAAGGCCGGCTCCATTCCTCAGGGCTCCAGGTGAGGTTGAACATCATGGCGGGAGAGGGTGGAGAGGGAAGCAGCTCACATGAGATCAGGGAACAGAGCCAGAGATTCTACTTGCCAGATTCAAATATATACCCCCAAACCATACCTGCCATGAACCACTTCCTCCAGCCACACCCCACCTGCCTCCAGTTACCACTCAGTTAATCCCACCAGGTGATCAATTCACTGATTAGGTTAATGTTATAACCCAGTCATCTGTCCTCTGGACCTTCTTGCATTGTCTCACACATGAGCTTTTGGGGGACCCCTCACTTCCAAACCATAACATGATACTCTATGAATAACTAGGGAAACATGGAAGGCAGCAACACAAGCCCCCTGTTCTCCCGGTGTCCTGGGCTCCCCAGGACGGTTTGCTGTCAAGGACTGGAGTGACGTCTGTGCTGGCTGTCATATTGCAAACAGTAAACAGCACAGCGAATCTTCACAGCACATTGCCAGCCAGGTCCCCCTTCTCTACCCTCGAGGAGGGAAGCTGAAGTGACGGGAGGGTGTGGGGAGAGAGAGCGTGGCATCTCCCAATCAGCAGCCACGTGTGGGTGCACAGGTGTGGGAGGTGTCCTCCACGTGTGTCCAGGCAGCAGCACTTTTAAAGCTGCCAACATTTGCTGGCCATGGACAGGCTCCACGGCCAGGCCCCTCCAGGGCTTGCAGCTCTCCATCTGAGATTCATGCTACAGCTCTGCATTCTCTTCTGCTCGCCCCGTCTACGATCCCTTCCCAGCAGTGCCCAGCCACAGGGCTCAGACGATTATCAGTCAGGTGTGACCCGCTCATTAACTCACTCAGCAAACACCCTTGACCAGGAACTCCAAGAGGCCGTGGAAATTCAGAGACCAGTAAATGCTTCTCGTTCTGGAGACACATACTGTCAGCCTGAGAAGATCCCATATGGTCCAATATTTTAAAATATCATTCCACTTTGGAGAGATTCTATTTTGCATTTTCAGGACTATTCTTAACATCTTCTAAAATTGAAACAAGCCATATTCATAGGGGTAATTTAGGAAAGGCATCCCAAACCCAGAGGTAGCTATGTTCTCTCCTTGGTAGGGTCTGGTCTGTTCTGTTTCAAATAGAAACCCCAAGTTTTATGTTGCCAGGTATACAGCGAACATCAAAAATCATCTTTCCCTCTTGGAATAGAATTAGCATTGAACTCCTGGTCTCCTGAAATAATTAACAAACCTCCCTTTATCTCTAACTGCTTCCCAAAATGTTTCCTTAAAATGGAGCACACAACTTTATACATTTTCCTATGTTTTTAGATTATTTTAGGGGTGCCTCACAGAGGGGTGTGTGTGTCCTGCAGTCCCCTGTCCTCCTCCATCAGCTACCCTGGTTGTGGAACTCACTGCCCCATCTTGATGTAGGGAGCAGGTAGCCCTTGGTACCCATCCCGTGCCCATTTTATCATCTGTCTGTTAATGCCTTTAAAACTCATGGGTTGACTGGGTTGGCAGCTGTCAGGAGTGTTAGATGTGGAGGAATTTTGTCTCACCCAAATGGACCACCAAAGGAGGTCCCTAACTAGCAAGGGTGTGACTTACAATGTTTTGCTCCCCGGGCAAACAGCCCACGCATCTTGACGCTGCTCTGAAGGACTGTTCTTGCCCCTTCCTGCTTACTCTGAAAACCCCAGGTTCCCTTCCAGCCCTAATCCAATGTCACTCTCCATATGAGACATGCTGGGTCCTCACTCACCATGCGCCCTAGCAGAGTCTCTCCTGTCAGGGGGGCACATGCTCCACGCAGCACAGATGCAGCATCTGCCTGCGCTCGCACACGTGTCCTGGTTATTTCTGGTGAATCCATGGGCAAGAGCTCCAGGAACAGATGCACATTCGGTTTTGAACGTGGTTAGATAGCTTCAGTTGTTCTCTACTCTATTGTGTTTGGGGGGATACTTCTGTATAGTTTTTGGGGTCTGAAGGTTATGAACCAAGCAAGATCATACACTCCCTGGAAGAAGATGATGCAGGCAGCAAGAAGAACCTGGTCCCTGAGGATATTCTCCAATTTCATAAGCAGAACCTACACAGATCAACAAACACAAATACCAAACTTTCAGCACAAATGGAAGATAAAAATCATGATAATTTTAAACTTCCTGCTTTTAGCAAAATAAATACTAACTTCCAGCAAAAGTTTCTCACAGCTGATTCAGAAGACTGGATGTGTGGATGGAGGAAGAAGGAAATGGAAGGAAACTCAGAAAAACTGTGCAGAAGTGAGAAGGGGGGGTCAGTCAAACCAAAACTGTGGAAGTGATAAAATGCTGGCAACGAGTCCTGGATGCATCCCAGATACAGAGAAGGGAAGGAGACAGTCTTGAAGAGAAACATTGTGGAGAAGAAGAAAATCAAAGGGAAGGAAACAGGTGCCCACTGGAGACTGTCAGATGAAAACTGGGGAAGATTTCTGAAGGATCCTCCCCAACATGCTAGAACTAAACAGCGAGGCTCACGACCTCCTGCTCCCCACATCACCAACGGAGCAAACGAATCTCCTTGGACAGAGGATGGCAGACACGCAGCCTAGCAGATGGCCCAATCTGCCAAGCCAAGGAACCCGATGCGTAATGGGCATGGTTTTCTTCTATCTGAAGCTATGATCAAAAGAACACCAAGGGAAAAAATGGAGATTTCAGCTGATAAAAATTCTCCCAAATAAATCATTAATAAAATAAGTCATCATGAAGTCAAAGAAAACTGTAACCCAAGCAAAATTTATAGTTGTTCTATTGACAATAACCAAGAATTGAAATGGGGGATAAACAAGAAGAAATGGAACTAGTGTGGTTAGTCTCAGGAAGGATGTGGAGGGAGGGAGGTAACTGCATTTGATGAAGTCAGGCCAATTACATGGTGCCCCCAAAATAGTCAAGACAGACTGGAATGAGGAATAGTGAAAAAAGGCAGAGAAACAATAATAAGAATAAAAATGTTAAAGAAAAGACGTTAAAGGCTTCAGAGAGAATTTGATTAAAATGAAAAACAGACAAAGAAAATTCAATATATGTATAAGTGGAGTCCCTAAGATGGAAACTAATGCAATAGAATAGAATTAATATTTTAAACTACAAGAAAACTTTACAGTTGTTCACATGTGCACAAGAAAATTAGAAAACTTTCTTTCAAAAGACAAGTTTAAATTTCCATAAATAAAAGGAAATCTGAATCTACATTTTTCACAGAATCAGTCATAAACTTGGGAAAATTGACCTGAAAAAGATCAATTCCAAAACTTATATTAGTTAAGACTCTTTAATGTCTAAAAAAAAATCTCTAAGGTCTCTAGAAAGAATAAAAGAGAAAGAGAATTTCAGTGGTGTGTTTCTCAGAATCTGCATCCTTGCAAAGCAAGGATGAAATGGTATTTAAAAGAAAATCAAGCTGGGCACATCGGCACACCCCTGTAATCCCAGAGACTCAAGAGGCTGAGGCAGGACTGTAAGTTTGAGGTCAGCCTCAGCACCCAAGTGGGATTCTATCTTACAATTAAAAGTAAAAAGACTGAAGTTGGAGGTCAGTGGTAAAGTGCCCCTGGGTTTGATCCCCAGTATAAAAAAAAAATAAAAAATAAAAATAAATTTAAAAACCTAAAAATTAAATAAAACCATGAGAAGAAAGTGTGAATCAGTAACTCTGTGTCCACTGTACTGTGGTGGACACATCGAGGCTGCAGAATTGCCGTCTTAAACATACAAGTACCCAGGGGATAACAACCCTCGAGTCCTTCCTGCAGATGAGACTCACCCAACCCACAGAAGTCAGAACCCAGCCAAAGGTTTCTAAATGTCTAAGAGTAAGAATGAGGAATAGGCAGTAGCCCAGCTTATAAGAGGATTCACATCCTTGGATTCAACCAACCAGAATACTGAGGAAAAACTTCCAGCATATTCTGAGAAGTAGGAAATGACAGAGCCCCATGCTGGGTGCTGCACTAGGTCCACCCAACGTGCCTGAGGTGGGGGTCGGAGGCCTCTTCGCGAGTGGAAAGAGGCGCTGCTGCTGCGTGGGCTGTGTGGTCAGGGCCGCCCGTGGTGGCAGTGCCAGACGCCACAGGCCTTTCCTCACTTTGTACCCTAAACAGTGGAACAACTACCGACAGAGCCCTGCGTGCACTGGGTGTTCTGAGTGGCCCAGACGTGACCGAAGTGCAGGGCAGGAGCACATTCCCAGCCAAGGTAAGTCAGCACTCGTAATCAGAATCAGAACAGAATGCACCCCCGGACCACACTGGCCTGGTAACTCCCTGAAAAGCAGCCTCCTGTGTCCCCTGACTGTATCCTGGGCAGTGGTCTCCTCTCTTCCACTCTCTCCCCCTGTCTCTCCCTCAGGGCCATTTTGCCAGGCACTGACCAGCCCCTCACCAGCTCCCTCCCCAGCCTCAGCCTTCTTCACTGTCCCAAGGGCCCTCTCCTCCCGCCCTTCCAGTCCTCTCCAGAGGTCTTCTTCCCCCCACAAGTGCTTGGTGGCCACCAGACTCCCTGGCCACTGGCCCTGCTCTGTGCCCCGCGCCTGCCTCATGCTCCTTCCTTTCTTGGTGCCTCATAGAAGCCTGGTCCCCAGTGAGGTGCTGGAGAAGACCTGTGCTTTGTTTAAAAAACAGGTAGAACAATTGTCTCAGAGACTCCACCATCCCATCTTTCCTCATCTGTTAGTATCATAACCCAAGAGAAACCACAAAGCTAAGACAAGAGGTCAGAACCTCTGCTTCCACCTTTCTGAACACTGACAGATGGCGGCACTCCTTGGTCCACAGCACAGAGCTTCCCATGTGCTTCAGCAGTTCTTTAAAGAACTGGTGGCAAAACCATCACCATGTTTTCATCTCCTGGAAAACCTCCAGGGTTCATTAGGGGTACACAAAATCCCCCATTAAGTAAAATAGCTATGAAGTTATGGACATAAGATTAGGGCAGAATACCATCCCCAAAGCACTGGGCAGAAAGGACAGATTAATGGTATTTTTAATCAAAGCTAAACTTTCATTGTTCATTCCACTTGGCCTAGATTCTGTCCATTGTAGAGTGCTTTATTATCTATATAAAAACTCCCATAAACTCATATAAGTTCTCTTAAAATTGTTTCAAGACAGGACCAGCTCTGTTGGTGGAGTGCTTGCAAGAAGATGTACCTGGCTTGGACTGAGCCTCCACCCACGGAGTCTGCTCTGTGACACTCTGGT
The DNA here is from genome assembly GCA_020662805.1 of Glaucomys volans. Classification (NCBI taxonomy): domain Eukaryota; kingdom Metazoa; phylum Chordata; class Mammalia; order Rodentia; family Sciuridae; genus Glaucomys; species Glaucomys volans. Next base: position 313,200 of record JAJEJO010004702.1, on the reverse strand, counting down.
TCCAGCAGACAGTGTCAAAACTGATGTGGAATACACAGACAGACGCTCGTCAGGAGAGGCGTGCATTCCAAGGGAAACAGCCAGACACACCCACAGGACGTGCCTTGGGAGACAAAAGACACCGAACAAGTGCAGTCTCCGCATCACGCAGGGAAAGACCTTGTGAGCGACTTTTAAGCACCAATACTGCCCCTGAATCCCAGGGCATTCACCTGGAGTCTCGCTCTCCTGAGCAAATGTGCCAAGTGCCCCGCAGCTGTCCCTCAACACACTGAGGACCTAACACTGCAGCTCAGCGAGAGGCCAAGAGAAGCGAGGGGCTTCTGGAAGCCGACTTCTCCTGAGAGTTGAGCTGGTGTGAAGGTGCTCACAGGCATGGACTGCATCCTTCCAACAGACCGGGCACCCAAGCTGTGTTGTGTCCCCTCATCCTCTCACAGCCTGCCTAGCACTCTCCGTGGGTTCGTTCCAAGTTCTAGACTACAGAAAGAACTGCCCTTTTGTCCTTCTGCAGACAGGCTCTTCTATACACCATTTAAACTCCTTCCTTTGCCTTTTCCAAAGGTTGACAGGCTCTCCAAGTATGCAGCTGGTCGACTGGCCCTAGATCCCACTTGAGATCAGTCTGTTGAATCTCATCCACGACATTAGCACATCCATTTATTTGTCACATGGCCTCAAAGAAACTTGAAAGATGTGAAGGATACAAAGGGATGTGATACGAGACTAATAATGTAAACTAAGCCCTTTATACAAAAGCCATTGCATTCTTTGTTTAATCATAGAGGGTGACACCCTTTAAATTTTAATGGCAATTTCCAATAGTCTTTACCGCTGTTCAACATGAATGCTCACCACCACGCTCCTTCCATTATCAGGTGGCATTCCTATGCTTACCCATATCAAGATGTGGCCAAACCTTGGTACCATTATCTGACTCTCAAGTGTTCAAAATGAATTATTAAAAGTCTGACCTATTTACCGACAGTGAGAGCCAAGACTCCAAACAGGATATTTCACCCTGCACTAAAGCACTTGACCTGCAGTTAAACCTGACTGTGCCCAAGAAGCAAACAAAGCGGTTCAAATTTTATAGACAAAAAAAGAAAAAAAATGATCAACATAAATTCGGGAACTAGAATATTTGTAAATGACAAAATCACCTGTGACTGTGTTGTCAGCAACCAAACTGAAGTTTAGCAAACAAGTGTCACCTGGGAAGCTCTCGGGGATGAGTGGAGTAATCAATTAACCCACATGCAAGCTCGCCCCACTCGCTGCCAAACTGCACTCCTGAAGATCTGGAATGTGGGCTGCAGAAGCACCATGATCACGGCCACGCCCATCCTGGGACTTCTTGCCCTCTCGTGACTTGTTCCTGGTGTGCTTCCACAATGCCATTATCCCAAGCCGGCCCAGAGCCAGTGGCTGGCCATTCCACACGTGCGTGTCAACACCAGTCACACCAAAGACTCCTCCAAAGGCCATGCAGTTTATCTCCCCACCTCAGGGACAGGCCTTCCACTTGTCCAATATTTCAAAGGGACAACCCAAAAAATTTTGCCCATTCTGTCACTTCCCTCGTCAGATGAATTCTTAATTACAATTTGACACTTTTTATGGAGTCTGCTTCTTGGTTAAAATTCTCTATGCTTTTATCTATCTTGGTGCCTTCTCCTCTCTGCCTTTGGTTGGTGAATTGAGTCTTTTCTTCTTCTTTTCTTCTACTTCTTAGGCCTTGTACTCATGGTTATCTTTAACTATAATGTCTCTGATTAAGTCACCCCTATGTCTTTTCTGCTATCAGATTTTTTCTTCATCTTTGCTTTTCCCCACTTTTTAGCATGCCATAGACTGGCCCTGGCTGCCTGACGCTGACAGCATGTCACACAGGCTCTGGGGGACAAGATAGATCCCCCAGAAAGGGCTGCGATGTACGCCTGTCAGTGGGTCTTTGTTCATCGTCTGTGGTGGCTTCAAGTTGGTTGTGGCTTGCAGAGCTTTAAGGCAGGTGGAGTTCAGCAGGTCACCCACCCGCCAGGCCTCCCTGGGGGTCTGGGTTTCTTGGGGCCGACCAGGACAGCTTGCCCTACAGCTGGGACGAGCCGCCAGCTCCTCACTGCCCTTCACTGTTGGAGCATGACCTTCCACGTGGAGCCTTGGGTCCCCATGTAAAGCTGGTGCTCGTCAGTGTCTACCTTAGGGGACCTGAACTTGAGTTGCTTCTTCCATGTCTCCTCGTGGGTGAATCTGCTCCACTCTTTCTCCTTCCAGAGTGTGTATCCGTGCAGCTTAGGAACTACTGGACAATTCAGGGGACGTGATACTCAGGTGTGGGGGCTCCTTCTCTGTCCCCAGCTCATCACTGAGATTTCTCTGCTCTCTAGGGTACTGTCCTGCTGCTCTGGGGCCCTGAACTCCAACCTCCAGACCAACACAGTGAACCTGCTGCATTTGGATCCATTTCCAAGGGGAGGGTTTACAGGGGAGAGTCACCATCCCCCCACTCATTGCACGAATGAATCAGTTTAATTATCGGTGACACTGACATCCTGTGTCATTGTCGTTCTTCCAGACCCTTTATTAACTGGGACATTGACCTGTAGTAAAATGACACCTGGAATCACACCTGAAAACTGCAAAGAATCACATTGATTTTCCAGTCCAACACCTTAGCTTCCAATACAAGAAAAACAAGCCACATCTAGAGATTCAGTAACAGGCCCCGAATCTCTAATGCTTTGTTAAATAAACTGCTGCCACAGCTTCACAGGGACACTCTTCACTGTGCTTCATCTGGCCATTTTCTTGGGTCTCTCTCAGTCTGATAAAGCTTTTTAAATTGCTCGTGGATTTTTCTAGTTACCAGCACGGAGTGACACTTCTACCTTCTTTTTGTTTAATATGGTCAGTCCTGGAAAACCTGTCTCCAGAAGCATGTCGGGTGCTTCGGCGAATCTTGACGATGCTGTCCCCGCTGCTCTGCTTTCCTGGAGGCGACAGTAATGAGGATTTCTTCTCCAGCTGAATCTAAAGAATGTTTGCCTCATTAGCTCAGGAAACACTGTCACAGGCCGATCCGTTCAGTAGTAGAGGCAAGAATAGATGGCAGATGGCTTCACTCTGCAAATGTGGTCTCAACCCGTTAAAAAAAAAACCAAACAAACAAATAGCGACATATTTATCTTTGTGTTTGCCGTGGTGGAATTAATGTCCAACAAATAGAATCTACACCCAGTGCTGCCATAGGAGCGCCTTCCCTTCTCTCCAAAATAGACAGTTTGGCCCATAAATTTATTCTACTCCTCAGGGAAACAGCAATTGCTAGAACGAGAAGCACAGTGATTCCTTAGGAAAGGACTGATGTAAGGAAACAGTTAAGGTAAAATTTCTCTTTCTTCTAAGCTGAAAGGAACAACCATTTTTTCTCCTTGATATCCACAGATAATAGCTCATAATGAAATTTTAAACAGAAGCTATGTAAAAACTGCTCTGTGTCAATCAAAATCCGCTTCCTTTCCTTCCTGGCCAGATAATGAGGCTGAATGTACCAGGTCAACCCATCAGGTGGATGTCACTGTGTTCGGTCAGTGGAGTGTGGCCGGTTCCAGGCATGGCCTGTACTGCTCTCACACCCAGAACCTCTCCCTCTCTCTACCCCATTAGTCACCTGCATGCAAGGGAGGCAGGCCCTGCAGGGCCATGGACTCTGTGCTGGAAGATGCCTCCAGCCCAAGTGACCTCTGGAGGAGAGTTCTAGACCCCTGTCACTGCAAAGCCCCTGGAACTGGGCTACCTTCAAAATTTCATCTACTATTTGATTTCCTTAATCTATAGAAATACAATTTTATTTTCATTACTCTTGTGTCCAAAAGAGCTTGCTAAACTAATTTTTAATCCTTAATTCTAATCATTCATGGACAAGAGCAGAACTTTCTATTCACAATCATATCATTCACATAGAAGAGTGACAGTTTCCTTCTTTCTTTAATCCTTATGGCTCTGATTTCTTTTCCTTGATTTATTTATTGCCCTCCAAAAGAATGCTGTTGAAAGTGGTGGTAACTGAACTTTCCTTATGCTCAGGACGGAAAGACAGGTTTCCACAGCTTCCCTTCAAGGATGGTGTCTACGGGAGGACTTGTTAGCTAGGCACCACCAGATAGGAATTTGTCCTTATTCATAGTGGCTCAGAATTTTTAATCATGAAGAGCTGCTGGATTGAACCATATGCTTTTCTGCATCTATTTGGTTATATTTTCCTCTTCATTTTATTAATATATTGAGTTATGTTGATTGAGTTCGTAATAGGAAATGAACTTTACCTTCCTGAAATAAAACCAGCTCAACCTACTACCTTATCCTTTTTATGTGAAGCTTAGTTTTCTTTCTCTGTGTTTTTCAGGACACTTTCATCAATATTTATGATTTGCCAGTTATTTCTCCTTTCTCAGAGTGCCCTATTAAGTTTTAATATCAAAACTATATTCATTTTTTTAAATGAGTTGAAGAGTGCTTGTTTTTGTTTTTTTTTTTTTTTCCTGAAAGATTTTCTGTAATGTTTGATAGAATTCACACTGAAAGTCATGAGCACCTAGGGTTTCCCTTGTAGAAACATTTTGGATCACAGTCAATATCTTTAACTGGAAGAAGACTTTGAGTTTGCATTTCTCCTGTGTCAGTTTTATAAAGTGGTCTGTTCTGGGCTTCTGTCTCCTCTGGATTTTAAAAACAATGTGGTGTTCCTCGTACCTACATTATCATTTCTACACAACCTGTAGTAAGGTTCCCTGGCCATTTCTACATTGTGTTTGTCCTCTTTTGAACCAGTCCTACCAGGATTTTTATCAATTTTACTAGTCCCAGCAAAGAACCAGTTTTTGGCTTTTTTGTATCTCCATTGATATCTCTTTACTAATTTCTGTTATTAATTCTATTAACAATTCTGCTTCTACAGTCCATTGTTTCTGTTGGATTAAGTTGTCCTATTTTCTTACGCTCCTATTTATTTTTGTATTGAGAACTGGTCATTGAGAGCTAATTAACGTGCAGAAATAACTTTATTTTGGATAACTAGGTTGATATAAAGTTCCTCCCAATGAAATATTTTACTTCCACTTATCAGATGCCTGGGGTTCTTAGCAAGCTTATCCACTTTTAAAGGCTGTGGTTTTTCCTGGGCCAACTTGATGACTCTTTGTTTTCTAAATGCAAAGTGCAAAAAAAATGCAAAGCAATTTTGACCTCTGTTTTCTTCTTAAACCGACAAGTAGCCCATTAGGCCCCCAGTGCAAACCATACTGTTTAATGGGATGACATGCATGAGACTTTAGGTTCTCTTAGCCCTGCAAAGCTGTCCCACCACCCCCCCCCAAAAAAAAAAACACAGAAAGAAAGAAAGAAAAAGAAAAATGGAAAAATGTTTATCAGACTTTCAGTTGAGTCTTCTGTTTTAACAGTTATCATAATTTTAAACACATCAGTAATTTGCAATCCTGGAGATAAAAATTTACACATAAGACCATCTTTGCTGACTTAGTTCTTGTCTGAGGAAAAATAAGGAAAATGTATTCAGAAGCAATATCTGGTGTCAGCACTGTGCTCAGCACCTCACAAATGCTGACTTTGCCCTAAAATGACCTTGCAAAGTAGCCACCATCTTCCTCGGGCAAGAAAGTTCAAAGCAATGTCAAGGCAAGAAGTCGAGCCAGGCCCGCACGGGAGCTACCTTCTCTGATCTCCCTGAGGTTGTAAAGCACACAGCCTCCTATTCCCCTCAGCTCCTGTTTCATTCATTAAAGAGCAGTTATTGGGCATCTACTGTGTGTCTGGAATATTCTAAGCAGGGGGAAGACTGAAGCAAGTGAGACAGACAAGGCTCCCATGCTCATAAAGCCCACATAACAGCATAAAGGAAAGACAATGATCAAGTAAACAGATTGCTTCTCAGGTAAATGTTATCAAGAAAATAAAATGGGAAATAGAGCTCATGAGATAATGAGTTCACATTGAGAACTCATTCTAAAGCGGTGGTTTTTAAGCTATGTCTAAAGTGATTAAATGGGCCCAAACAAGCACGGATTTAAAAGTACTTCCAGCCGAGAGAAGCTGAGGTGCAAAGGCCCCAAGGCAATGCCCCTTCTCGCTCAGATGTCCTGCTCTTCCACATTTTCTCCCTCCTTAAAAACTCAGGTAAAAATAACTAAAAAGATGTGAAAATGTCTCCCCTTTCAGAGGTCCCTAGAGTCTTCCAGGATCAAATGACTTCACAGAAACAGAGAAGTTCCAAAAGTGACAATGCTCCAGGGCACACGTTCAGGAGGTCCTCCGTGTCTCTCTGCACCTGAGAAGAAAGCCTTGCCTTGGGCACCGTGCACCCAGCCGCCCTCCGTGAAGGACTTAACACCGAGCCGGTGGTTCACGGTGAAGAAGCGTCTGAAGGACTTGGTCGGCCAGCATATTCTTTCTCAGCAGAGAAAATTCCCAGAAGACCACGTTGCCGCACTCCAGGGCTTTGAGAGTTGGCTTCTTGGAACGGAGACTGCAGTCCCTGGACAGCAACCACGGAACAGCCAGTCCCAGCCCTCGGCAAGTCTGCAAAACCTGCCTGGCTCACAATGCTGTCAATCAGCAACGGAAAGCGGAATTCTGCTGGGAATAAGTGGGAGAAAGTAGAGTGAGAAGTAACTTGTCTTGAATGCCATTGTATCAGGAAAGCCACGTTTAGGAAAGATGCTGATTGAGAAGGAAGATTTTTACAGAGGCTCTTCTGGAAACTTTTAAACAGCCAGTGGAGTTGGAATGTGCTGATCTGCTACACCCAAGTTCCCTCCCTAAATGTGGGCCTCCCACGCTGGGTGTGCATATGCTTTTCCTGATGCATCAGCTTCCATCACTAGATGGACCTGCCTCGAGGTTCTCCTCGAGGTTGTGGTTGGGGGGATCTCATGTGAGATAGAGCTGGTGGGAGAAAGAGAAAGACGAGAGGCCTGTCAATCAGCAGGCTGCAGCTTAGCACGCATGGGGGTTGCCTGGAGGACTCCCTGAGAGGGACAGCTGAGTCACATGACAGACCCTCTGATCAATAGGTCTGGGTTTAGGCGAGAATTTGCATTTCTAACAAATTCCCAGGAAATGTTGACGCTGCCAATCCAAAGATGACACTTTGAAACCTGTTCTAAACACAAAAGGTTAAGCCAGAAACAAACCTGGGCCCACGCAGCTGGCCTTGCTGCTGGCCCTACGGGTTGCACACGGCCCTGTACCTGACGGTAATTACAATTGCAACTCAGGTGGGAAGGACCATCTGTCCGACCACAGCTTTTCCTAGTGTTTTAAGGTGTCACAGAGCAGGTAAAAGGATTAGCATTTCTTCCCGTATTTACAAGATTTTATTCTTCTTCAAGTTTAACAATATTTTCTGGGGCTATCTCAGTTAATTTAGGAAGTTGATGTAACCCTTTCAGACCCAAGCCCTGAAAGGCATCTTTGCATAGATTGCTCAGCTATCTATGTTCAGTGCCTCCTGGTTGCAAGACACTGTCATAAATCAGAGATGAGGGAGGAAAGAATAGGATTTAACCTACAGGGAAATGTAGTCACTTACCTGATTGCCTAAGACAAAGACATTACAAACCTAGCCCAAGAGAGACACAGCAAACTGCAATGGGGGCTTAGAAGCAAAGGGGGCTACGAACTGGAGAAGCAGGTCAAGAAATAAGTTGCCAGGCACGGTGACGCACACCTGTAATCCCAGCAGCTTCGGAGGCTGAGGCAGGAGGATGGCAAGTTCAAAGCCAGCCTCTGGAGCAGACCAAGATGAGAGAAAGGAGGAATGGATCACAATGGAAGATGCAAGGAGGGGTCGTCATGTTTATTAGAAGTCAAGGACAAAAATGTGGGAGAAAGAAGGCAAAGACAACTCTGATTCGTGACCCTCAGAGACTGGCAGGTGGCAGCAGCTCTACCAGGACCTTCTAAGTGCAAAGAAGCGTTCCCACGCCTCGGAGCGCTCCCACACTGAGCAGCACCCCATACTCAGGAGCATTCCAATGCTGCAGTTCACAGGGAGCGAGGGGAGAGCCGGTTACGAGGTCTGGCCTTTGCCCAGCTCAGCTCCTCAGCCCTGTGGTCAGTGGCTATCATACTCTGCCTGCACTTCAGCTTCCGTGTAAAACCAAAGCAAAGTGTCACAAAGCAGTGGTTGGCCTTACGGAGTATGTCACGCTCTGACAGCCCCTGTTCTGTTCAGCTGCACTTTTCAAAGGTGTTCATTGCAACCACCTAACCCCTCCATGACCACAGATGCGCGTATTCCCGAGTCCAAACACACTGCCCCAGCTCTAGGAGTCAGCGGGTGTGCAGGCAGTTCAGGAAGGGGAAGGGTTGTTTTTATCATTTAGGGGGAGGGAACATGTGCAAGCCAAACATTCCTACCCTCCGGGATACTTTAGGCTCCTTCTCCAAACATGCAAGATGTCGGTGAACAACCAGCTTTCCAATAGTGGACGACCACTCGGTAGCGAAAGGGGCACACCTGCGTTTAGACCAGCAAGACGCATGGTAGAGGGCACGGTTCACTCGTGTGTCCTATGAAAACTTAGCGCCCTACAGGAAAATCCACAGTGGTTACCAAATGAATCGAGATGCAGGAGGCTAGGAGCTCACACTTCAAAGCAACCTTCACTCCATGAAGGAACTTTCTCAATAGGCTTAAATAGCAACGATTCTCCTAATGCATTTAAGTCACTAATAAAATTAACTAAGCAGCTGACAGAACCAGCTAAACTAGGTTAAATGCCACTCACTAAGAGTTTCCTTTCAATCAGACGTGGAGCATTTTGAAAGGGAAGAGGTTCCAAGGAAAGATGTGCCAATTTGCAAAACTGTTATTTATACCCAACTTCTTGACAGCACCTCTTGTCCCTCAGGAGAAGTTAGAGCCAGGCACCAGCAGTGCTGGAGTGTCCCTTGTCACTGAACTAGGCCTGACAGGAGAGACGAGTATTGCCTACCATGAGCCGCAGAGGTGGTTTACCTTCCAGCTCTTCACTCAAAAGAAACACAGATTCCATGTGTGCATTTCCCTGGAGGAAAACTGGAAAAACCCAAATACATTGTCTTGTCACAACAAAAGAAGAGAATAAAACACTACCCCGGGTGGGTGGATCATGCATAGCGCCGTGAGACTAAGGGCCTTCCACATTTGCTCCTCCACCACCCCAGACAGATGAGGGCATTATCCCCAGTGGATCAACTGGATCTCCAAGTGAGGTGACTCGCCCAAAGCCACATCGCTGGGAAGTCCAGAGCTGAGATTTGAAGGCAGGCTCCCGTGGAGCCAGTGACACCTCTCGCGTGCCTTTGAACACAGCAATCAGGGGAAGTCCACCCACGACGTGGTTTGCAGGTGATGGGGTCACCAAATGCCTCTGAGGTACCCAGACTCTGGGTGGGACAATGCTTCACCCACAGAGAGGAGAGACAGCAGGCCACCACTGTGGTAAACTCCGTCCCTCAAGGGCAGCGGGTCTTGCCCAGCAGCTGACTCTGGGAAACGGTGGCCGTGCACCCTTCTGTGCTGCAGGCAGAGGACGGCACTCCCTCCCCGCCAGGAACAGACCGCAGTGGGGTTGGCCCCGTGCCTCGTGCACAGGTGGTTATGCAGGACAAGGAAGCACAGGTCAAGCCCAGGGCAGGTCCTTACAGCACAGCCAGGTCCAGCACAGGCTGCAGGGCTGCAGAGCCCTGAGACGCAGGCCTCTGGCAGGAGCGTTCCAGGCCCTCACTGCTGCCCTGCAGCTGGGCAAGTGGTAACAGCTTGCACAGGCCTGCGTCTCCCAGCGCTTCCGAACTTCCTTAGTTTGTCCCAGAACAAATACGAGGAAACCAGCAGCAGAGCAGGCCCATAATCTCCAGGCAGCCCTTATGGAGCCTCTTTCAAAAGGCAGTTGGCTTCAGAGCGTGTGTTTGGGTGCTGGCCTTGCAGCAGGACAGGTGGTCGGGACCATCAACAGTAATCTTCCTGGGTGCTTGGCTGCTGAGCTTGTTTCCGGTTTCTTCCACGCCCTGATCTGTTTACCTCTCTCCACCTTTTGGTTTTCATTTCCTTCCATCAGTAGCCATGGTAACACCCAGAGACCAAACACAGGCTGGAGACTGTCGCAAGTGTCTTGAAACCTGGACGCGCGCCAGCGTCTGTCATCCGCGTGACACTGGCCCACACCAGCTGGGCAGGCTCTTCTTTCTTCTCTGCACCTCCCACCCACTTAGTGGACACAAGGACCATTTATAGAGCTTATGAGATGACTTCGTGTTCACACATTTGCAGATCAGTCTTTCAATGTTCCAAACAGCGCTGGAGCCATCTCCCCAGACCCTGTTAACGCTCACCTAAGACCCAGGCATCCACCAGAGACGAGGCGTTCCATGAGCTGTTCTATTTGTCGTTTGCCCCGATCAGAGGTGATTGTTTAAATCCAGATGCTCCCTGGAGCTTCCCTGTACACAGAATGTTCCTTGAAGCTTCACACAGTGGGCTCTTCTGCGTTTTTCTGCTAGATTGTGAATGCTGAGAAATGAAAGAGTGGAATCCAAAACCGGCTGGGTTCTGTGTGACCCCTAAAGCAGCCTGCTCAGAATCCTGAATGCTGGGTTCACCCAGGCAAAATACCTAATTATCATTTGCCTGGTTTTAAATCAAAGGAGATTACAAAGCAATGATCATCTGTCTAGAACAAATGAAAACATGGGGAGTCTGCGGAGATGAGCAAGATGATTTGGCATGTGTGTATCTGGGGTTATGTGTAAGAGCAGCACAGCCTTTTTTATCTTTATTGTATTTTAAGTTGCCTGATTTGGCACTGATGGTTATTATTTGAAGCAAATGAGTCTTTATTGCTCTCTCTCCACAAAGACTAATAGTAATCGGCTATAAGACCTAAAAACAGTTTACCATAATCTCAGCAGCCTGGGAGGCTGAGGCAGGAGGATGACAAGTTCACAGTCAGCCTCAGCAGCTTAGCGAAGCCCTAAGCAACTTAACAAGACTGTCTCAAAATTTTTAAAAAATGTTAAAAAGCTGGGGATGTGACTCCGTGGTTAAGCACCCCTGGGTTCAATTCTCGGTAAAACAAACAAAAACCACAGTTTACCTCATCAGGATGCAAATATGCAGTGTCCCATAGTTTCTTGACCACCTGACCTTTTGTTTCATATTTTGGTGCTGGAGATCAAACCCAGGGCCTCACACATGCTCGGCCAGCACTGTACCACTGATACCTGGGCCCTGACCTCCTGGATTGTCATGGTAGACGTTTCGTGAGTGCCTGCTAAGTGACAGCCATGGATGCTCTTCACACTGTATCTCATTCATTCTTCAACCTTATGCCATGTGAATTTTTAGTCCCATTTTATAACAGCAGATATTGAGTCTGAGAGAGCAAACAGCTCATCTGAGGTCACACAGCTTCTAGGTGCCAGGTGGGCGTGGGACCCAGGGCTGTGATGGCCACACCTGCTTCCTCCCCACCTCCTGCTGTTGCCCATGGTCACAGTGACCTGTCAACCTCGTCAGCATCTGAGTATTCCCTACCAGCTCTTCTGACCCCTGTGCTCCTGGTCTTTGCATTTCTTCCGCTGAGTCTCCTCGCCTTCATCTTTTCACAATCCATGAGCACTTCAGCACCAATCCTTCCTTGATCACTTGTTTCATCCTGATAATTCTTCCTACATCCCTGTCTTGGAAGTCACCCACCCTGAGGAAACCCTGTACCTACTGGTCACGGGCTAGCAGTGAAGAAAGCCAATTACACGTGGGCGATCCACACACCAAGCAACACTGACAGCCCTGGTTTAGCTCTTGCTATTCCCTGGAGACTGTTACCCTCTCCCATGAGTGAGTCACTACCGGGCTCCTTGGCTCCTTCCAAGCTTCTGCCCTCCGACTCCCGACCCAGTCCCTCACCTTTACCTGACAATGAGCTCACGTCCCACTGCACTGGAAAGAAGGAAGCCCTGTGGCATGAACCTCGGGGCTTTCTCCTCCTCCATTTCAAACATTTTTCTCCCTCTTGGTTCCATCTAGAAAGAAATGCTTCATCTTAGCATCTGCGCCACCATGGCTTCTTCAACAAATGAAATGGCTAAGGAATTCGTCATCCGAATGCAGGACGAGAGACGGAACAGTACTTGATTTTTTTTCGACAACTAAATGGAATGGGTGAAGAGCTGGAAAATAACTGTTAGAGATTAAAAGAGTCTTAAAAGAAATAATGACCCAATGCGATGGATCGACCTTGTATTGATTCTGATTTGAACACGTTATTTATAAATAACTGAAGAAATGAACAAGGGGCAACAGAGGAGAGTGAGGAACGGACGGGACCTGTTTAGGTCTGACAGTAGGATCGTCGCTATGAAAACCGAGGTCCTTGATGGTTTGGGATGCACACTGACTCCATGAGTGCAGTGATGACTGGGATCTGAATTTTGCTCCAAGCATTTTGCCATCTTTGCCCATGTGGAGAATAGAGGAAGCAAGCTCTGGGAAACCTTGACGGCTGTCAGAACTGCAGGATGGGCAGCTGGGAAATCAGATCGCCTCTACTCCGAGGTGTACTTGGAAATGTCCACACTAAAAATTTTGAAAATAATGTAGCAACTTAACATCTTTTTAAATCACTACTTGAAAATTATTCCCTTCCTTTAACATCTCAAATTGTAATAGGGGTGTTTCCTCTCCCTCCGTCTCCAAACAGGATCTGACCTCTTCTGTGACAATGTTCTCTGGACAGTTGCTGCTTGTGGAGCCCTATCCTCTCTGTGTCCAGTATCAAGGAAAGGCTGTATCGTTTCTGTCTTTCCAGGGGACATGACCCTTGCCTCCCTCCTTCTCTCACCCCAGCTTCTGGCTTCTGCTGCCACAAAACCCTGGCCGGCTGCACAAAGCTCAGCTGCTGCTTCCCTGGCTTCTCTCTGCAGCCACCCATTGTCCTCTTCTAGATCATTCTAAATGCTTTATGCACATTCTTAACACACATAATCATGCAGACAATCCTACCTGGTCAGTGTGAGTGTTACCCTTGGATTAGGTCAGCGCAGGGGGAGGCAGAGAAAGGTTGAGCCATGATCCATAGCCCAAGCCCGTGACTGGCTGGGGGAGCCTCGCGGACCGATGCCCTCCTCATGACAAACTGCCTGCTGGAGGAGACTGACAGCAGGACGCCCCTTCTGCTCCACGAGCCCCAGTGCCCACAATGCCACAGGGGACGAGCACATGGGACTCTAGGCTTCTGCAGGTCTCTGCTTGCCCAGGAGGATGGCCTCTCTGCCACACCAATGGGGCCACCAGTGTTCAACAGGTCAATAAAACCATGAAGAAGCACATTTCCTTTTCAATAACTGAGTCAGCAAAGGGCCTAAAAGTGACAGCTGGGAAAGTAGGTAGACAGAACAGCTAGGTGTGGGTGCATGCCTTACTTTGTTATTTCCTAAAACCAATATAAATAATTTCTCAGACACATGGGACACCGGAAGGTCTTTAGGCCATGAGAACTTCCTGTGCGCATAAATCTAGTTATCTAAAATGAGAACAGAGGGACCACCGACTTCCTCCCGCAGATCTGGCCTTCATTCCTTTTCAGTGACATCCCATACTGATAATATCGAAATGCCCGAGGCACAAAGTGGCCTCCAGTGTTTCGCCCCTGCCCACTGTCCAGCCCACCTTACAGTCTCCCCCCATCACCTCCCAAAGCTTCCCACACTCTGAACCCGATTTCCTAAGCTCTGTGCAGCTCAGCAACTCAAGTGCCAACACTGTCCACGATTTCCTAAGCCCTGTGTGGCTCAAGCCTCACGTTCCCACACTCTCCACAACACCATGAGCACTATTTGGCTCAAGCCTCAAGTTCCACAGTCTGTCCGTGATTTTCTAAGCTCAGCCATCTTGTCCACACACCCCGGCCCTGATTCAATAACACTGTGCAGCTCAGCACTCACGTTCCTACGGTCTGTCCACAATTTCCTAAGGAACTACATGGCTCAAACCTGATGTTCCTACACTCGGTCCATGATATCCTGAGCAGAGTGTGGCTCTACCATCTCGTTCCTACACTGTGTTGACGATATCCTAAGCACTGTGTGGCTCAGCTCTCATGTTCCAACACTCTGTCCATGATTTCCTAAGGAACTATGTCTCAACCCTGATTTTCCTGCACTCTACCCACAATTTATGATGCATGGTGTGACACAACCCTCAAGTTCCTACACTCTGTCCAAGATCTCATAAGCGCCGTGTGGCTCAACCCTCACGTTCCCACACTCTTTCCACGATATCCTAAGTAGTGTGTGGCTCAGATTTCAAGTTCCCACATTCTGTCCACAATCAATATGCTCTGTGTGGCTCAACCCTCGTGTTCCCACACTGTCCGTGATTTCCTAAGCACTTTTCAATTCGACCCGCACGTTCCAACGCTCTGTCCATGATTTTCTAAACACTGTGTGTCTCCACACTCACACTCCCACAATCTGCCCACGATTTCCTCAGCACTGCGTGGCCCACCCTAACGTTCCTGCACTCTGTCCACAAATTCCTAAGTGCTGTGTGATTCGACCCTCATATTAATACACTCTCTCCACGATTTCCTAAGGCACCTCGGCTCGACCCTCACGTTCCCACACTCTATTCTCGATTTCCTAAGCACTGTGTTGCTCAGCCTTCCTGTCCCTTCACTCTCATGATTTCCTAAGGACTGTGTGTTCAGTTCTCACATTCCCACACTCTGTCCACAATTTCCTCCACACTGTATGCTCAACACTCACATTCCTCCACTCTGTCCATGACTTCCCAAGGTCTGTGTGGCTCAACCCTGAAGTTCCTATATGCTGTCCACAGTTTCCTCAGCATTCTGTGCCTCAACCCTCACATCTCACACACGCTACTTCCTTGGCCTGAGGAGCTCATTCCAGTGTACTCCTTCGAGACCTTACTGAACTGAAATTTGCAATACTTCTTTCTTCCCCATCCTTGGACTCTCTGAGCCCCTTCATAACCCTACTGACACTTCTTTCATTCTATTGCAATTATTTGTGTCCACATATGCTATAGTTTGGATCTGCATTTCTCCCCAAGGCCCATGTGCTACAGGCTTTGTCTCCAGGGTGGTGACCTGGGAGGTCCCAACCCTCTAAGAGGTGGAACCTAGTGGAGTTCTTTAGGTCCTTGGGAGCATGCCCTTGGAGGGGAAGGACCCCAGCCCCTTCTTTTGCTTATCATGTCTTGACTATGAGGTGGGCAGTTTTCTCCGTCATACACTACTGCCTTGATGTGGTAAGCCCGAAACAACAGGACCAGCGGTCATGTACCAGAGCCTCCAATACTGAGGCGAAATAAACCTTTTCTCTTCATGAATTATCTCAGGTAGTTCATCACAGCAATGGAGAGTTGACTTATACAACATCAATCTATCTGTCTACTGAATTCCAAAATCCTCACAGGAATCCATTATGACTTACAGGGTTTTGTTTCTCTGTACAAAGTAGATGCACCACAACGAAAAAGATCTTGTTGAGTAAATGAATAAATCTGTTTCTTTCACTTGGCTCTAATTTGAAAACCAGGAATGGGATATCCCTTGCTCACGCTGATTTATCCATCATGTCACTAAGAGCTCAAACGAGTTTCAACAATATCATACCAAGATCACCTGACTTAAATCAGTCTAAAATATTAACTATAACACCATGGATGTCTGATTTCATAGGTCCAGAAATGAACACACATACCGCTGCTTGCATTATCAAGTTCACATGCTGATGACTGATTCATGGCTTATGATTAAGGTTTCAAAGCGTGCTCTTTCCTCTGTACTGCATGTTCCACATATAGCGACTCATCAAAAGTATCCAGAAAAAAATATACATCTATAATGATCATGAACAAACCTTTTTCTTGTCATTTTCCCTAAACAATAAAGTATAAAAGCCATTTACACACACATAGGTACACTGTATTAGGCATTACCAGTAATCTACACATGGGAGGATGTGCTTAGGCTATGTGTAAATGCCAGAGCATTTTACAGAAGGCCTGGCATCCATGGATTCTGAGAGTCAGTGGGACTCCTCTACCAACCCCTCATGGACACCAGGGACAGCCATGTAAGAAGGGGTCTGATTCTCTCAGAATGATGAGCATCATTCATTACCTTATTCAATGTCAGTCCCCTCAGGAAAGTCCAATGTTGTTCATCCTTGTTTAGATCTCAGGGAGCGTCGTCTCTGACTCACGACTTCCTAACTCCTGAGTTACACATCCTCACACTTACTGTGGCATTAACAGGGTCTTATCACACCACAGGAACATCTTATATCTTATCCACTAGTGCCATCCGTCTTTCTTTTGACAAAATTAGATATTAACTTTTGATCACCTATATGTGCAGAATACTAAGCTTCGATGAAGTTGGAGGTGACTATTGTTAGTTTTTGTTAATCATTACCAAGCTGGTGCCCTAGGAATTCTATAGAGATTGTTCTGCCTTTTTTCATGTATTAACTTCGAGTCATAGAGTCTCTTCACTCGTATCTGCTCTCTTTTTCATGTGTACACTCTGCCAAGTATTAATTACATGTTGTAAAGACGGGAAAAGGAGTGTATTCTTGCAGAAAGCAATGACCCATCTTGACAGATGTGGTGTATGACAGCACATGGTGCAGGTAATGAAAAGCAGCTTGTCTGATTTAGTAGGTCCTCCACCAAGCCATTTCCTAGGAAGGAGTCAATCGAGGCCAAGCGAGCTGAGAGGAAGGGCCAAGGCACCGCTCTCCCAACTTCAATCACTGCTCATGTCAAAGGAACACAAACCACTGCTCCCGGCACTTTGTGTACCTGCTGAAGATTCTAAGTGAGATCAGATATATGGGCATTCTGTGCAGCTAAAGGAGGCTTGTGTCCAAGGGCTGTGTAAGGACATTAATTAGATCCCAGTTTCAATCTGTACTCACACACCATTCTCTTGAACTTGTTAGCAAATGAGAATTGTTCTAAATAGATTAAATGCACTGCACTCCAAGGAAAAACAGGATCGAAGCATGTAGATGAATTCATTGTAATTTAGCTCTTTCAGGAAACAGGAAAAAAAAACAGAAAAACAAAGTAAGACATTATTATAGATCACTGAAATCTATGGACAATAGTACTAAGTGCAGTGAACTTACACGTAAATATTAAGCCCTTGCCCTCTGTGTCATACAGAAACATACAATGAAGCCCAAAGCCTCAAAGACCTCAGAATCTATGATTTAAAAAAAAAACATATATTCATAAAAAGGCATTGTTGTGACTATCCACATAAAAGTGGCAAGGAATCTAGAAGATAAGAAGCTGGGCAATTACTAAGTGAGTTTAGCAGGGACTGGGGATAAGAGAGCAACAGAAAAATCAATTGCATCTCTGTACTCAATGTGATCATGTAGAAACCAAAATTAAAAGCACAGTATCATTAAGTTGCTTCAAGGAAGATAAAATGCTTGTAGATAAACCTAACAAAGCAAGTAGAAGATCCATATGAAGAAAATTACAAAACATAGAATTCAAAGAAGACCTTCATAAATGGAAGGTTCATGGATTAAAAGACTCAACATAGTAATGATGCCAATTCTTCATGAACTGATCTACAAGTTCAATACAATTTCTATCTCAATTGCACTAAGATACTCTGTATACACAGACAAGCTTTCTCTGAAATTTATGTAGAAAAACACAGACCCTAGAACAGCTGAATTCAACTTTAAAAAAAGGAATAAAATGAGAGGAATCATTTCACTTGATGTTACTGGCACATAGCCACAGCTCTCAGGAGAGTGTGACATTGGTAGAAGCATAAATGAGACAGAGAACCCAAAACAAGAGTCACAAGAAGGCTAAACTAATTTTTGTCAAAGGTGCAAAGCAATTCAATGATTCTTTTCAAGGAATGGTGATGGCATTATTAGATACTCATAGGCAAGATGATCAAATCATACCTTAAAACTCAAACCTTATAGTAGCATTAATTTAAAATCCATCATTGACTTAAATGTGAAATAAAAAGTTGCAAAAAAATTTTTTAATACATCAGAAAATCTTTAGGACCTAGGGTTGGGCAAAGAATTCTTAGACTTAACACCAAAAGCAAAATTCATAAAAGAAAAAATTCATTAACTGGACTTCATCAAAAACGTTTAAGTATTTGCTCAGTAAATAATCCTATTAAAAGAATGAAAAAAGAAGCAACAAATGTGGAGAAAATATTTATGAACCATATCTGTGATAAAGGACTAGCACGTAGAATATATAAAGAACACTCTCCAAACTTTACAAAAACAATCTAATTAGAAAATAGAAAAAACTACAGAAGAACATTTTATCAAAGAGAACATACAGATGGAAAATAAACACATGAAAAGATGTTCAACATCACTAGCCATTAAATAAATGGAAATTATAGCCACCATGAGATGCCACTACATACCTGCAGCTGAGATTAAAAATAGTGGCCACAGCAAGTGTGGGCAAAGACGTAAAATTGGTTTTTCATACATTGCTGGTGAGAATATAAAGCAGTACAGACATCTGGAAACCAGTTTCTTATCAAAACCAACTTGCAACTGCCATCATCTGATCCAGCAACTGCGCTCTTAAGCATTGATCCCAGAGAAAGTACAACTTGCCCAAAGACCTACTCTCATGAATGTTGATGGCAGCTCAATGGATTATAGTAAAAAACTGGCAACACCAAATGCCCTTCAACTGATGAGGGATTGTGTACATTGGTGCATCCTTTCATGGAACAGTCTGCAAAAATCAGGAATGATCTGTTGCTACTTACAGAAGCCTAAATGAATCTCCAGGAAAGTATGCTGAATGAACAAACAAGACTCAAAAGGTTACCTGTGAGTCCATTTATATTTCATTCCCCAAATGACAAAATTACAGAGATGGAGAGCAAAGTTGTGGCTCCTATGGGCTAGTGACAGTATTAGGGGGGATGGGTGTGGCTAAAAGTGAAGACCCATGAGGTAATGGAATTGTTCTGTGTCTTGGTTATAGTGATGATCATACAAATCTACAAAGCCATGAAACCACACAGACTCAAGCACACACCAAGTGGAAGGTAAAACTGGAGCCATCTGAGTGAGTAGATGCATTGTGTCAAGTTCTGTTTGCGCTGTAGAGGTAGAGTGTTTACATTAGGGAATGTCACGAGGAGGTACAGGGCCCTCTGCATTATTTTTTACAACTGAACATAAATCTATAATTACCCCCAAATAAAAAGTTTATCAAATAACTACTGTCATTTAATAACCTAAACAATGCCCACCACCACAGCAAAGGTAAGTATTAGCTGGAGCTGCAAGTCAAACTCAGAACTTTCTAAGGGAGTTCATAAAGAGGATTGTAATTTGTTTATGGAAATGGGAGATATAATTTCATTTACATAGTAAAAATAAGGAGGCAAAAGTTTCCAGCTTCTGGTGGAATGATGAGGTGGGCCAATGTCAAGGACTCAGTAGGCAGGCGATGGAAGGCAGGGCTCTCTGAGCAACACCAATGGTGCCAGGCAGGGCATTCCCCAGCGTGCAATCTGAACACTCCTACGGGCAAGGACACCCAGTTCTCCAGACTCAACTCCTCCCGGCTCTTCTGGGAGGGGAGGCTTTAGCCTATGGAGCATAAAGGACTTCCAGCATCACAGCCAAACTTTCCACCCCTGCTCAGCAGGAGGCGCGTGAAGATGGGCACTGTAAGGTTGAGCCCAAAGAGAATCCAGTCTGAGCAGAGGCTTGGCAGAGAGGTGGCAGGGTGCATTAGGACAGAGGAGCGGAAGAAGAGTGAGGACAGAGGAACCTGGCTGTGGTTCTGTGCTGCAGACTACAGCCACTGTGAAGGGACAGTAAAGACACAGGCACATACAGAAGAGCTGGGTGTACTGCCATCACACCTGTGTTGGAAGTGTGACTGCCACCCTCAAGAACAATGCACCCCCTGTGCGTGAGACATCACACCCTGGGCCACAGCTGGACCTGGAACATCCCCCAAGGGCCACACACTAACGGCTTGGTGCCAGCCTGAGGCGTGCTCCCAGGTGATGGAACCTTTAACAGGTTAGGCCACTGGTGGTATGCTCTCAAAGGGCAAGGGGACCCTTCCCCTTTCTCCTCCTCTTTTGGCACCAGTCATGGCGTGAACAGGCCGCCTCTACCACACACTCCCACCATATTGTGCTGATTTGCCACCTCCAAAAGTGAAGTCAAAACAAGCCTTTTCTCTTATTAAGCTTATTTATCTTGGGTATTTGTCATAGCAATAGGGAGCTGACTAGCATGACATGTTGGGAAAATAAGCCACGATTTTATTACAGAGTTGAATAAGGAAATATTCATTTCTCCTATGAATTATTCTTCTAGGACTGAATCTATTCTTTGATTTTGGAATTACTTTTTGGAAATGTTTCTTTATTGTTCATTTTAAATTCCTTTATAAGATAATCTGTTTTTCATATTCCATCAACAGAAATAAAGCCTCTTCCTTCATCCACTGCAATTTCCCTTCTTGGCTTTGAATTTTTTCACTATAACGGCACCGAATCTAGTATAGCACCTCTTCCAAAGAAAATGAGCCTGAATCTTGCAGGCCATGGGATTTCTTTCCTGAGACCACACAGGGAGGTGGAGGAACTGAGAGCAGCCAGGTATGACTGCCCAACTGGTTGGGGAAGCAAAGGTGGTTCTCTCTCCTCTTTGAAGAAGCACCTTTTTCATACTGAGTCCTGAGAGTCCAGAGGGGGGAATCTTGGTCAGACTAGAGGTGGACTTGAAAGTTTTTAAAAGCTAGCAAAGACACCAGAGTGGCTATCCAAAGGGAAAGATGCTCAATGTGAATAAAAACAAAGACCCATATTGAGCAAGGATGGTTATACAGCTCTCTGGACAAAGATTTTTAAAACCTGATAAAAAAGATAGAGTGAGAAAGACTTCATCAATGCAAATGCCAAACCACAGTCACATATATAAATTCAATAATTCCAGGACCAAAAACCAGAACCAACTATGACTTGTAGTGCTGAGTGTGCATATACATACATATGAATACTTACATCAGCAACAATATTAGTTAAGTAACTAATAAAAGGAAATGGATTTTTAGATTATTTTATGAAAAAAAAATCTATTTGTATTAGTTTCTAAAGATGGTTATATATTTGAACCAAAGGAAGTGAGGTCAGCTTGGGCTTCCCTCTTTCACCTGTTGAGGAAATGCAAACAGGTACAAGGGAACGGGAACAGGCTCCATTTTCTCTCCCACTCATCCGAGAACTCCAGGGCTCCTGCAGCACGGGAAGCAGTTTGCAAGATGTGAGTGTGACGCAGGCGCAGAGAGGAAGACAGGAAGGTGACGAGGGTCTGAAGGAGAGCCAAGCTGGTTCCATCAGTTTCCCCCAGAGGGTCACTGATTCAGGGTAGACGACATTCGGCTGTCACTAGAGCAAAGGTGAAGTCACATTCCCAAAGTGTCAGGAGGAGGTACACGGTGCCCTGACCACACAAATGAGGGGAACTAAGTTAGAGGAAGGAAGGGATGTGTGAGGACATGGCTGGGGAGGGACAGGGGTCAGAGATTGGGCCTGAGTGGATGCCGAGTTCAGGCAAGAACCAGGCTGGGAAGAGCAACTTGGCAGGCAGGCGTGGAGCCTGGTGAAGAGCAAGACTTTCAAGGTTCTGGAAGGCAGTGCAGCTGGACAAGGGGGCAGCAGGGCCAGCAGGCAGGGCTTTTCAGTCCTCGTAGGATCTCTGTGTTTTCTAAGAGCAAAGGGAACTCATTGATGGGAGAACATAATCAGATTTATACCCCAAAGACCACCACACCTGCCAGGAATAAAGTGGGACATTAGAAAGCTATCATATAAATGCAGGAGAGAAGTGCTGCACCTTGGACTGGTGTGAGAGGAGGAGACCTAACCAGAACAATAAGACATGACAGTGCTTTAGGAGGCACCATCCATCAGACTTTCCAACGGGGTGGTAATAAGCATGAACAGCGGAGTCCCTGTGGCTTTCTTCCAGTGGTCCAGCTAGTGTTGTCCTTCACCACACTGACAGGGTCTGGGATGATGCCCTGAGCTGGGGTGAAAAATAGAGAGTTCAGGAACAGTTTGAATTATTTATGATTGAGACTTCCAAGTGGAGATGCCCCGTGGCAGTCAGATAAGTAATTCTGGCTTCCAGGTAAGACCTCAATCCTGGAGGAAAGAAAGACGTTTGTGGATTCTAGGATGTTATCATCCTAGAACACAGATATCATATATACATAATATATGTATTATATGTATATAATATATATGTATATGATAAGAGACAACATCCTATATATCTCATATATATATATATATCTGATATATACTACATATGTAATATATATACTTGCACACACAAACCTAGGAGATATGTGAAATATGTAATTTTTCTTAGCAATATATCCTTAGTAACTAAGAAAACTTACATATCTCATATATAATCTTGTATCTATGATTTCTAATCCTTCAGAGATTCTGCATAAAATGATCAGGAACTAAAAGAATGAAACTGGGAGATATTTCACAGGGAGGAAGACTGACCCTGCAAACGTGCTGGTTAAGTCCAAAGTTCAACACCAAAGGCTCAAAGCAGATGAGTGACAGGATGGTCTGGGAGTTCTTCCAAAGAAAACCATACCCACGAGGCCACAGTTTAGTCGGAAACACGCTATCCCTTTTGTGTAAAGAATTACTAAAATGGGACACACTGAGGCTCAACTTCAGCAAGGCACTTGATGAACATGCTCGAAATACTCTCAGGAACAACATAAGCAGACAACGCTATTGTTAGGTGGACTTACACGGGGCTTCAAAACAGTAGGTTTGTGATCCAAGCAAAATAAGGCGATGATGATCTGCAGCTCTGTGGCCACAGTCCTGTGACGTGGGGGTCTCTAGTGACCTGCTTTGTTAGGCCTGGGGCAAGGGAAGAGCAGTGCTGCTGGCATCTGTTGGGCAAAGGCAGGTCTTCTGATAAACAGCCTACAGCACAGTGACAGCCCCGCCACACTTCACTGACCAAGAATTATCTCGTCCAAACGTCAGTAGTGCCACTGCCGGGGACACCAGACAAGCACGTAAGAAAACAGATTGGAATAAAGGGTCAGGCAGAGCACCATCACTGAAGATCATTGCTGGGGTCTACACTTGCTTTCCCCAGATATGAGCTCTATAAATTGTGGGCAAGAAACTGGAAAACCTTTCTTACCATCATTTCCTTCCACTGCATTAGAAAAACTACATATTTCATATCTAATGCACCTAATGCTGGAAAGCATCTTTTTGCTCCAGCTACTCATCCTAAGAGCACAGATCCATCCCCAGAGACTGCCTTGCCTGCTTGGGACTTCTGTTTCTTTCTTTCTTTGAGAAGGAGCTTGAAGGTGAAGGTGTCAATGGAAGGCTGAAAAATGGCTTCCCCAAGGTCTCCACGTTCTGATCCGTGGAACCTTATTTGGAAAAGCATCCTTGCAAAGCTGGTGTGGAGCTCATCCTAGGTTATCTTCACAGGTCCTAAGTGCCATCACAGGGGTCCTAAAAAGACAGGGCGAGAGCCATTACCCAGAGAGAAGCAGTGGCCACGTGGACGTGGGGGGAGCCAAGGGCACAGTGACATGTCATGAGTTGGGCAATGTTGATGGTCCCAGACACTGGGAGAGGCAGGAAGCAGGTTCTTCCAGGGCCTGTGGAGGGAAGGAAGCTCAGGAACAACAAAATGTTGGAACTGCCCCTGCCAAAACTGAATGAGTAACTTCTGCTGCTCAAAGTCCCCAGGTCCACGGTACTTTATCATAGAAGCCACGGGAAATTAACACAGATTTGGGTGCCAGAGTGGGACGTTGCAACCCCAAATGCCTAAAAACAAGGAGATGACTTTTTGGTGGAGACTGCATAGAGACTGGAAGGCTTTTGCGGGATGAGGTGGGTTGGGAAAGCATTCCTGCACAGATCAGTTCACTTTCTAATCCTGAGGACACCAACTGCTGCATCACATGGTGACCAATGGGACTGGAACTGCTGACCTCTGAAAGAGGGGTTGGCCTGATCATCTGGGTGGGCCCTGAGTGGGGTCATGCTCGTCCTTACATGAGATAGAGTTTGGGACAGATAGACACACACCACGGAGGCAATGGGAAGATGGGACAGAGAGACAGAGCAAAAGCCAAGGAAAGCCCCAGCCCCAGAGCTAGACAAGGTGAAGGGCTGGTCCCCACCACAGCTTCTGCAGGGAAGCCCGTCCCACCCTGCTTACTCCTTGGTTTTTGACATCCGGCAATCAAGACTGTGAAGGAACCCATTTCCATTGTTTCGAGTGACCAGAGTTAGAAGTGACTTCTCCTACAGCCGCAGGTCACCAACACTGATTGTGATGCAAAGCACAGGTTCTACCATCACAAACAGCTCCAAGTGTGTCCAGTGGCTCTGGAGTTAGAAAGTGGGTGGACACTGGAAACATCTGAGTCATGGTAGAAAAGGACACCATTGCCTGGAAAGGGCTGTTGGCAGGAACACGGGTGTTTCAGGGGTGCAGTGAGGAGGCTCCTGCCTCTTAAGGGGTGACCACCAAGGACCAGGCCCGAGGCAGCAGCAGGGTTGAGGCAGATCCCAACATCACTCAGACACAGCAGGAGCATTTCACTGGAAGTTGGAGGGGGGCCATTCTTGTGAGATAGATGGATAAACTTGGCTAGACTGTGTCCCCCGGCTGTATGACAAGCAAGACTTGTGATGAACGTGAATGTTTAGAGAGGAGATGTCCAAGCAAAGTATTAAAGATAGATTTTTTTCCTTCATGATTATCATAAGATTCAAGAGGAAAGAGAGAAATTAAGGATGTGTTAAACAAAAAGCAACCAGGACTTGTAACTAGGAATCCCAACATTGTGCACAGTTAATGCAACAATAAAAAAGGTGGAAAAAACAAAAACACACAACAAAAAAGGAATTAGGGCTTGATGATTTGAGAAATTCTCTAGTCTATCTATATTGCAAATGATGCAAAAATTAGATTCACTCTTAAGAAAACATGCTTTGGAGTTAAGGCCAAGTGTAAATGAGTGAAGGAACTGAGGGAGCCATTTGTGAATCTACTCAACCATCTCTGGACAAGTCAAGAGTAGACACAGGATGAGCCCAGAATGACCTGTGGAGGACAGTCAGTGTAATGGTGAATATCCTGTGACATAAATGGAGACCGACGAGGGTGTGAAACGTGAGACCAGCAGAAGCAGTGCCAGCGTGGGCTGAGGGAGCCAGACACAGGTAAGGGGGAAAGACAACCTCCCAACACTGCTGACAGGAAACGGGCTGATGAAACATCTCCACTGTAAGTGCTCCCGGTCAATCCAAAGGAGTGATTGCCATGGGACAGGACAGAGCTGTGGGCTCAGAGGCAGGACCCTGGCTTTGGGTTCAGAGCAGAGGCACAGGCACAGAGGCTGATGGTCCTAGATGGAGCCACAATCCAACACAAGGAGAGGATTTGATCCTGCATCACTGGGCATGCCTTCTTTGAATTCTCTTGGGATGAGTGACACACATTCCTTCCGTTTTCTCCCTTTTGGAATGGAATGTCTGACTGCTTGTTATCCTATATTCTTCCCACCCTTATATTTTGGAAGAAGATGACTTGTCTGGTTTCACAGGTTCACGGATGGAGGAAAGTTCTCCCCCAGGATCTTGGGGTGGGGGAGTTTATCCTGGATGATCCAGTTGCTCTCTAAAAGCAGCCAAATGTAGCCCTGTAGCAGGAGGAACGAGTCTGGTGAAGGTTCACAAAGATGAAACAGAGGAGATGAAGCCACAAGCCAACGGATGCCAGAGCTGCCCACACTGGAGGAGGTGAGGACGGATCTACTCCCAGAACTTCCAAGGGAGCATACTCTGAGCCTTCGGGCTTCAAAATTGTGATAGAATACACTTCTGTTCTTTTATGCCCCTGTCAGTGTTGATTTCTTATAGCAGTTATAAGGAAATGACATAGGATTCTACACTTTTAGAAACCAGAAACTGGGACATAATGACAGTAGGCCCTTAGATAACCTGGGTCTCGGGTCCAAGTGCTGGGGTACACACCTTTAGTCCCAGCGACTTAGGAGTCTAAGAGAGAAGGATCACAAGTTCAAGGCCAGCATCAGTAACTGAGTGAGACCCTGTCTTAACATAAAGAATAAAAAGAACTGCTGGTTTATCTCAGCAATAAAGAGTGTCTTGGGGTTGCGTCCTCAGTGCCGATAATAACAACGGTTACCTGGGTCTCCAAATGACCATGAATTCAAGTTAGTGGTTCTGATAAATGTAATGCCACCTTAAACTTCCTTCACAGAAAATTTGCATATAGGATACAAAAGCCAGTGTCCAGATTTTCTGTACAGAGTTCAAACAGCAATATATATGTGTACGTATATTTTTTTAATTTTGCTTTTTATTATGTGATGAAGTGTCACACGACAGGGGCATTCTGACCAACGTGCGCTCGGGTGACTTCGTTGTGTGAACACCAGTAGATCGTCCACAGAGGTCTGGACACAGGAGGTGACTGCATGTGTTTCGATCCACCACTGCCACCTGCCTTTTATTCCAGTATTCTGAAAGTCTGTGGAGGACAGACGGGAGCTGGGAGGAACACCAGGGCCTTCTGTGGCTGGGCCCTGGGCCGCTCTGCTGGCTCCATCACCTTCCGGGTGTTGGCCCTGCGGAGACGGGTGGTAAACTTTAAAAGAACAACATAGTGCATTTGGTTAAGGAAAAAATATCAAGAGAGAGGAAAAAGCATGCGTGTTGCCAAGAGCTGAAGACACTGTGGGATGCTGGTCCTGAGCAGCCTTGCCAGGAAGACACCTGCCCTCAAACTAGACAGAAGCCCGACTGGTGGAAGTCAGAGACTTCCTCCCTCTTTCTGGTTCTGAAGATCAGGCCCTGATCTGAAGGGATGCTGGAGGGCAGCTGTGGGTTCTGTTAATTAAAAGCCTCCGAGCTCACCTGCCTCCGTGGTGCTGGGTTGTCAGGCACCTCGGAGGGTCAGACTGAAATGATCACCTATTGGGCAAATCGTCTGGGAGATTCTTGCAAAAGTAGCCCCCTGGATGAGATGCCCCAGAGCACATTCACCTAGGATTCTGTAATCCCACTGCCCGTAGGAGGAGGGCAAGGTTACATCCCATAACCTCTGAAGATCTGTCCATTCATCACTTGCCTTCTCTTTCCAGACTGAATATGTATGTGTCTGCATGTGTGTGCATGCACACACGTGGGCGCACTCTCTTTCCCCCGCAGGCAGGGCTGTCCTGGGACACTGGAGCACACTCGACCCTCCCTCCCGCTCCCCGTCCCTTTGACTTGCCCCATTGCAGAGTCTAATATAGAAACAGCTCTGGGCCTGGGCTCCACCAATTCTAAGCAGAGGTAGACAGCGACAGCCTGCCTTCTGCTTCCCTGCCGACTCCCCAACAGGCTCCCACCTGCTTTCCTAAGTGGGGACCTTCTCAACCCCTCTGCCTTGCCTGCCTGTTTCTGACTTTAACTTGCAATGGTCTGCACATAAATAAGATAAAGTCACAGGGCCTGAACTCAGCTCCATTAACGAAACGCCAGTCCTGTCCTCCAGGGGATGGCGTCCTCAGCCAGCTGGAGCACACATTCTCCTCCTGCGCTGGTGTTCTCTAACCAACCCTATAAACAAGACACCAGGACCCCGGGAGAACTCAGCCCTCCTCTTTGGCTGTGTCTGATAAAAGAGAAAAGCTATATGGAGATCAAAGAACCCATTATTTGAGAACTTCAGTATCAAACTACTGGCTTTTTCTAACATTTCTTCTGCTTCTGAAATAGCAGAGTAGTTATTATTTCCTCCAAAGTTGGAAGTGTTCCATCAATCACTATTTTCTGGATATGACCCTTTATGTCTCTGGCTTCCCCTCCCCCCCCAAGATATATTACCTAGAAAAAAAATCAGTTCTCTGGCGGTGATTTCCAGGTATTCCATACAAACCCACAATTCTAACATGGGTCCCCGTTTTAGGAAGAGACTTGGAGGGTACAGTAAATATGCATTGTGACTCAGAAAACACCTTACCCAAACACCACAAAATGGCAGGACCTAAAGGGCACACTATCCAAAAAATGTACCCACAGCTACTTACCCTGGCTTCCATCAGCTCTAGGACCACCATCTGTGTTATTTGTCTGCAATTTTGACTTCGACTACCCTGGGAAAATATTTTAACAAAAACTCTTTTTAATCAATATGCTAATTGTATTTCTGAGACATGAAAACAAATTAACGGAAGTTTATTTGATCGTGACACACAAGTGGATTCCAAAGTCAGGACCTACAAGTTAAATGTAAGCTGGAAATTGGAAAATAGAATGTTGTATGCTAAGCTTGTTTCTGGTTTGTTTGTTTTTTCTCAGTACGGAAAGAGCAACTCACACATTAATCAACACAAATGTACTGAAATCCCAAAAGGTACATGATCCTCGCTAATACAAGTGACTGGGATGTGTTTTCTTCATATAAAAATCCCATGTAAGTGCTGCATGATGAGAAGCCACTATCTGAGGTCTGATTTGGGAGGCAGAGCATCTGTGTTCCGCCACACGGGTTCCTCTGCTTCTCAGCTCTGAGCAACCATGAACTTGACTCTAAGCAATAACTGACACTTTATTTGCAAACACTTTCATATTTTCAAGCTGTAACATTTTACACTAGCCTTGGCAGTTCTTATTTAGGCCATTAGTTTGAAAAAAACCACAAAAGTTGAGACTTTAACAGTTAATGACTAAGTATGGGACCTCAACAAACAGCTTGGCTTCCATCACCTCCATCGACAACATGTCTTGAAAAGCATGACCAACCGGTATTTGCACGTGAGTCTACGAGGCCGACTACGTATACACATAAGCTATTGATTAGCACAGAGTATATTCAACTCCATTGTCCCCAAAGGATAAATGACTATAGTTTTCAGTCCAAACAGCCATCCTAGGTTCTGTCAAGTGTTAAGGCAGCTCCCAAGCTATGTCCAAGGGTGAGTCAAGCCCTTCCCATCTGGGCGACCCTTGCCCAGTGCCACTCCATGGAGAGAATGGAACTTGGAGAGTGTCGGCACCCTCTTTCTCTCAGTGGCTCCATGCTTAAGCTACTGAAATGAGTAAAGACTTAATTAGTTCTTTCAGGCTAACTCACTGTCCTGATCGACCACCATGACTCTCAGCAGCCTCCAAACAGGTCCCAGAGGTCCTCTGAGGGCCTAAGTGGTTTATCACTGAGGTTATGCAAGCCTTGGACTGAAGGAAAGGTCGCTCAAGGTGACTTCAGGGCCTGGAACACAAGAGGTCAACAAATATTAGTCAATGTGAATACTGCAAATTCAAAGCCTCCAGGACTAGTAGTTCTGAATTCTAGAGTCTAAATCATCACCCCATTTTGGGAAGATCCCAGCATATCTAGGTGCTCATGGCATATGGTGGTGGCTGGCTCTCAGGGTCAGAGGGCTCTGTCATCCCAGAACATGGGACTTGAGACTGGGAGGAGGTGTTAAAGAGCAAGACGAGGCTGGAGCCCTGTGCACCCTAATCTTCTGCTCCCGGAGTGGGAGGCGAGGGAAACGCATCACGTGGACACTGCCTCAGGGCCATGTTCCTCATGGCTGTCATCATACCAAAGCCACACAGCCAGCCTACTGGTCCCTGAGAGCCGCAGCAGAGGGCTGAGCGGCAGAGTGGCAGCCTGGGTGGGCTGGAGCACCCGAGGAAGGCAGGGTCACCTGCAGAGCTTCCCATGCCAGCATGGCCCGCCCAGGTGAGTCAGGGCAGGCTTACCTGTCACCCTGCCGCGGCCCAGCCAGCATGCGGTGTAGACCCGCTGGGAAGCCTGCGCCACCAGAGCTGAGCGCCAGACACCTGGCTGCGCGTGCACAGTGCAATGACTTCACCCTCCAGCTTCCGGGAGAACAGAGAAAATGGAAGGCAGGCAAACCTGAGCGGGATTCAGGACCGACCGACAGCGTTAGTGTGATTCCGAACTCTGATCAGCAAACGCTTGGACCATAGCAGTGACCCAAGTGCCATCTAAACCCCTCTGCCAGCACAGTAGGGTAGGGACAATCTGCTGCGTGGTCTTCCATCTAGTCCTGTTCAGGTTCACTCAGTTCTGCTCTTGTGCTCATTCCTTGTGTTCTGTGGGTTCGGGCTTTTTCTAAGTTATTCGTGAAAATAATGCCCTTTGTTTCTTGTTCATTATTTTGTGCTGCTCTACCATCCTTTAATCCCTGTAAGGATAAACTGACCCTGTGTTGCTGTGGCCTGTGACCATGTTAGCGTGGCCAAACAGAAGTCACGCCAAGCAGGGAACGGAGCCTCATCCCAACACTGGCTCTGACACACAGGCCTGCGATGGAATCCACTCCAAGAGCTCATCGGAATGGGACTTCCTCATAGTGGCGTGACCCTTGCAGAAACCCCTAGACTGTAAAGTGCATTTTACAGGCGAGGAGACAAACTTCAAGGGTCCAAGGTCACTTCCAGACCACAGCCCAGAAGGTGAACCCTCCCTGCATGTTAGCCAGTGTGATGACCAGGTTCCTACTTTGACTCCCCACCCAACAGTGCCTTTCCCACTAAGTTCCAGTGGGTGGAATAGTACCTGTTATTTATTCTTTGTATTGGCTACCCTAATAAGCAAACTTGAATTACCAAAAAAGGAGCATTCACAAATAGTCAGAGCAGAATTGCAAATGAAAAAAAAAATCCAAACCCTAAGAAGGGTGTGAAACTGGATTTGCCTGTGTCTATTAATTCACAGGATTAATTCCCACAATGTACTTCAAGTGCCTTCATCTTTTCTGCTCCCTTCAGCCCCCCACCCCTCTTAACCCCTGTCCTCACTCTGGGCTGCAAGGAGATGTCTATGCTAAAGAGAATGCGTGCTGAGGCAATGCGGTGCCTTTTTTTTTTTTTTTTTTTTTTTTTTTTTTTTGGTGGGGGTACCCAGGATTGAACTCAGGGGCACTTGACCACTGAGCCACATCCCCAACCCTTTTTTGTATTTTATTTAGAGACAGGGTCTGAGTTGCTTGGTGCCTCATTTTTGCTGAGGCTGTCTTTGAACTTGCAACCCTCCTGCCTCGGCCTCCTGAGGCTGATGGGATTGCAGGCGTGCACCTCCACGCCCATCACTCAACTTTTTTCCTTTGAATTGTCAGTGAGCCCCAAGTTTAATAAACACTTGACATATTATTATTATTATTATTTATTATCATTATTAATTACTATGTATTGGAGATTGAACCCAGGAGCCTCAACAACAGCCACATCCCTCTTTTCTGTACTGCGCTTTGAGACAGGGTCTTGCTAGGTTGCTTAGTGCCTCGATTTTGCTGGCTTTGCACTCACAGTCTTCCTGCCTTGGCCTCCTGAGCCACTACGGCAACTTGTATCCACGAACAGTTGAGCCCACTGGGTGCATTTCTTGGTCCTCCTCAACACCCAGCTCTCACTGGTAAGTGCCACCCCAGTTACCCACTTCCTAAAGTGTAATGTCCTACAGCTTCTCTGTGACCGTCATGGTCAGACAAGAGCCCCATCCTCTAGTGGCCCACTCAGCTGAAATTTAAGGGAGTGCCAGTTGTTCCCAGTACACCTGGCTAGCTCGCAATCTACTTAGACACCACGAGACTCCACATTTAACTGAAATGCAGATGCTTAGTTCCCTGTAGGGATACAGCTGCCTCAGTGAAGAGGTGGCTGACTTATTTCTGAAACCCAAAGATACCGCTGATGCAAACACACATCTGAGGATGCTTCTCCTAACTGCCAACTTGATAATGGGGAAATATTGTTCATTTGGCTCTCTTCTCCCTGAAAAGAGTAAAAATACCCAAATTACTTCTGGCCAGGACCTGTTACTCAGACTGGAAAGGACATGAGTGTAAGAAAAAGGCTGTTGTTGCAGCCCCGTAGGATAAGCTGTTTCCCCTTGTTCTCTTTATATAAGCACTTGATAGCACCCAGAGGCTACTCCAAAATGCTGTGTCCACTCTGCCTTTTACATTCTGTAACAATCAAAATAAGACCAATTGCAACCAAAGTTTGCAAGTGAAAAGTGATTGCTTCTGGTGAGGTCTGCAAGAGGTCTTCAGGCCTCCCCAGCTGAGCGGTACTGCAGCCTTCCATGTGGCCATGCTCGTCAGGGTTGCACAGTGTCTGCAGTTCTTAACGGTGGGCCATGCCCTCTGACGTTGCAGAAGTGTTCCACAGTGGGCATGCCTTCGACTGCTACGGGCCCCTTGGAGCTCCCAGTAGTGCACCATGCCCCCACACGTGTTGCAGCTCTTATTGGGGGGTGTTGCCACCACCACCGGAGTTGCAGCAGCTCTTAGTGGGAGAACCTTTGCCCCCCCACGAACCGCAGCTCTTACGTGGGGATGTAACCCCTCCGTGTTGCAGCTCTTAAGGGGGGGACATTTCCCCCCCAGTGTTGCAGCTCTTAAGGGGGGACTATTGCCCCCCCTCTGTGTTGCAGCTCTTAAGGGAGGGACATTCCCCCCCAGTGTTGCAGTTCTTAAGGGGGGACCATTGCCCACTCCCACGTTTCAGCTCTTAATGGGGCTATGCCCTCCAGTGTTGCAATGAAAGCGTTGCAGCAGCCTCCAACTGCTCACCATCAATTTCTCCTTGCTTCTAGGTTCTTGTCTTACGAGAAGAATAAAATCCACACACCAGGAGTGAACTTCACAGGATCTATTGGAAAAAATGAGCCATAGAATAAGTTTTTTTGGCCAGTTGGTCTTGCGCTAGAAATTTATATAGCGCTTGGGGTCTCTGCAATAGGTCCAAATTTATGCTAATTAGGGTTTAGAAACTAACCTATTGGCCCAGTTTTATGTTAATTAGGGTTTGGAAGAGCACTAACACTATTGGTCAATTCTTGAGTCCAGACTTTCCTTCAGGTCTGCCCCACTTCCATTTTCTCATTGCAGGTCAGAACGCAGAGCTTGAAGTGGGCAGATGGGGCTGCAGTGCTGCGCCCAGCGGGCTTCAGCAGGCAGCCACAGGGTGCCCAGGCCTGGCCCCCAAAGGATGATACGGGATCTGCCTGGGCTGCCGCCCCTCAGCAGGAGCCAGGAGGCTGGCTGTGTGGCTTGGCAGTGGCGAGCCATGTCACCGACATATTCTTCACAAGCCAAAGTTCTATTTTAGGAGGGGACACAGTGGCCTGGGGTTCATCATGACAAGAAGTTCTGATTGAAAGTCCTCATCTATCTCCAGAACAAGCCTGCTCTTGTGACTTAACCTTGCCATGATAGATAGACGCAAGCTCGCCTGCAGGCCACCATGATTCCTCCCCTAGGGATGGGCAGAGAGCATCCCCAACACTGGTCTTCTAAGGAAATTACCTGTGAGGCAGTTCAGTTCCAGGAGTGTAATTAATTTCATTAAATCACAGTTGGGATAATGATTATGCTCTGAATTTAGAGGTCACTCCCTGCAAGGATTTGCAAAGGCCAAATCCTCCTCCTCCCATTTCCTCGTCAATCCTGATGGCACCTCCTGCGAGACCTGCTGACAACCCATTGGCACCACTTCTGATCTCTCTGGGGAAGAACTCACATTCAGTTTTGCACCCACAGATGCTTTCCCTAAAAGACTGTTTTCCCTCCCTCCCTGGGATGTGTGCAGGGTCAGCCCCAAGTGGCCCTAACAATTGCACAGCCCCACACTTTACAAGGGCCCCACGATTGACTTACTGAATGATGTGATGTCATACTCCTGGAACCCCTAATAACTTCTGAACAAGGGGCCAGTTCCTTTTGCACTGGACCCCACAGTACATGTGGGCAACCCAGATTAAGTTGAACTGGAATGCCAACGAAGAAGCAGCCCAACAGGGCATTCCCCATAACCTCTCGGGAATCACACTTCCCAGGCGTGTGGTTCCCAACACTGCCGACCCAGCCTGTGGGTTCTCCTTCCTCACATGGCCAACAACAAACCAAAACTTGTTTTGGTCCATCAAGTGCAAACACTTGTGATGTCACATCTGGGCAAAAGATTTCAAAGCTAGAGCTCAAATTCCCAGGTTCCCTTTCCCCTTCTTGGGCAACTGAGAGGGCACTTCCATCAGAAAGACCCTCAAAAAACCCACAGTGAACATGTCATGAGTGAGAAAACCTAGCAATTTTGAGCCCCAAACTTCGTGGGGTTATTTTTCCCCTTAAACTCAGATCCAGAAGTCTTATTGGTACCTGAGTACAACGCCTGACTTCTCACTCCCAGGCTTCAGGCAGGGTCTAAGGGAAGTTGCTGGGGGAAGTGGAGCTGCTCTTAGCCTCACAGCACTCTCTCCAGAGGTAACAGAACCCAGCAGCCTGCCAACAATTTTCTTTGAGGTTCTTGTCTCTCAAATTCATAGTAAAGTCCTCAGACTAGAATAAGTGGGTGGGAAGTAAACTTCACTAGACACAACTTAAAGCAGAAATCACGTGCCCAATGGAGAAAAAGTCCGTAATGGACTTTCACCACCCAACCCGCCAGGTCTAGGGGTTTAAATAGCACTTAGGTCCCTGCTACTGGGCAGACTTATGCTAATTAGGGTTTGGAAGAAGTAGCAATGGTCCAAGCTTATGCTAATTAGCGTTTGGAAGCCTAACGCTATTGGTCAACTCTCAAGTCCTCCATTCAGGTCGGCCCGCTTCCATTTTTCTCCTAGCAGGTCAGGAAGCTGGAGTTTGGGGTCCTGGGATGGTTTGTGCTTGCAAGTTCCGGGCTGCAGTGCTGGGCAGACTGGGCTTCTGCAGCAGGCGACCCTATCATGCCCAGGGGGTCTGGCTGCGGAAGGGTTACAGGTCCACACCTGGCTGCACAGGGCCCCTCAGGACCACGACGCCTACAGAGCAGGCTCCACGCAGGGAGCGTCAGGCCAAGCTTGCAGCCCCGTGCTCCAGCCCACCCGGGCCGCAGCTCCATTGCTCCGCTGCTGCTTCTCTACAGGCACCCACAGGTGGCTGCACGACCTGTCAGCCAAGGAGTTGTCACTGTGTTCAGATTCTCACAGTGTCCTTTTTGATACTACGGGTCCCATAGTATCCTTGGAGCCAGCGTCCTGGGAGAAAGAGGCGGAGTGCTTGGGAAGGCCCAGGGTCAGTGGAGTGTTTCTTAGAATAGACACGAGGGTTGGAAGCCCACTGGCTATGACTTTGCTCTTGTAGCCCTATTATTCACCACTGAGCCACAGAAACCAGCATGAGCAGGGCTCATTAGCAAGGGCCACCACGCAAAGAAACTTGCATCAGAGGAAAAACATTTCATCAAATTTGCACGTCCTTCCACCCCTACCATTTTGTTTCTCAAATACGCAGCAAGAGCAAACCGCTTCTTTAGGAATGAGGAAAAAGGGACAGACAAAACGACTGCAGTCACTGTCACTTGTCCTGCAGTGGACTAGTGAGGTCTAGCAGGTAAACAGAGTTTAACATCATGTTTGGGAAGCTTGGTAGATGCAGCATCGAAATAAAAACCCAACATCCTTGACACTCCGCTCTGCGCCAGGCGAGGAATCAAGATCAGTGCGCATTGACAGTAGCAGTTCTGCAAGACGGTGGGCCACCTGCAGGCGGAACTGCCGCAGCCTTGTATTGTGTGACCTCGGGCTTCCAGAATGATTAGGGCACGGTGAGCCCGAGGTCTGTACAAACCAAGATCAGACCAGATATGCAGCTAACACTAAGAAAATGCCTGCAGAAGAAATGCAAAGCAACCCCCTAGAGAAACCCCCAAAACGACAGACTGTGAGACAGCATCCTGCATGTTGAAAGTGCAATTGTTGGGCAATATTTAGGGAAAAAGTATACAGCCAAATAAACTTCCCTGTCACGTGTATTCACAGTGCATTTGATTCAGAAGGAAGGAGCAGTACTGGTGTGCGTCTGTATCGACAGAAAAATGCCAGCACAAAATAGAGCCTGGAAACCAAAACGTGTTCTAAGATTTAACTGCTGAAGAAGAGGAAACAGGCTTTGGTTCATGCAGAGCTGTCCTCCCTTAAAAATCCACCATGAAACTCAAAATTAATAGAAATCCATGGTTTACTAAATGGTGATTTAAATTTGTGGTAACAAGCAGAATAGGAAAAGATAAAAACTAATCATTTTGTGAGCGAAGTCTTGCAACTGTTCTGTAAAAAGGTAGAAATGAGGGCAGCAGCCTTCTGATGGCCACCTGAGACACCAATGCAGAGAGATGATTTCTGCTCGAACCCTCTCACCTCCCTTTCTGGGGTTTTCTGTCTTCATTCAACCAGCACATGGTCTGTGGAACTCACCACCACTTGTCTGAAGGCCTTCCCTGCACCTGGTGCTTTTGGATTTTCAAAGGGAACAGAAAGGGCAACATCAGACCAACATCCTGAGAAATTCCCAGTCATGGTCCTGGCTGAAGAATTTCCCCAGGGGCTGCCTAGAGCACCCCATCCCAGGCCCCTGGACACTCCATGCCTGCCCTCCTGCACGTGAGGACACACAAGTCCTTCCAGAGCTCTGAGTGGCAACCATGGAAGGAAGACCACCTTCCCACCACAGTGCCCAGCCAGCTCAAGGAAGCACATGGAAAAGAGCAAGTTAGAGCCACAGCACAGCAGTGATGGACATGGGCTGAGTCACCCAGACCAAGTGCCATCTAAAATCTGCCTTTCGGCAACCATCAGGGAAAGCAGTGTGGAGATTCCTCAGGAAACTTGGAATGGACCCACCATTTGACCCAGCTATCCCACTCCTCTGTTTATACACAAAGGACTTAAAATCAGCATACTATAGTGACACAGCCACATCAATGTTTACAGGAGCTCAATTCACCATAGCTAAACTATGGAACCAACCTAGATGCCCTTCCACAGATGAATGGATAAAGAAAATGTATATACACAATGGAATATTACTCAGCCTTAAAGAATAATGAAATTATGGCATTTGCAGGTAAATGGATGGAGTTAGAGAATATCATGCTAAGTGAAATAAGCCAAACCCCAAAAACCAAAAGCTGAATTACTTTCTCTGAAAGGCTGATGCTAATTCATAATAAGGCAGAGGGGATAGGGAAGAATAGAGTTACTTTATATTAGGTAGAGGGGAGTGAAAGGAGAGAAAGGGGTATGGGGGGCAGGATAGATAATAGAGTGAAATAGACATTATTACCTCAAGTACATATATGACTGCATGACCAGTGTGATACTACAATATGTATAATCCAAAAAATCAGAAATTATACTACATTTCTGTATGATTTATCAAAATGTATAAATACATTCTACTGCCATGTATAAATAATTAGAACAAATTCTAAAATTTTAAAAAATAAAATAAAATCTGCCTCTCGCTCTAGTCCCCACATCCACCAAACGTGGATGGTAATAATACATAGCACATCATAAACCAAGCAATCCTCATATGGCGTTTATGGGTTTTCTTATACATATTATAGGAAATTCTTTCTCTTCTGGGAAACAGACATTCTGAGCCTCTTGGCTCCTGCCCTCTTATAAGAGGCCCCAACTTCTCCTTGTATGAGTCAGGTCCTACCAAATAGGTGAATAGATGTGGTTGTCCCAACATTGGACAGAAGGATAAAATATAGACTGCTGAAGAAAGGCCAGGAAGAGGCAGCTGCACAGGAAAAATAAGGAGAAAATGAGGTTCAAGTCCCGCCCAGGATGAGGGGCTAACTCACTGGTGGGAGCATCCCTGCTGGTTCCACTTCACATTTAGCACCTAATCATCACTCCTCGGTGGAGTCCAGACATCCTGAGCCTTGCCCTCCAGGCTGCATGGGAAATGCTGGACTCCACAGCCACCCAGGTAACAGGTCCACCTGGGATGCCTAGGAGCACCCAGAAAGATGTGCAGAATGTCATTCTGTCCAACCAGGGAGGCCTGGCCTTGTGGATCTGGCCTGCAGTTCAGTGGATTCCAGCCAAGCAAAATGTGGACAACTCAGTCCAAGAGATCTTCTAAATTGTCCCACTTCCCAGGAATCATGGTCTCCAAAGGAAATGCCATCTGAGATTCCAGACCTAGACTCCCTCCACGGGGTACAAGCAATGTCTTCTTTCACCACCTTCGGTAGGATGATACATTTCCTGATCCTTCTAGTCTACCAAAAACTGATTCCTCAGTACCCACTCAGGGTAACTTCTGAGGAAGCAATGCTGACTACCCGCAAGGAGCTCACAGTCTCATGGGGAAGACTGATGGGGAAGCTGAAGATTTTCAATACAATCATGGGTAACAAAGCCATGGTGGGGGTGGGGCAAGCACCTAAGATAGCAGTGACATCTGCCTGGGGAAGGCTTGGAAGGTTTGCATAAAAGCAGTGATCCTTATATAACATCTCAAGGATGAACAGAAGAGAAAAAGAGGAAAGGAATCCTGGACAGGAAAAGGGGTGGGTTTTAAATGGCTAAGCACAGGGTGGCACACACCTGTAATCTGAGCAGCTTGGAAGGGTGAGGCAGGAAGATCACAGTTCGAGGCCAGCCTCAGCAACTTGGCAGACCCTCAGCTAACTTATTGAGAACCTATCTCAAAATAAATTTTAAAAAATTGAAAAGGAATAAAAGACTCAGGAAATTTGAGCAAAATAAGACATTCATTGTACATGTTGTAGAGTGGAACTGTGGCACTGGACTGACAGGCGGGGGTCCCGGGGAGCACAGCATGAGGGTATCAGAGAGTACATCTTAGGATTTAGATCTAGTCCTGCAGGTAATGGAGACCAACAGGATTTTGTTAACTTTTTGAAAGTTTTCTTAGATTTGTTTTAGATTTTTATGTGTTTAAGAAAAGGGAATGACACGATGACTGTTTTTCTTGCACGTTCATCACATTAGGTGTAGAGATGGAGAAGGTGAAGGGGCCAGGTGATAAAACCAGGTGAGATGGCGTAGCAATGGCCTAGAAAGCCAAGGTCGGGATCATGAACTGTGCAAGGCAGACAGGTCAATTGAAAAAAATTTTTCTGAGATATAAACAAAAGAAATGAGTGATGTTTGGGTGTTTGTGGTGAGAATGGAATAAGAATGAATCTGAAATGTAATTCATCACATCAATAGACTTAAAGACAAGAATCACATGATTATCTCAATAGACAGAAAAAGCATTTGACAAAATACAGCACCCCTTCATGTTCAAAACACTAGAAAAACTAGGGACAGTAGAAACATACCTCAACGTTGTAAATTCTATCTATGTTAAGCCTACAGAGAACATCATCTAAATGGAGAAAAATTGAAAGCATTCCCTCTAAAAACTGGAACAAGGCAGGGATGCCCTCTTTCACCACTTCTATTCAACATCCTCCTTGAAATTCTAGCCAGAGCAATCAGACAGCCAAAAGAAATCAAAGGGATACAAATAGGAAAAGAAGAACTCAAACTATTACTATTTGCCAATGATATGATTCTATATTTAGAGAATCCAAAGGACCCCACCAGAAAACTTCTAGAACTCATAAATGAATTCACCAAAGTAGCAGGATATAAAATCAATACCCATAAATCAAATGCATTCCTAACAAAAGCAAGGAATCCACTGTATGAGAAATTAGAAAAACTACCCTATTCATAATAGCCTCAAAAAAATAAAATAAAATACTTGGGAATCAATCTAACAAAAGAGGTGAAAGAATGTTTTACAATGAAAGTTTTACAATGAAAACTAAAGAACACTAAAGAAAGAAATTGAAGAAGACCTTAGGAGATAGAAAGATCTCCCATGCTCTTGGATAGGTAGAATTAATATTGTCAAAGTGGCCATACTACCAAAAACATCATACAGATTCAATGCACTTCCTGTTAAAATCCCATTGAAACTTTTCATAGAACTAGAAAAAGCAATTGTGAAATTCATTTGAAAAAATAAGAGACCCAGAATAGCCGAGACAATCCTTAGCAAGAAGAGTGAAGCAGGAGGCATCATATTACCAGAACTATACTACAGAGCTATAGTAACAAAAATGGCATGGTATTGGCACCAAAACAGACATATAGACCAATGGTATAGTATGGAAGGAACAGAGACAAACCCACATAAATACAGTTATCTCATACTAGACAAAGACCAAAAACTTGGAGAAAAGATGGCCTCTTCAACAAATGGTGCTGGGAAAAATGGAAACACACATGTAACAAAATGAAATTAAATCTCTATCTCTCACCCTGCACAAAAATGAACTCAAAAGTGGATCAAAGACTTAGGCACTAGAACAGAGACCCTGCGACTACCAGAAGAAAAAGTCAGCCCAAATCTTCACCATCTTGGCCTAGAACCTGACTTCCTTAACAAGACTCCCAAAGTGAAGAAGTAAAATCAAGCACCGATAAATGGAAGGAATGGATTCAAACTAAAAAACTTCTCAGCAAAAGAAACAATCAATAACATGATGAGAGAGCCCACAGAATGGGAGAAAATCTTTACCACAACACACCACTCAGAGCATTAACCTCCAAGATATTTAAAGAATTCAAAAAACTTAACACCAAAAAAACCACAAATAACCCAATCAATAAATGGGCTGAGGAACTGAACAGATACTTCACATAAGAAGAAATAAATCAATCAACAAATACATGAGAAAAAAGTGTTCATTATCTCTAGCAATTAGAGACATGCAAATCAAAACTATGTAGTCTAAGATTTCATCTCACTTCAAAATGGCAATTATCAAGAATATAGGCAACAATAAATGTTGGCCAGAATGTGGGGGAAAAGGTACACTCATACATTGCTGGTGGGACTGCAGATTGGTGCAACGACTATGGAAAGCAGTATGGAGATTCCTCAGAAAACTTGAAATGGAACCACCATTTGACCCACCTATCCCACTCCTCTTTTTATACCCAAAGGACTTAAAATCCGCATACTTCAGTGACACAGGCACATCAATGTTTATAGCAGCTCATTCATGATAAATAAACTATGAAACCAACCTAGGTGCCCTGCAACAGATTAGTGCATAAAGAAAATGTGGTACATATACACAATGGACTATTACTCAGCCTTAAAGAAGAATGAAAGTATGGCATTTGCAGGTAAATGGATGGAACTAGAAAATATCACGCTAGGTGAAATAAGTCAATCCCAAAAAAACCAAAGGCAGAATGTTTTCTGTGATAACCAGATGCTGATCCATAGCAGGGTGGGAGTAGGGAAGAATGAAGGAACTTTGGATTGTGAAGGGAGTGAGGGGGAGGGGGGGGGCGGTGGGGATGGGAAGGACATTAGAATGAGGCAGACATTGTGACCCTATGTACATGTCTGATTACACTACACTTCTCTGATAAGCAGATGGTCATTCACAATGCGGTGGGGGGGGTGCTAGAGAAAAATAGTTACTTTAGGTAGAGGGGAGTGATGGGAGGGGAGGGGATATTGGGATAGGAAAGATAGTAGAGTGAAACAGGCATTATTACCTTATGTACATATATGACTTCGTGACCCATGTGGTTCTACAATACATACAATCAGAAAAATGAGAAATTATACTCCATTTATGCATGATTTAGCAACACGTATGAATGCATTCTACCATCCTGTGTAACTAATTAGAATAAAAAAATTAATACATGTTTTAAATGTATTAATTTAAAAGTTCTCTACATTTTAAAAGTTCTCAGTTCATGTTGGTACCATAGACTCGAGATGAGATCAGGATAACACAAGAGCAAAACCACTAGAAAGGAAGGAAAGGAGAGGGAGCCACGCCCTCCTTCATCTGCCTGGGACGCACATTCTTTCAGAAAGCATCCTCTGCAACCTGGGTGCAGCAGCTTTGCGAGAGTGAGCTCACGGCACACCATGGTCCTATGCCATCTTTCCTCAGCTACTTCCTGAAAGTTCATGGAGAAACAGCATCAAAGTGCACTGGAACTGGGGAGTGGGGCCACAGCTCGGGAGTGCTGCAGGCTCAGACGCGCTCTCGGGGAAGACAGTGGCTCCCCTCACGTGCATACTTCTGGGGGCAGGGGAAGGGGGCTGCTGAGCAATGCCCCATCCACCTGCACAATGTGGAAACTACCTTTCATATCCTAAGACTCTAGAAAATGCATTTTATGCCAACCATTGCAAGACCTTTTTAAATAAGCATTTGTTTGAAATTTTCCAGTTTTGCAAAGTATAAGAAAATGTCAGAGGATATATCATTTAAAAAAAATAGAGTAAGTGCTCAATTCTTGACTTCACAGGTTTGTGAGATTGGAAGGCAAGAGACAAGGGGGTCTATGAAGGTTGCCTTTACCGTGTACTTTAAGCTGACTTCAGTATTCTAGATGATGGGCAGCTTTTTCTATATAGTCTCTTCCTAGCTGTTCCTGAGCCCTTAACAAAGAAAGTAAATTTACCACCTCTTCCGAATTGTTGCTGCATTATCCTATCCTTTTTAGGAGTTTGGATTTGGTGACTCCTAAAGGTTGCACTGAACCTTTCAGATCAAATGCAAACTTCTTTCTGATTAGATCTGGTTTGCACGGTATGCACCGTGTCAGCATTGCAAAACCATGCTGACCATGAGAACACTCGTACCACGGGGGCCTTGC
Source organism: Glaucomys volans (assembly GCA_020662805.1). Lineage (NCBI taxonomy): Eukaryota > Metazoa > Chordata > Mammalia > Rodentia > Sciuridae > Glaucomys > Glaucomys volans. The sequence goes on along the minus strand of JAJEJO010004702.1, from coordinate 270,501 downwards.
CTACAATGCCTGCCAATGACAATAACCTCAAAAAATTAAGTGGAAACCCTCTTGAGATACAACTGTGCTGGAAGAATATTCCAGATCTTCCACTTCTCCTATCAGATGTTGAGAAGCTTTTCTTTGATCACGGCAGCCAGCAGCAAGTCAGGGCTCAGCACCAGAGCCCAGGGTCGCAGGTCTGAGAGGCTCCCTGGTCCCGTCTTGTTTCTCAGGCTTATTTCATTAAGTATTTAAGAGGAACACTGACCGAACACATCCTGTCCCAATCCCATTCCCACTCTCTCTCCAGTTCCCTTTACCATAGGAGGCACGGGGAGGCTCCCTGGAAAATATTCCCAAATGATTCCTTGTTTCAGACTTCAGCAGCACCCCCTGTAAACATGAGGTGGAAAGGGACCTGGGTGGACTGACCCTTTCCAGTCCTGGTGACTGCAGCTGTCATTCGTTTTTACCTGGGAAACCAGTTACAGACCGGGTGGGGCACAGCAGGGGGCCACTTTCACAGTGAGATGTCAGGCTGGCTGGGGCTTTAGAGGGGACAGCAGGCTGCATAGGTCCAGGGGTGGTGCCAGGGAAACAGGAGAGTGAAATGGAACTGGCGCTGGAAGAGCACCCAGAACTTGTCCTTCCGTAGCAACCTGGGCTGAGGCCTGCCTTCTGACAGGGTGGTCATCTCCAGATCTCTCACACACACACACACAACCACACACACCACACACTGTTCCCCTGATGTGGCTTCACATTCAGGGAAGAAGTGGCATTCCACTCCACGGGGTCCATTAGAGCCATTGTTATGTGGTTAATGAGTTAATATTTCAGAGCACTTAGAAGTGGGTCAGACCCAGGGTGCTATGTAAACGTTGGTAATTACACCATTATATCCATCCACTTATTTTTCCCCATCAAACAGTGAGAATCTCTTAAAGGCCCAGCATTGAAATAGGTGCTACAGAAATAAAGAAAAATCAAATATGGTTCCTGATGTTGAGGATTTCAGTGGAATGGAAACACTAGAACTCAGGGGGTGCTGCCCAACCCCCCCCCTCCTGTAGGAGTTCTATGATGTAACTCCCACTATGTGCACAGAGAACCCAAGACTCAGAGGAGGGTGTACAGATACACAGCTGGTCACTCATGGAGTGAGGGCTGAGGCAAAGCAAGGCTCAGAGCGGAAGGTGCGTGGTTGCTGTGGACGAGCTCACTGGTTTGGAAGAGGACACAAGAACGAGGTGGACCTAATTCTATTGCAGAAGCAGGCAAAAGTTTCAGAGAAGAGGGGACAGAGGAGACTTCCAAAAGGAGAAGTAGGAAGGATGAGGATTGCAGGCTGAAGGTCGATGTTTGGTTTCACTCCGGAGTCACGTGGACTCTGAGCTACTTACACCCAACAGCTTCCAAAATGAATCCTTAGAAGCAGCACAAAACTCAATGGCTTCATTATTTATTTTTAGAGTGGGTTAAAATGGTGAAGGAACTGAAACGCTCTCTTGCGCTGATGAAATCGTGAATTCCACCAGCTTTACCCAGAGTCCCAGCCCTGGGAGGGTCAGTCACCCGTGCCCCTGGAGGAGCGCCAGTCTACCTGCAGAGATGTCCCTCATCTGCAATCATAGTGCTACCTACCTGGGCTCTCCAGCCGGTTTCTAATATTCTGTCTTTTCACCAGACCAGGCCTCCCAGTTTTGAGGACAGAAAATGTGCTCCTGATGTCTTTTATTTAAAACCATTTTAAAGCATGGAAATTGCAGGGAAAGAAGGGAGGGAGAGAGGAAGAGCGGTGGAGAGGGGCCTTTCTCCTCATCCGCTCCTGGACCACTGGCACGCACACTGCTCTAGGAGACTGACATAGCAACCACGAGGGAGTCGTCCACAGGGGGACACAGGGGCCCACACAGAAGCAAAGGCCCAGACACAGGAAGCTTAGCAGTGAGGCCTGGTGTACTCGCAGGCCTGTCTGTCTGTCCCGTGCCTCTCCCTCCATGTCATCCACGTCATTTGTGGAACTCGTCAATTGCGAGGTGAGGAGTGAATTTGTTGGGGTTTTAATTTTATTTTTATTTCTTGCTTGTATTTGGCAAGGCTGCTCCTCCTGCCCTGACAAATTCATGACCCGTGAGCATCTCCCAGCAACCCCGGACTCCTCAGATGGAAGAACAGCGAGTACGATGCTTGCCACTTCAAACAGAGGACAGCACATGAAGTGAGCAAAGCTCAGGGCTCTGACCTGGAGCCAGGCACAGCCGGCCTGCTGGGGGTTCTTTCTGACTTTGCTTCCATCAGCATGGAGCTCCACAGAGCACAGCTCCCAGGGCCAGCCGCAGAATGGATTCCACACTGTCATGTGGGAGGAGGGAAAATGCAGGGGACAAAGGCACTGTCAGAAGGAGAGGGGTCCCGGCACTGGAACCCCATGGCTGCAGAGAACGCTCAGCACTGTCAAGGCAGGAGGAGAAGGGTGAAGCTCCTTGGAGAAGCTACCCTACCATCCAGGGAATGGGGCCAGCGGGGGACAGGCTGCAGGTCCACCACCAGCCTTGCTCTATCAGCACTCAGGGCTACAAGTTTTGCTGTGTTTGCAGGGGTTTGCTTCCAGGTTACCTGCCCTTTCTCTGCAGTTTTTCCACCTGGATGGAGGCTGCAGCTGGTTCTCAGTGCCTCAGGGTTGGAGCCACAACTGCCATTTCCCCGGCAGCGCCGAGAGAGCTCACATCTGCACGATGCTCTCCAGTTCACAAGCAAAGAGGACGACTCCTCGCCACCCCTGCCCCCCTGGTCCCCATGGATCCTGTGAGCTCCAGAAAACAATCCAGAGCAATCAGAGGTCCATCCCTGCCACCCTTGGGTCACAGCACTGTCACCATTGCTTCTCAAGTAACAAATGTGTGCTCTCGGTACTTCAAAGCCCAGTGGGTGACTGCGTAACATTCAGCCCAACTCTAGAATTCACCTGGAGGAGCAACTGGGCAGACCTGGCCACGAGAGCCTTACCAAAGGACAGAATTGGGACCAGCCCTCCCAGGAGCTGACTGCGAATTTCACAGCAATTATATGGTATTGGTGTGGGACAAACCGATACTTGAAAATAATCAAAAACTTAACACACACCCATGTATACTTAAGAATCTAATGTTTGATAAAGGTGACACTTTACGTCTATGAAGAAAAGACACATTAATCAATAAGTGATGCTGGGAACATCAGGCTTCCTGCTGAAACAGAAGAACGTTCGTCCTTATGGAGAGTCTGTGTGGATGAACGGAATTAGAGAAAAGCATTCAATGCTGTGTAGTTATGTCAGAATGAACCCTAATATTTTATGAAACTAAAGCAAACTAATAAAAAATTTAAAGAAGTACTAAAATAAAATATTGAAGAATATGACTTTGAGAGTAGAAAAGTTCTCCTTAGAATGCAAAAGTAAGAATCATGAAAAGATTGACAGATTTAGCTCCATCAAAATTTAAAACTTCTATTTGTCCAGAGACAGCAGAAGCAGCCAAAACACACAAAAGTTGAGAGAAAGTATTTGCAACTTGTAGAGCAAAGTACCACAATCTTAGTTCAATAAGGAAAAGTCAAATGAGCCTATAGAAAAATGGGTAAAATACACTGCCAGGCAATTTACAATGAGGGAAATATAAATGGCCAATACCCCCAAAAGGGCACTCAACCCCGCTGACCATCAGTACGTGGAGGCCTCGGTGATAAACCGTTTTTTCTCACCCACGAGATCATCAAAATGTTTAGAAGGGTCAGACAGGAGCATGCTGCAAGGGCGCCTCTCAGGTGCTGCTGGGTGAACGTACACTAGTGTTGCCACTTGGCGCTTGTGATGCAGAATGGGCTGAAGTTAAAAGTATGCACACCTTAGAATCCTGCATTTCTAAGTCCTGGTCACTCCCCCAAAGAAAAATTTGCACAAGAGAGCTAGGAGGATGTTTGCTGAAGCATTGCTTTTGTACAAGTGAAAAGCTAGAGTTAACCTGAATGCCCATCCATATAGGGAAATTGTTTTAAAACATGGTGCACAGATCCTCAGGGAGCCTGCAGTGGTTAACTCCATGTTACCTATTAACTTGGACTTCTCTTGAAAACATTCCAGTGGGCAGCTGTAGAACAGTGCATGAAACTTCTTGGGAGAAGAAAAAATTACACCAGTGCACAGGAAAGATAGGCAAAAAAAAAACAACAAGAGCAATCGCCTCTCAATAAAGGGGCAGGGAGGTAGGAATGAATGAAACTGGGGTGGGTAAAGGCTAAGGGCACTTTGGCCTTCTCTGTAATATTTCCATTTTTACAAGGATAATATGTTTTTGTTAAAATTAGCTTAAGACAAAAGCTGTTACTTGATATTCATTGAAAATGTATGTGTCAGACACTGTGGAAAGTGCTTTATAGGTATGATTTCATCTGAAACTAAAACGGGTCTCCGGGTTACTGTTCCCATTCTGCAGGAGAGAAGCCTGATCCTGGAGATGGGAAGCTCTGGGTCTACCTGGCTCCATTATGGGCAGTTCCCTGCCTTCTTTTAGGGCTAAAGTAACTCTAGGAGGCGCTTAGAGATGGTGCTTAGAGGGCGCTTAGGCTTGGCGTGTCTCCTTGCCCATGAAGGGACAGAAGTCAGGAATTTGAAGTTCTACATCAGAAAGTATACGGAATTGTGAATTATTTAGCTTCAACAGACTGGGAAATCTAGATTTCCAGAGGAGGAGACTGACCCAGGACTGGAAGAGCCAGGCTGAATCTCAGTCCACATCTCACCCCGCACACTCCACTCTGACATGGGACAGCATTCCAGTCCCACCTGAAGGCTGCCTGAAAGTGGGAGTGAGCGGGCCGTGGCTGACGATTAAGTGGGAGTCAAAGGTCACAGAGTGTTAGTCTCTGGAAGGCGCCCCGTGGCTACTGGCAGTGGGTTTTGACTGGGGTTTCTATTAAAGCAATTTTCTCCTCAATGATTTATCCATAAAGAAATGACACAATTAAGTCTCGTTTGGAAACACTAATGAATTATTTAGCATGGGCCAAGCAAAATGGAAACGTGGCATCCATTAGCCTCATGGGGTGGAGGAAGAACATTGGAAGAAACAGACTACAGAACGTAAAAAGCCAGGGAGAGAGCTGGACTTGTCTCCCTCACTCTGGGAGCTCCATCCTCATCCATTTCACACCAAGCACAAGATAGATCTTTGCAGAATTCCATCCTGATGATCGCGCTGGCCCCACTAAAAAGACTAACTACTGTCGCCCTTCAGCCTCCTGTTCGCCTCTCCTCATGACCGTCCCTCCCCTGGGGTGCCTTTGACCTCCCAGAGGGTGTGGTCGAGCCCCTGAGCTTCACAGGTGTCATCTGGAAACAGTTAACTCCTCTCCCTGAGCACCCATGCCCTCTGCTCAGGAGGAGACACAAGGAAAACTAGACCCCAACAACCACCCAGACGTGTCCAGGCCCAAAGTGCCAGCACGTTCCCGCCTCTCACAGGATCACAGGAAGCTCAGCTAGCTATCACAGGAGCCGACACAAAGATGCTTCTCTGCCACCTGTGTGATAAAGAGGAGGTGCCTCAGCTCAGAGCTTGCACTTCTGCCTCCAGGGGGGGCAGGAAGGTTTCCCCACTGACGGGCTTTCTGGAACAGTGGTCTGTCCCTAAGCCTGATCTCCAAAGAAACAAAAGCAGACAACTCATCAGTATCATTGGCCAATTCCTGTGGTGTAAATACTCCCACCATGGCCAACTCCAAGCCACCAATGGTCCCCAACTCCTGAATGGAAATACTCCCACCATGGCCATTTCCAAGCTACCAATTGTCCCCAACTCCTGAATGGTTAACAGCCAGGTCTTCAGAGCCAGCACTTAGCAGATTCCAACAGATTCTCTGAGGGGCTCTCTGACCATGGGACGGAGGCCCCCAAAGCAGCAGAGTCAACAGCAATGAGCCGTCCATCTGTCAGCTGGCACTGGCTGGCCTTGGGGAGGGAAGGAGAATGATAAGACATTTGTGAGACTGTCACCTCTGAGGACTTTAAAATCAGGATATTTTCATTTGAGTTAAGTGAGTTGCAGTGTTTTGGTATAAATTCCTTCTGTATCTCAGAACCCTCAGTAAGAGTCAGGCTCCCTCTCGACCCTCTGGGGATCATATCACTGGGGAGAGAAGAAGCAGGAGCTTTCTAACTGGGGTAATGCAAGGAGGAGAAATGACGGCTTGCACAGGATGCCGAGGCCAAGTCCCCACCTGCTGAACTAATCCAGTGGAAGCCAAGAAATAGAGACAGTGAAGGAACACAGCCCCTCTCTCCACACTCTCCTTAAAGCCCCCCAGAGAGACTGGGAGCATCCCACTGCCAGAGGAACAAAGGTTCATGGGGGTTCCATTCGACCCTCAAAAGCCAGGCGAACCCTGCAGACCTCTGCATCACCCGGTTAACCCTCCTCTATGTTCTGCCTTCATGGCCTTAGTCACACGCCCGCACGTGGGGCAGTCCTGAAGAGTCCAACCCCAGTGCAGCCACACGTACACCTAGCAGAGAACAGACCTGGAAGTGACTCATGGTGGGACTCTGAGGGCAGCAGCTGCAGACCCAGCAGATCTGGCCAAAACTCACAGGCCAGCAGGAGCCAGCAAGGAGCAGAGGTGCACATCGTCCCCCTGGGCAGGCAAGGCTCTTGGTCCAGAATGGCGGTGCCAAAGTGCAGTCAGCCACATGGATAGGCAGCCTCCCACAGCCAGAGACGGCAGAAGCAGGATGCAGAGGCTGCATCCCCACCATGGCCCAGGCAGAGGGGCAGCTTTCCCAGATGGCCTTCCAACCTGGATTGCTGCTCCTGAAGACAGCTGTGGACTGTCCTCTGCCCTGGTACAGAGCTCCCTCATCCACGTGGTGAGCAAATGCCAGCCCCTGGCTGCCAGGAGGAGGTGGAGGCCACGGCCTCAGCGGCAGCTGACGGCCTCCTCTGTGATCTTCATGGTCTTTCAGCTCTGCCCCCAGGTGCCTGTCAACACTGTGGGTCGCCGGCTTCCTTGACTGAACTACAGGAGGAGGACAACAGGGTCCCATCTTTTGTCATTTTCTCCTTTCCATGGGAAGTGGGTTCTCAAGGGGACGCTCCTGTCAGTTGGATCAGTTTCATTTACCACCACCTAGAGTGAGCCCCCTCTCTCTGACTGCGTGACCACCTTTCACCTCCGGGAACCAAAAAGGGAAATGAATGTGTCCACTCTGGTGAGGGGAGAGGAGGATTTGAATGGAACAACCATCAAAATACCAAAGCCAGGCAGCAGTACTGAACACCAGCACCCAAGGGGCCCAATAACGGCCGCCATGCTGCATCAGTAACACCTCCTCCAGCCACCCCAGTCCTCTTGTCCACTCTGCACAGAGAAGAGTGGACCTTTAGGGGCAAAAGACTGGTGGGGAAACTGATTATTTTGAATGCTTGCACATTTGTCTCATAAGGCAGATTCTTTTGGTCCCTTCAGCCTCACGCAGTTCAGAAGAGGCCATTAGCATGTGCCTGCACACTGAGAGAACCTTGCTCGGCCAGGCACGTCCTGGAATTCATCCTGGTGATTTTTATTAAGTCTCACGCAGCTCCAAATTACTAATTCAGAGCTCAGAAACGGCACCGCGGGGGGCTAAGAGGTCGTTTGGATTCCTAACATTTCCAGATCCTTCTGAATCACTTGGCCCACTTGCCATCACAGAGGAAGCTAGATAAGAACGTGAAGTCCCTCTCTGTCTCTCAAAGCCAGCCATGCCTCCATCCTATGGTATTCCCCAACTTGGCCCACACCCCATCCCTCCAGGAGGATGCTCTCTGCTCTGGAGATACTGAACCAGGACCCCAGCAACCTCCTCTCTGCATCTTGGGACCTTCACTTCTGCTGTTGCTTCTGGCTGGAAACACGGTCCCCTTGTTCCTTGGCCTAATTAAGTTTGGTTCATTGCTCCAAGTCAGATGCAGTTTATTCTGGAAAGGCTGTACTGAGCTCAGTGAAGGACTCACAGGTAGACCAGCACCTGCGTGACTTGCAAACCCACGTCTCCCTGCCTGCCATGAGCAAGCACACCAGGCCGCTGCTCGGCATGCTCTGAGAAGCCAGGCAGGGTGCATGTCTGGTCCTCGGGCCTGTCTCCAGCCCCATCGTAGAGCCAGCACATAGAAGGGTACAGTCAGTAGCTCCGGCATTCACAGAACCCAGCAAGAGGCTCTAAGTTTGACATGCTCCAAGGGCATCATCCCAAGGGCATTAAAAAACACAGTAACACTTGCTCAAACCCCCCAATCCTTTACTCGGTCTCCGGTGGTGTTTCTGATTGCTTGCTTGTTTTCTGGAGATCTCTGCGCCCCACACTGCCCCTTTCAGATCGGCTGAATCTCCATGCAAGCTCTCAAGGCACCTGACCAGCAAGTCCTGTCTGCAATCTCTCCTTGGCACTTGCTGCCATACCTGGGAAAAGGGAAGAATCCATCTCTAACAAAGAAAACGCCTCCAGGGATTCTTTTACACATCATTTAGAAAGCAAAAGGAATCATCATGCAATCTGCAGTTATCTTCAGAGAATTTTTAGGATGACAATAGATTTCCTTCAAGTTGTTGAAGAAGAAAAAAAGTCGTATTGTGGACAAATGCATTTTTCCATTTCACTTTTTTTAAAAAAATCAGAATGTATTGAGTTGAGAAGAGAAAAAACATCTAAAGATCAAAACAGAACCATTTTCATGACGCCATATGGTACCGGCCAAGAGAAAAGTGAAAGAAGGAGGCCAAGGGGACGGGAATGGGAGGCTGACCAGCCAGGGAGCCCTGCCAATCTGCCTCTCTGCCCTCTCGACTAGCAATTGCTGAACAGAACTTGACATAAAAAAGTTCCACCCACACCCAGGAGCTGCTAAGAAAGCTCTGACTACTCATCAAATGTAATTACCTAATTGAGTGAGAGAGAGGGAGAAAGAGAGAGAGAGAGAGAGAGAGGGAGAGAGAAAACTCCTTTCCTAAGATATTCAAGAACTGCCTCCAAGGAAACCAACACAAGGCTCTGAACGACGTTCTGGGTGGTGACAGCCCTTTCTCCTGGGTGGTGACAGCCCTTTCTCCCCGATGCTCCTTGTGATACAGCCTCGCAATGATTCTGAGCAGCAGGAAGCCATCCATGAGAAACAGCACACAGTGAGAGGCTGGCCCCACAGGTGGCAGAGGCCAGTACTTAAGGCAGAGTGCTAGTTCAGATCTTGTTGAACAGCAAAGACGTGGAGGGAGACAGAAAAGTGCAAGGACACAGACAGAGAGCTCATGCTTGGAGACAGATCCTGAATTTCACCTGCTAAATTCAACCAGATGTCAGTTTATGCCCGAGTACAAGGGTTAAAATCAGAAGGCTCAGAACGTCTGCTGGAACTCTCCAACACTGCAGGAAGGACTGCGAAACAGTACCACGCTTTGGAGAACCACTGACGGCTTCCGATCAAACGAAACATAAACTCCGTTTTGATTCAGTTAGCCACTCTGATAAGCCCCCTCCAAAATGAAAATACGTGTCTGCAAAGAGGTGTGTTAGACGATGTTTATAATGACATTACTTAAACATCATTAAATCAAGTAATATGATTACTTAAAACATCATTATAGGATCCAGGATCCAGGTGATGGTCATACCACAGAAACACTGAGACAAATCCACAAAGACGCTCTGCAAGTGCCGTCGGTAACAGTGAATAACCCGAAGCAATATCTGAAGAGGAGCCAGTGAAGCTGAGGAGTGGGGCCAAGCGCCATCCGAAGGGCCACAAAGATAAAGGTGCCTGCAGTGACTGTCACTCCTTAGCACTTCCGAGCTCACGAAGCACGTCCACACACATTCTCTCACTTACTTAGATACTCTCGGCAGTGTCTTGAGACTGGCAAGGTTGTCCCCACACCGTGATGGGCCGTTTTCAGGTAAATTAATAACCTATGCCAGCTCCACAAGGGCAAAGCTAACAGCTGATCGGCTTCCCACCGACTCCAGGCTCCTGCCTCAGGGCATCACCAAACAGAAAAAAGTGCTCAGCACTTACCTGGGGAGTGGGTCGGGGAGAGAAGCCAACACGCCCGCCCTTCCACACCTCAACAGAGGCTCCCTCCACTCAGCCTCAGCACCCCAGGCAGGCAGAGGGAGGGGCACTGGGGCAAGAGCTCAAGAAAAGAAGCCTCCACCCCACCCCTGCGTACTGAGAGCCAAACTCCATAGGGCAGGAGCAATGGCACCCGCCCCTCTGGGCTCCTCTGGGTGCAGAACAATCGAGGCAGCAGATCCCAGCAGGGCAGCCAAGACTCTCTGGGAGTCCCGGCCCTTCTGCTTCCAGGATGTCTGTGCATCACAATGCTGGGAGTGGCGGCCCTGGTTTGCTGCCCCGGAATGGTCAGGACATAGGAGGCTGATCCCAAAGACCACGGCCACCGTCAGCCTTCAGAGACGGCCGTAGGAGGGGGTGTGGGGCCCGTACAGTGCGGGTTTGAGGAGAGCAGGGGCGGCCCGAGCAGAGGCTGTTTCGTAGTTTTATGTCAGTGGCGAGGCTATTTCAGGAAACTCTCTGAAGAGTGGGGTTCTCAAACGGTGCTACTGTCCATCCGTGAAGTCATCAAGACAATTAATTCCCAGGCCCAGACGGAAAGCTGAAGTCACCCAGACACCCGCCCACCCGCAGCCCGGCCGTCTCAGCGGGGAGGAGGGCGGCAGGAGGAGCTTTCCACCCGGAAGCCCGCTGCCTGCACTGGCCCAGGGCGAGCCTTGCCGCCTGGTATGCTCAGGGCAGGGAGGGCCACTGTGGCTGTGCTGCCCCTCACTCATTAATCAAGAGTCTGTTCCAACATGGCACCAGAATGCCGTCCCTTCAAGTGGGAGAGACAACTCGGATCTCTCTCTATAAACAGCTGGGAAGTGAGAAGAAATGGAGAGTCTGTTCTCGCTCTGATGTGCCACCTGAGGGTGTTCACATCGCTGTCACTGAACAGCAGCAGAGTCTGCGGAGCTCAGCCAGGCCCCCCGCCACACCACCAGGACCACCTGGCAGGGCGTCCTTCTCACCAGAAGCAGCCGACTCAAGATCACAGACATGCCCTAGAGGGGACACAGGAGACCAGAGGGAAGGCTTCCAGAGCAACATGGAGCCCACCCAACACCACACCACCCTTGCCTGCAAATAGGCAAGTGGAGTGTTTCCCCAGGAAAACGCAGGTGCTTCTCGGAGGGGGAAGGGGCAGTGTGACACCCTCCCCAACCCAGCCAAAATGCCAGAGAGCTGGCCTGGGGACAGCCTGCCCTGGTGGGAGCGGGTCGACCTTTGCAGCCCAGGGAGAGCACAGTGAGCTATGGGTTGACAGGAAACAGACCCTGGGAGTGGTGGGGACACAAGGTTAAGGATAAGGGGACAACTCTATGCACTGGGCCTGCAGTGCTGAGCTTTCTTTTTAAAAACCAACTTACCTGCAGCTCTGCCTGCCTGAGTCAAGACACCCTACACTCCTCAGCTATACTCCTGTCATCTGCACGAGAACCGCTGGCTCAGAATGCCAACTCAGCCCCAATTATCCTGCGATGGGGGATTTCTGTGACCTTTACAGACCAGATCCAGAAGGCAGGGTGACAAGGATAACTCCCCCTAACCACAAAATCTGTGAGAACAGGTTCCAATGAGAACTGGTTGGCATGGGCCAAAGTGACCTAGAATAGTCATAGCAGTGGGGACTTCAAAGTCTGATGTCAACCTGCTGTCAGTCAAAAGTCAAGAGGGGGACCTGGGTGGAATTCTCTGGAAGCTTCCCTGGGATTCTCAGCAAAACTGGAGGGCAGGAAGGGCTCACCGTCCCTCTCTCTCCGAGAGGACACACTTCCTCCCTGGAGTGTCCCCTTCTCCCCTTTCCCGTCCCTTCTAGTAAACTCCTGCCTGTTACCCTGAGCAACGCACCTGAAATCTTTCTGGCAGGACTGCAGGAATCAGGGTGGAGAGGGGGCCCTCTGCTGCCTCCGCTTTGTGGCAAGCCTCTGCCCTGTAGCAGGGTCCTGTGCCCTGATGTCTGTTCTCAGGGCACCAGAGACAGGCATCAGAACACACAGAAGAAATGCAGAAAGCCACCACGTAGGGGTTGGAGGGAGCTTTGCCTTTGAGTTTCGCTCGGGTAAAAGGAAACCCAGCTGGCCCTCTCCAGAAGTGCCCAGATGAGCTGCCTGCTCATAAGGAGTGGCCCAGGAATATCCCTGAAGGGCCAGCACAAAGCTCGTGTTTAGTGGCATCTCTGTATGAGGATCATGGTCCTAAACAGTTAGCATATGAAATGAACATAAAAATGCCTGCGACACAGCCCTGGGCCTTGGGGAGCTCACATGCTAATGTCTGAAGCAGATGCACAGACACCCTTTAAGTGCTGTGGTGGGTTCATGACCAGTAGGAGCTCAGGTGCTGGGTCTGAGAGCTCGGAGGGGCTCTTGTCCAACCTGGGGTGGAGCAGCCATAGGAGAGAGGACGCTGCAGCTCTTGCCCATTGCTGCCAGGAGCCTGAAGTCTCAGAGGGCCACTGCACACCTGCTGCTAAGCTGATTCCCTGGTTCCAGGCTGCAAGACAGAACAGGTGCTGCCTGGGCTGAGGGCACAGGAGTAGGGAGCATGGAGCTCACCCAGACCCTGCAGCTGCCAGGGCTGGCAGGGCCCGTGAGAGGAGCGTCTCAGCCCTGGGTCTCTGAGGACGCAGCTGGAGTGGACAGAAGAGCAGAATTTGTCCTGCTTACTACTTAGATGTCTTTATTTTCTGCCCCAAAGATTGTAAAACTCCTACACAGACGTCAGAGACTCAGCTTGATTGATCTGCAAGAGGAGCCCTGGCTCACCCCTGGAGAGGGGCCTCAGCTCCCAGCCTGCTTCTTAACTGCATTTCTGATTCGAAGTGAGTTATGGCACCAAGGAAAAGTGTATCGAGCAAAGTATACACTAGGTGCATAAAAATTAAACTCTGCATGCTTCTCTAAGCAATCACCAGGGACCAAAGTGAGCAAAATCATATTTTTCCATGTTGATAGACATTTTAATTGTGCAGCAAACCATAAAATGGAATAACGTGGCTAAAAATCAAATTTTCACAAACAATGACAAAATATATGCTTTCTACTGTGAATTGAATTATGTCCCCCAAAATAGACACATTTAAATCCTCAAACACAGCATCTAACAATGCAGCCTTATTAGGAAATGGGCTCACGGCAGATAAAATCAAGCTAACATGGAGTCAGTTAGGGTGGGTCCTAATCCAAGATGACTGGCGTCCTCATAGGAAGGGGAAACACCACGTGAACACAGGGACACACAGGGAGACGCTGGTGATGCAGTCACCAGCCAGGGCAACCAGGCCACCACCGGGAGGTAGGAAGAGGCCAGGAAAGACACCCCAGTCTCTCATTGAACACCTGGGCTCCAGCACTGGGAGGAGCCCAATTCCTGCTGTCAGGGCTGCCTGAGGTGCTCTTGCTCACCCAGGCCTGGGGAGCCCATGCCCTCACCATGCACTGTTAGGGGGAAACAGGCTGACACAGACTCCATTTGCAAACTGGGGAGTTCATATTTTCACCACATTCACTGGCCCTCTCAATGTCATCTTGTATGAATTACCTGTTCACACATTTCCAGGGAGGATAATTTTGAGGCTGAGGATTAGTCAGCCTCCAGCTCAGGGCTCAGAGCACCGGGATGACTCAGGGCCATCCCCCTAGTCTCCCTTGCTCTATGCAGCAGGAACCCAGAGCTGGGGGGGAACCGGAGCCCTTCCCTGGCCCCTTACTTACATCCCTTGAGCTTCCTCTTTGGCATAAAATAGATTCAATGCTAAATTATTTAGCTTAACTTGCTTCCAATGTTTAAAACACATTTCCTGCTCCAAGAGTGTTGAATTAGTGCAAGAACAACAGCTTCAGAACATCAAACATTGCACCCACACTTCCTGGTTGGCCTGTTGGCTGGGCACCCTTGGAATGTAAAGTGGGTCCAGATGGGCAGATGGGTTATATTCCTTCCTCCCCCAAGCCTGCCACCTGCAAAGCCCCGGCACTGTGAGGCAGGAATCCAAAGGCTGTCTGTGTCAGGCCACCCTGACTTCCTCTTCCCAGGCCCCACCCACCTTGCCTGTCCATCTCTGTCTTCAGCAAGCCACAGACTCCTCCCCTCTGCAGAGGAGGCTGGCACAGGGCAAGGCTGCTGACGAGGCCTGACTCTGTCATAGCCTTCATGCTTTTTATTCCTTTTTTTATTACATGTGTGGATTTCTACACTAGACCAGGAGTTCTTCAGCCCAGGGTCTTGACTGACCTTCTTCTGTGTCCTCCTCACTCGTGTCTCACATGGTACACGAAAGATATATTCCCAGGTCAAGCGTGTGGAACATTTGGTTAGGTCTGATATCTTCCTCCAGCAGGTCATCAATTGCTCTGGAAATGTCATCTAGATGTTTTGGGTCATTTGCCTTAGTTCCAATCTTACAGCACAAGCTGGAGAGTGAATCTTTAATTCCCTATAATCTTCCCACCAAAAAGCTGTACTTGTGTTTTCTAGACAGTGTTATTCAAAAAATGCTTTTGAAATTAAGTCCACCTTAAGTAGGAGGTAGAGTTATTAGAAGGAAGGACTGCAAGTAAAACTAGGAGACTTGGGAGGGACAAGATTTGTGCAATAAAGGAAACAGCTAGAACTAAGAAGAAAGGAGGAGGATTTTGAGGATGTTAAAGAGCACTGAATCTTAGGTCTAGAACAGAAGAATCTTGAGTTTCGATGGATTCCTGGAGGCCACCACTTAGAGACACCTGAATTAGGAAGGAAGACAGGTCTTTAACCTATCTTCCCAGCTAACGTTCCAGGCCACATTCAGCAATGTGACTTTGACCCAGAGCTGACCAGGCAACTGCAGAAGTGCTCAGTCCCAAAGATACGACCCTCAAGCCCACCTTTGAGCCAAAGGAAAAAGTATGATTAAAGTTTCAAAAGCTGAACTGCCCTCAGTCCTGGGCACACAGATATTTCATTAATTTTTGGTCCATCAGGTTGGTAAATTTTGAAGCATAATAGATAGCATAGTATTCTTTTTTCTCTGTTTACTGAATGCAGTGTCCAAGCCCTGGGTCTAAAATCAGAGGCCGAGGCCTCTCTAGCACTAGTCCACAAGCATTATTTCTACAAGGCCAAGTTAACAGCACTGCTCCTAACCTGTGTCAATCCAATGGCTCTTCAGATTTTCTGCTTCCTAGTAGAAAGAACATTCCTTCAGATTCCACTTCTCCATCCCAGCTTGGTGATCAGATGGACATCATAATGGTGACACATAACTCTCCTGGACTGTTTTTATGACATCAGACTTGAGTGGACCTTGGGCAGAAGATGACTAATGACGCCCCCTCCTCCTTCAGTGGGCACAAATGAATCAGACAGCATGCTCAGGAGTGGTGGGAGTAGAGTTAGGCTATGAATCAAGAGACATGAGTCTTAAAGTCCTGTCCCCAGCCAGTGACGGAATCCTGCAAAGGCCTCTCTAGGCATTGATGATTACCTTCTCTTAATATGTGCTCCAATTAAACTTTGACACTCTCTGACTCTTGACTATTCCCAAAACTCAAATGGAATTTCTATTTATTATGAAACAGGTTTCATGTTTTTATGATCTGGATATTTTGGAAGAAACAATTCTACCCAGGTATTTGGAAACCTACTAGAAAACAAAAACCCAGCTTATGCAAATACTGGTCTCTGTGGTAGCAAATTAAAGCAAAGGCAGCCTTTGGCATAGAATCCTCTGCAAATTAGAGAAACAGTATGAGGTCTACCATTTAGTTAGATGGACTTTTTTAGGTTTGTGTATACAATCAGCAAAGTTGGAGCCAAGACAAACTCAGAAAAAGAAGCCACTGCATACATTTAGTGTTGATTATAAAAACATACTTCCATTTCTCCTCCAAGAAACCAAACTATCATATTGCACTATAAAATAGAAGTCAGAGTGAAAGGAATCTTCAGGGACTTGCTTTCCAAGAGGTAGGGATATCATCAAGCTTCTGAGCCACCCAGTATAACTGTGCTAAGATTGCTCCTGAGGCTTCTGTATTTACAGATGGGAAGGAAGAGGGGAGTTGGCTACCTTTAACCCAGAGTTCTCTGGCCCCACTGTCTTCAAGGTCACTCCCTCCAAAGGTCTCAGGTTCTTTTTTTTACTAATAGACAAAAAAGAGTGATCAATTCCTCGTGGAGAAGTTAACTGGGTAGAAGATACACAATAAGAGGAGTACACTTTGGAGTATTTCAGGAAGTAGACAGAAGTTGGGAGTGGATGTTGGAGCAATGGGTTTCCCTAGAGCCCCTGAATTCAGTCACATTATTACCATAAGTCACGGGTTTTGTGTCCTGTCCCACTGAATCCCCTCTGGCAGACATGATGCCAGCCAAGCATCACATCACTGGAGGCACACCAACAACTTCTAACACAAACCAGTTATCCATATGTGAGCTCGGCCCTGGCAGCCCTTCTTATGAGTCAGCCTTGAACACATCAGTCTGAAACAGTTTTAGAAGCTGCCTAAGGGTGTAAGAGTGAGCCTGAGACAGGTGTGCCTTGCCCAAGTCCTCCTCCATGATCACCCAGAGAGTTTCCTGTGAGCAAAGGGAATCGACACTGCCACCACCAACCGTGGACTGGTGTTTGAATGAAATCACCCCAGCACCTCTTCCAAGGGAGAGCTGAGATGATCTGTGGAACTCTACGTCTTTGGCTCTCTGCCTTCATGCCCCCTGCTTACCCCAACATGACCCCAGAGCCATGATTTCAGTAGCAGTGGAGGCAACTTGAGCCAACCAAGGACAGTCCAAGTACAAAGACGGGTGACAAACAGCAATGTTGAATGAGTTCAGCAGCTGTGACTTCTTCAACCAGAGAGTCAGGAAGTGTGTGGCTCAGCGTTCTGAGTGACAGCATGCCCGTGGTGGTCATGCCTATGCTGACCTTCAGTGCATCGCTTATGCCTCCTGACATCTGCTCGAGGACTGGTGCCTTTGGCTGACAACCCAAAGTGAGGGATCCTCCAAGCAGAGCAGCTGAGAGCACAAGGGCTTGCCACACACACCATGTGGACCTCGGCAAGGACAGGACACAAGCCAGGCTTGCTACTGCCATGCTCGATTCTTACCATCCCGTCAAGACCTGCAGGCCACAGTCCACACTATGACCTGCCCTGGAAGATAGGTGAATGGGCTTTGGTTTGCTGGAAACAACCCAGACCCTTCTTAGTTGAGAGATGGTGTGGTCTGTCTTACGCAGATTGATGTCTGTACATGCTGATGTGTGTGTATTTTACAAGTTCTTTCCTCAGTTCTAGCAATACTATGGGTGTTTAAGATCTATGATGATGTTTCCTCTACAGTAACCACAGAGCACAGGTGAAACCAACCTGTGCCTTAAATCTTTCAAGTTCAAAATGTGCCACACACACACACACACACACACACACACCAGGTCACTCTTACATGACATTAACTGCTTATGAAAGATTTGCCCTAAATATATAAAGACATTTCTCAAAAGAAGAGATCTCAATAACCAATGCATTTACGAAAAAAATATCCAACATGACTAGGCATCAGAGAATGCAGCCCAGAACCACGTGTGAAAGCATCGCACCTGTTAGAACAGCCATTGGCAAAAACACACAAAAAAATAACAAAGGTTGGCATGATGAGGAGAAAGGGGACTCTCACATACGGTGGTGGGAATGTAAGTAGGACAGCCACTGTGGGAAAAGGATGAGGTTTCTCCAGAAACTCAAGCGGCTCTGCCACACATGATCTAGCAATCCCACTTCTGGGTATCTACCCAAAGAAATGAAATCAGTACACCAAAGAGAAGCCTCTACACCCATGTTGATTGGGGCACTATTCACAATAGCCAAGATGGAATGAGCCTCGATGTCCATCAGAGGATGAATGGATGAAGGTGCTGTGGTAGGTGTACACGATGGAGTACTGGCCATCAAAAGAGCAATGTCCTGCATTTACAAAGAAACAGAAGGAACTGGAGGACAGGTCAGACACAGAGAGAGAAACACCACCCTCTCTCATAGACATGCTAGAGAGAGTCGATCTGAAGGTAGGCTGTTGATTACTAGATGCTAGGAAAGCAGGTGAGGAAACTGAAGAATGGGGACCCACACACAGATAAGAGGAACAAGTTCCAGCGCTCTGCACCACGGTGACAGCTCTAGGGCTCATAGTGACCTCGTACATATGTTATGAATAACTAGAGGAGAAGATCTCAAAACTCCAACACCAAGAACTGATAAGGAGATGGAAATGATAATTAACTCCATTTAGTGCACATTGTATACATGTATTGAAATATCACACTGTACCTCATAAATATGTACAATTGTTAGGTGTTAATCAAAAACTGTCAGGAGATTAAAATGCTGGCTACCCTGATTGGGCCGTTACATCTGGTATAACTACACCAAATCTTCACACTGTACCCCACAATATATACAATCAAATAATAATAAAAATATGCAAAATAAAAACAAGGATTCACCCTCCAAACTTTAGCTATGACTCAAGGTTACAACCGTGACAAGGCCTGTCTCCTTTCTATGACAAACAGGCTTTAGAAGGTGCTCCCAATGGGTCATGAAGTATTTACTGTGCGAGCACTCATGCTCTAGAACAAGAACTAGAAACTCATGAGAAACCGCTAATGTCCTGGGAAGCATAAACAGAAGGAAGAAGAAGAGCCCAGGAGTGAGGACTCAGAGTTCGACGGCTAGCGGAGTCTGCAGTGGAGTCTTCGTTCCCACCTCTGATTCCTTCCGGCAGTAATGCATTTTTAAATATCATTTATGTGCTAAGATCCAGGGGTTGCTGTGCTTTCCTCAAAGTCTTCTCAGATTCACATCCTTTGTCCCCAAATCAGAAGGAATTTCCAGGTTCCTTCAATTTCCCCTGAAGCTGTCTGCTTCTCTTCCAGGTAACTTTCTCCTTGCACCCTAACTATTTATGAGCATGTCTTATTTCCAGGACTAGATTTGATTAGAAATCTCTGTGGATAGAATCCATGGATCTGTGAATCCCAACACCACCTAGCACAGAGTCCTGACCATAGTGTGTAATAAGCATTGAATCCTTATTCAATCCAGGTGTCATAAGAATCCATGATCATGTGACAGTGAAGGAACTAAAGCTGATGAAACCATGAAGCCGCTGATCCAGGGTCACACCAACAGGGCAGCTCAGAGTGACCTTCCAGGCTGCCAGAATATTGCAACACCTCTGCATCAGCTGGGAAGCAGATGCTGATCCCTGCTGCCCAGCTGCCTGGGGCCCTCCCTGGGACTTGGGGCCCCTCATCCAGAAGCCACAAAAGCAATAACCTTCACGACAGGGACCTTCCAAAATGAGGTGCCATTCTGCAGCTGACACCCATTTTCCATGCTCTTGCAATTAAAGGTTTTGACTCCCACCCCTGGCGTACAAGACTTCTTGTCTTCCTCTGCAGGGAACAGGCATCTCACCCCTCTTCCCAGTGCATTGTGCTGATTTAGCTGATGACCGACTGAGTTCCATGGAAAAGAGTTCACATCATCAGACTTCTCAAAGGAGGGAAGCTGGGAAGCATCTTTGAAGGGGAAGGTGGAGTTACCATGCAGACTGACAGGAGGGGCTTTGGGAGCAGGGAAATGCAAGCACCCAGGCTTGGGAGCAGACCTTCATCTGATACCACACTGCTGGTGACAGAGCTCACAGAGCCTGGTGCAGAACAGAACAGCAGAATCCCTTCCCCAGAAAGCAGGAAAGTCCTTTTTTTCTTTTTTCTTTCCTCAGTGGTCTTTGCTAGCTAATGTTGTGCTTCTGTGGGAGAAGGACACCAGTGTACAGACCTCCACAGAACCCAGAGCCTGACCACATGGGGAGTCCATGATGTCCAGGTCAGGCTTCAGGCTGGGGAGGGGGCAGGAAGTTCCAAACCCCAGCATATTCCCATCAGAGAGCCATAATCCCTGCCAAGCAGCAGCCAGGAAAGTTTGTGTGTCACATGAACTGGTTCCTTTGGGGCTCCAAAACAAATTCAGCAATCGATGAAGTGTGACTGTGCCTTCAGGATTCTCTACTGAACTTGCTTCTTGGAAAGAGCAGTGGGGGTGGACCTCCATGAGATGCTGGGGCAGCCTGCAGGCTCTGGGTCTAGCTTTCCTCTCTCCCCATCCCCCCATCCTGTTGCCTTTTCCATCCCCACCTCACTCTGCTTGCAAGAAAAGATCTGATTGACTTACTAATAACTGAAGAGGCAGCCCATACATTCCCCCTTCCAGAGAGAAACTCTTTTATGTGCCAAATGTCCCTTTACAGCAGTGGATTTACAAGATCACCACTGGTCTTGTTGATCGTCATGGAGAGAGAAATACAGGGAAGCCTAAGTATTCAGAAGGAGATTATGTCCAGGGTTCTCTCTGTTCAGCTGCTCCACCCTAGCAAGGCCAAGTGCTACAACCCTTGGCCTTCTGCACACTTTGTTCATGCTAATCTGAAAAGATTCCCTGCAAAGGAAGAGGCTGGGTCTCTGAATTGGCCAAACCGAATTTCTTAGCCACAGCATTTGAGAAAATGTGAAATTAGATCTTGATCCCTGGGAACCTGCCATCATCATTAAGCAGAAAGGAAGAAGCAGACAGACATCTGCTCTGTCCAGGAGCATGGCGAGCATGCTAATCAACAGCGACTGCCTGATGGGAAACACTGCAGCCTCAGCTTGGAGAGGCTGCACAGCCAGGCAGGCAGAGGCTGAGCAGGCCACAGTCATCCCAGGAGCAATGGAGGTCACCACCAGGGAGTGTCCAGGGAGTGCCTGTCGGATGGGGGAAGGAGCTAACCGGAGCTTTCTCCATCACTGCACCATCTTTCTCTTCTGCACCCTGCATCCCCAGTCAAGCCTGGGAGCTGAGCCCACAACCTGGATCTTGTGCCTGTTGTCCCCTGGGCTTGTCACAAACTCTCATCTCTCCTCCTTCTATCCAAGTCTCGTCCACTCTCAAGGCCCCGCTCCAGATCCACATCACTCATTTGCTCATTTATTAATTACCCAAAAATGAATACTTAATTTGTACAAAATGCCATGCAGCTCCTATGTGGAATACAAAACAAATTGTGGGGAACATGTAGCAGGAGAGAGTAAATAGATTCAAAAGTAGCTGCAATACAACCAGAACCATGAGGCAGGTAGGACCAGGGGCTGCAGTACTCAAGGCAAAGAGCAGTGAGCTGTGTTCCGGCACATCAAAGATATCCTTGAGAAGGTGGCAGCTGTGTTGGCTCTTGAGGAACAGAACAGGAGACTCCACATGGGGGAAGAACCAGCAGGAACCACTGATGTGAACAAATGGAGGAGGATCCTGCAAGGTGTGTGTGAACAGCATCAATGTATCCAGCGACATGGGAAAGGGACTTGAGGTGCAGTCCCTTCCAGAGAACAACCAGGAAATGCAACCTTCCGACCTCTCTTCTCTGTGACTTTTATAATGCTTCTATTCATACCTCACCCTTTGCACTCTAAATGGCAGACATGCAAATGTGTGCTGAACAATGAATTAATAAGCGAGCCACTGTTGAATGTTTCCATATACCATAACCCAGGGAGATGTTTCAAGTCAAAACTTAGTTGCTTCAGAGGGATCGCCTTTGTTCCCCAGTGTTTGCAGAATGAATAATTAGAACTACAGTTTTGTAGAACAAGATCATGGTGATAACTCACATAAGGGCACCCTGGGGTGCAAGCCATGTCTTACTTCATCTCACTAACTTTGAATGCACACCAAGCCGAGGTGGCGGACGAGAGGAATCTGGAAGAACTGCCTTGCCCCTAGTCTCATAGGTCAGAGAGGGCACAGGTTGGAAATGAATCTGGCAAAAGAGGAGACAAAGTCAATGAAAAGTTCCTGGAAAACTTAGAGGACTCAAGACTCCAAGCTGAAAACACAAACTCCTAAAACATTTCACTAAATAGCAATAAAGTTGTGATAATAGAATAATAGCTATAATCTTTTGAGTACTTACTATTTACCAGTATTCATATTTATGAACATGGCTTCCATTTCATCCTCTAACTGTCCTATGAAGTAGGTATTAATAGCATTTCACAGTTGAGCTATCCAGTAGTGAAGCAGCCAGGTCAGAGTTGAGTAGCTGGGCAGTGGCAGACCCAGGACACAGATTCAGGTCCCTGAAAGTCAAGTTCTAGTTAGGGTACCTTTCTGCATGAATGGACGCCCTACCAAGAGAAATCGGGACACCCCCAGGTACCAGGTCAGAGGGAAGCCACGCCCTTCCAGTAGTCTAACCTCTAAGGAAGAGCCAAGCAGAACCCCAGGGCTTTTGCCCACAGGCGGTCCTTAGGGCTTTCAAGGATGGGAACACACACGGCTATGTCAGAATCTCAGAAGTAAATGTTCAGCAGATCCAGACGCTCAGCGAGGGGAAAGCAAGCAACGTGTCGAAACTCACGCAGGTGTGATTTTTTTGCAGAGTGGGAAGAGAGAGAAATAAGCAGCACCTGCAGGTTCGGAGTGTAGGGATGTAGCTTCGAACCCCAGGAACAGGAACAAAGAAGACAAAGCCGACCTGGTCCTGGTGCCTCTCTGAACACTTGCCCAACATTTGCTAGGTGTGTCTGTTCTTTAATAAGAACACACAGTGCTTTTTATTTAAGGCTTTTTCCTAAAACCCAGGTGGAGGTGAGGGAATAATGGGCAAAATATCACTTCCACTCTTTGTCCTCCCAAGGTCACCTTGCAGCTTGCAGCCCCCTTCCCATTAGTGGTTGTATGACCTTGGGTCTGTATCACTATTGTGTGTAGGTCATTTCGTGGTACCTCGGCCTCTTCATCTGTCAGAATGGGGTCACAGAGTGCCCACCACATGGGGCTGTGGTGCGGAGTTCATGATCAAATATGCACACACTTAATAGGGCTGAGAGGTACTCAAAGCAATGCTTGGCAAGTAGTATGCACTATGTAAATGTTAGACGTTGTCATTATTATTATTTATAGCATGACTCTGCAAGGATTAGCAATCTTGGTAAGTTTTCTTGTTAAATGCTTCCTACCAGTGGTCTGCAAAAAGTGCCCCGAAGTAAGCAGAGGTTATCGTAGTCACATACTAACTCGCCCACACCCACCAAATTTTCCAAGGCACTCACAGGTAATTTTCTAGTGTATTCTTGTAATGCACGTTTTATTTCTTGAATATCATCATTTACGTCGTATTCCTCCTCCTTCTTTCATCTCTCCCATTTAGACTTCCGGATCAGGGTCGAAATGAGGAACTGAAACCCCAGTGCTTGGGACATGAGAAGAGCCCTTCCCCTCCTGTCTTACCAAGGACAGAAAGCCAAGGGGGGACGCCGCCACCCGTCTCTGGGGGCGGCAGGTGGGAGAAGCGCCTCGGTCTTTCCGCCTCTCCACTCATTAGCAAGCCGGGTCTGCAGGACAGGTGTGGCTCAGGCAGGGAGATCACAGGGACCCGCAGCAAGGCCGAGCAGGCACGCGCCCCGCTTCTTGGGCACCGGGCCAACCACGGGCGCCGGCCACCCGAGCGCGCGGCCGCGGGCAGGAAGGGGCCGGCGCTCGTCTGCCCCGCCCGCTGCCCGCGCACGCGGACCGGCCCGGCGGCTGCGCGGGCACGTGGGCGCCGCTGTCACTCACGCGCAGCTGAGCTTCGCGCGGCGGGAGCGGCGGCCGCGGCGGCGGTGGTGGCGGCGGCAGCGATGGGACCCCAGCGAGAGATCTGCAGCTAGGCCGGCTGCACTTGCTCCACGGGTCAGGGGATCGGAGGGCCAGGTAAAGCCGCGCGGGGCCAGGGGCCGCTGGCCGTGCTCCCTGCGTGCTGCTAGCCAGCGCGCCCTCTCCTCGCTTTCTCTTTCCTTCCTCCTCGCGTACACATTCGTATCATCTCTCTCTCCATCCTCTTCTCTCTCTCTCTCTCTCTCTCTCTCTCTCTCTCTCTCTCACACACACACACACACACACACACGCACGCACGCACACACACACTGACATTTTTTCTATGCATATGCGTCTCGACTGAAGCCATGCGTATTAAAATCCGTGAAATTAGAGGTAGCCAACTCCATGCCTTGGTGGTTTGTGGTTTGTGTTACGTAAGAATTTGGGGGTTGAACAGCTAAAAACTTAAGAAAAGTTGTCTGTTAGGTAAAAATAAAATGTGTGGTGTTGGGAGTTTGTAAAGCTGAATTGAATCTGCACCACCCTCCCCGCCCCTTGGCCACATCTGAAGATGTTTGTGTGTTTTGATATGATCCTAGGACCTACTTCTTTGTGTTGTTGGAAAGGGATGTTGGGTTGGGGATCAGACCCAAGTGAGCGACCTAGAGAAGACCGCTGGAGTTGAACAGCTTAATTGGTTCCTGTCTCTGCGAAGAAAATGTTATCAGCACCTTGGAGAGCTCCTGGGGTTGTGGCGGGCCAGCGCCTTGGGCACAGGGCTTGTGTGCAATCAGTTCCTTCAGACAAAACGGGAAAGCAGCAGGGAAAGAGGGAACGTTTAATTGAGAGATTCAGAAAGAAGGACAGAGGTGGCTTTGGGGACAGAGACAAGGACCAAGAAAGGGGAAGAGGGAGAGATGAGAGATGGGAGAAGGTTGTGAATGTAGCTGACTGCTTTCCTTTTCCCATCCTCATCCAGGGCTCTAACACAATTTGCTTCTTTCCCCACATCTGCTCACATGTACTTAAACTCTGGGGGCCAGGACTTGAAGAAGGTTCAACTATGCTTTGCCATAAATGGACCCTGGAAATGCTGAGAACAGCTTGGTAGGCCTCTGCTGGCTCACTCACCCCCAGTCTTTCAGTTCCCCTGCAAATGAATGAGAACCTGCTCACCAGAAAGGATTTTTAAGGGCCACTTGGAAAATACAGCCCCAATTATTTTATTTCACAAGACTAGAGTAATATAGGAAACCAGTAGCTAGCTCCATGGCAGGCAATGTCTTCCTAATTAAATTTTGCATGGGCACCTGCTTTTCTTAGGCAGATGGAAAGTAAAACGATCATGATAGGAAGAAAATGGATAAAGGAGTAAAACTAAGCTTAATAAGAAAATTGTCCAGAGAGCCTTAGTAAGGGTATAATGCATGTAAGCCTATCAGAAACCCTTGTGACCATAAGACTCATTTATTTTACAATATAATGGAACAAGCCCCATGGAAATCACTTGTGGAGTATCCAGGAAGCAAGTAATCTTTTAATGTAGAATTGGTGGATCAGTCTAGTTGTTATTATTAACTATATGGAATGTGATTTTAGCAAAATGGAAATAGCATTTATATAGTGTCTTATAGTTTAGAAAGCCCTTTTGATTTATGTTACTGATTTACTCTACACAGCATCATGGGAGCCCATTAGAAAGTTATGAACAAGTTAGACTTCTGTTTTTAAAAAAGCTATCTGAACTCTTGTCAATGTAAATGGTTTTTGTAAGTTCTATGAATGGCTTTGGAAATTTCAATTTTGACCTGGATCACATCTTCAGAGATTTTTTATTTTTTTTTACATAGCATTGAAGAATGTACTGCTAAAAAGAAAGTTCAAAGAGAAAACAACTGGCAGAGGGAGAAGAGGACTTCAAAGGTAAGTCCCAACCCCTATCATGTGCAATTGCACAGTCCCCCTTCAATGTGCATATAGAGGAAGAAGAGAGTTTCAGAGGGAACGTGGGTTCTTTCTCTCTTCTCGTGTTGGCTTTGGACTTTATGCACTTTACTAAAAATATGTATCTTGAAGGATTAAAGTAATTGATAAAGAGGTAATTACACATTATCCTTCTTTTATGAATTATAAAAGTGACTACCTATCCACTGTCTTGGTATTTAAAAGTTCATAAGAGAGAACCATGATCTCTGCAACTATTCCAGAAAGATAAAATATCTCTGAAATGACCCAATGGTAGAAACACACTAGAGTTTTCAGCTCATGCTGATACAATTCCAGAATGCCTGATGGAAGAGTGAACAGCTGTCAGCAGGCAGCCACGCCTCCCTGTGCCACCCAGGAGTCCTTTAAGTGAACCGACCTTGGGCCTGGGTTTGGATAAGTGTCTAAATGGCTTGTGTGCCTATACCCTGTCTCTCGCAGCACTAGCCCTGCAGAAAAGTGGCTTTAATGGGAACTTCGCTTTCATTTTCTCAGAATTATTTTGAGGAAAAGAAAAGCACTATGAAAAATTGAATAGTATTTCAAAGTGAATGAGCAGAAGGGAGCCTGTGCCTGCCTGGCTGCACACTGACTCACAGTCGTGGGAAAACACTCATCCTTTTTGTGCCTCCTTTGGCTGCCTCTCTTCCCTCAAGGAGGCCATGGAGACAAACAAGTGATCTTCTTAGGGCTTCATGGGGCAGGGCTATTTATTTCTGTTTTCATTGCTTAGAGTGAAATAAAGGGTAACTGCACGTATTGAACTGAAATTCAAATTTCCAAAAAGCTGATGCTACCACACACTGGTACACATGGCAATCCAACATCACGGGGAAGCATTTGCTGCCTAACAAAGACTGCCCACAGGGATTCCCAGCATCTGCAGCCCCTCCTCTGCAGTGCCTCTTTAAGATGCCCACTTTGCTGCCTCCATTGCTTCATGAGTGTGTCTCCTTCCAATCCAAGAGTCCACTGAGGGCACCCCAGGCCCCACTCCCGTCGTGTCTGCTGTCTGGTACCTGGTGCAGAGCAAACACTTTCAAAACACTGGGAAAAGGGAGAAACAAACAAGGAGGGACTACTCAGGACATTCCCCACATCCACCCAGAAAGTTTCAAAGTACTGGAGATTAAAGTGGTGAGCAGCATAGAAAAGTCCCCCAGCTCTGGGCTCCTGGAGCTTACAGTCCCCCCCTGTGTGTGGTCTATCAGATGACAAAAAGCCAACCCTGGAATACCAGGTGGTAACAAGTGCCCGGATGAGAAACAAACCTGGACAAGGGGACTGAGAGTGGTGGGTGTTGATATTCAGACACACTGATTGTGGGGAGTCTTTGGGAAGAATGCCAGAGGGCTTCCGAATGGTGTGTCCTTCCCCTGGTCTCAGAGAGGCAACAGACGTGCCATATTGATGATATCTCAATAACCACTTAACGTGTAACTATGCATGAAGTGAGACAGTTGCTGCAGACGGATAATGGCAAAAAAGCAGGCCACAGTAGAGCCTCATTCATCTGCACCTAGAATGGCCTCCTTCCTAGACGACCAAAGGACCCACACAGGTGTCACCTATGCTCCCTCCAGCTGCCAGGTGGGGAGGGAAGACGCCACAGTGTTTGCAGATGTGTCCTAATGTGGCGGGACTTAAATGCAGTTCTAGAGGTGTGTTCGTTCTCCCTTCTACTCATGCTTTCTCTGAAGTGAGGAGCCCTCCATGAGACCCGTCGCTTAACAACACTCCTACACTTGACATGGCCATCTTAGCTGCCACTACTGCAGCTGCTGATATGCCAACAGAACCCTGGAGAACCTTGCCAGGAGAGGGAGTGCTGAGCCCGACCACAAAGCCTTTGCACGACCTCCTTTCCTGTCTCGATCCTAGCTTATTGGATGTAATTTAATGGTTACCAGCTTTGAAAGTGACTTTAGGAAGTGACCTCTGTGTCCTTTTTAAAATACCAGAGATGTCAGTCCACCAAGTAGATTCCAAATAATTGTAATATTCTCTGGGACAATAATATATATATATATATGGGACCAAAAGTTACCAGCTTCTCTCTGAGTCACACGGCTGTCTGTCTGCGGGGGTTTTGTAGGTCCACACCCTTCACTCTCCTTTGTCAGATTTCAAACCTCATGTTCTTCCACAGGGTCATTCTCCTCCAGAAGTGAGTCCCAACTAGTTACAACTTGGGGAAGATGTGTGGATCCTCTCAGACCCCCAGGGACAACTATTTTGGCAACATATATTATACTGAAGCAATGTGTTGGGCACACAGCACACCTCCTGTCTACCAGTAACTGGCCCTCTCCTTCACACTGAAGCTTCGTGTGCACTAGAATTAAGTAAGAATCTGGAACTGACAACCAATCAGGGTACTGAAAGGGGCGAGAAGTCATTTAACCCCATTTTTTTGTCAACAAAAAGTAATTGACTCATTCTGTGTGTTTAAAGCCAAAAAATCCTAGAATACTACATCTGGAAGAAATTAAAGGTCAATTAGATCTGACTGTTTTATTTGAAGGACTGTGAGGCCACAGCCAGAGAGGTCATGAGCAAGCGTGGGCAGCTCAGAAACTAGCACTGGAGTCCAGTCTCTTCTCAGAGTGCTCAGCACAAGGTTCAGTTCCTGCTGTGTGCTCCTGAAGGTGGGTAGGGCTCTTGAAGAGACCTCGCTGCAAGGTATCCAGTGTCACTGAAACTCTATCCCAAGGACAGCCTGGCCCCAAGCATTGGTTCTGGGACGCTCTCTATCCCTTGTTGATTTTTCCCAGACCTGTTCTCATGAAGTGGGACCAGGGGGTCTCCTAAACCAGGAGCATTCCAGAGCTCGGCTCTGGGGGATGAGTGCAGTCTGCTCTGAGGTCCTGCTCTGCATCCAAGCTCTGTCAGAGAAAGAGCAACTCAGCTCAAGGAGAATGGCTCCCACTGCTGCTACGAGAGGCATTCTATTCCTCTCATGCCTGTTCTGGTCTTTCATGTGTTAGTCTCTGGTGCTTTGTTGAAAACCTGAAGTATGTATATCTAGATGAGTCGGTTCTTACTTGGCAAGTCTGTGATGCAGGCCAGGCTCCTGCCTGCTCTATTCACATCACCTTTCCTCTCCTCCCTGACTCACAGTGTGACCTTTAGAAGGTGATTTTTCTATGCCTCAGTTTCCTCAGTGACAAAGCAGTTAGTAATACGATTCCCAACTCCCCTTGACTGAATTTTATTAGCACATCTTGAAGGTGAGTTTAAAATGAATCTGCTTACATATCACTAATAATAGGCTCTTATTAATCATCCTCATTGTCAAAGCATTAAATAGAAGGTACCAAAAAGCTCATCCTAGCACTTAAAATATGAAAACTAAACAAGAGTCCTCTGACCCATCAGACTTTGCAGCTCTAATAAGGCGAAGAACATTCTACCATCTTGACTTGTTATGGAATGATATCCTTCTGAACATGTAAAGGCTGGGATGATGGTTCCATTACCTGCTCTGTACTGTCCTCCTGGGTGATTTCCTTTGATGTCAGTTGTACCCAGAACAAGGTGTGGCAGGGGCACTAAATACCAGGTGACCAACAGTAAGGAAGATGAGGTGACTGGCCACCACCAACATCGCTGCTCACAGCATCTCTCTAAGGTCAGCCACATCTTCCTGAGCTTTACTGCACTTCTTAACAAAGACCATCTGGGACCAAGGACATACATTTCCAACAAGATGTTGGGTGGGTTTACTCTCTACCCCTGGGACGGGATGATGTCAACCATCCTCAGCTTGCCCAATGACTCTGGCTAACCAAACCAAGTGGCCACACACAGGCACTACATAGAATGACAGATGGTCATCTTTATAGATGAGAAAACCAGTTGGGTTTTGATAATCACTGGAAGCATTTACTATGTCTCTGTTGGCCTGGATTATAACACAATAGTGGTTTTCCCTAAGAAAAATCACCTTCTGTATTCCCCCCACTATGTAATATATAGACTATCTCCACACAAGGGAAGAAACCAAGAAGACAACTGAAAAATGCAAACAAGCATTTCTCATTTCCAGTTGCACATCTATCTGCTCATGTAGAGATCAGAAAACCAGAGTAGAAATAACTGAGAGTTCCCTGACTCACCAAAATCACTGCCCTTCAGTAACTACTTTTTTAAAACTATGAATTATTAACTAAACCCCTATAAATGCCTCTCTCCGAGGGAATCAGTTAGTTCAAATTAAGTTGAAATTTCCATCGTAAAAAGATAGAGCCCCAAGCAGCCCACCCATAGCACACAGTTTCATTTAACAACTCTCTCCATTCTTATTTATGCTTTAGGCTTGGTGGGAAATCGTAGAAGCCTGGATCTACTCCCTCCATTACACTCTAGCCACCCACATAGACAGATGGATCCACAAATAATGACTGAAGTACATGGTATTAGAGTGAGTGAGGTGTAGATTATTGACCAAGCCTTTTGTGATTAATAAAGCATGAAGCGTATGTTGTTCTGAAGCATTTTCATCAAGTGTCTGTACAGTCTGAAAATCAGGATGTCAGAGAAAGACGCATGCAACCTGAAGGTGAAATTCCAGACTGCTGGGACGGTGCTAGTCTCCTATGTAGATTCTGCAAGGGAGCGTGGTGAAGTGTCTGAGAGGACGGTACAAGACGAATTCTATCTGCAGCAAATGGGAGTGCCTGCCTAGCACTCTAGCAAGTACGCCTGGAAACTCGACTCCAAGCTATTAAAGATTTCTTGTCAAGGCAATGAAAATCTCATCTTCCTTATTGCCATTTCTGATGTGTCTCATGCTTAAGTTTTTGCATAATTTAAGTGCCCCCTGCTGCTGTGCCTGGTTTCTCTGATGGAGAACCGGTTCCAGCCATTGATTACTGGGGGTGACTTTGCATTCAACAGGAAGGAAGAGCAGCTTATAAGGAAGACAGGCCTTCAAAGGTGCCTTTCCTCTTAAGAAAAAGAGCATAATTCAGATAAAATGACATTATTTTGCCTGATTCTCACCTTTAGTGTGTCTTCTGATCCTGAGCCCAGAGCCCAGGGGCTGATGCAGGTGGTGCTGTTGTTCCAGCCGGGAAGAATGAGTTCTTGCAGCGGCAGTGTCTGTGGGTCCAGGCAGATGCAGGCTGCACCCGAGGGCGGCCACCAGCGCTATGGAGTGCGGTCCTACCTGCACCAGTTCTACGAAGACTGCACTGCCTCCATCTGGGAGTATGAGGATGACTTTCAGATCCAGAGGTCACCCAACCGGTGGAGCTCCGTATTCTGGAAGGTAAGAAAGGAACGTGTGTTTAACTCGGGCAACAGGGAGCATCACGTACAGTAAATACTGCAGCTGGGAAACCAGGAGGCTTGGGCCCCATGCGTGCCTCGCTCTCGTGGCACTAGAGGCAGTTTTCTCCCCTTAGGGAAGGAGAACCTAAGCCCCAGGGCCAAAAGAGGCTCCCAAGTGCAGTGCCACTGTGGCAATTCGCTCACCATGAAACTACCCACAGGCAGAGGGCACCCTTCCAGCCTCCACTATAGACCTGGTAGGGATCATTTGACAAATTACAGCGATTGTTTAAAAAAAATATATAGGTATTTAGAGAGAACTAATGCTGAGACATGATATGGTGGTCAGAATACCCTTGCACACAGAAGGCTCTGGGGAGCCTCATCAGACGACACATACCAACCTCCAGCCAACATCGGGCAATCACCTACTGCATGCTGAGAGGGTTCCAAGTGCTGGAGATTAAACTGAAGACTGGACAACAAACCCCCAGGAGCTGATGGTCTGTCGTGGGAAACAGCCATGGACAGGAAAAGTCTGAAGGTCAGGCAGTGATGAGTGCTATGAAGAGAAGTCAATCAGGATGAGCAGAGTGACACAGATCGGTGTGTGGGTGCAAGGAAGGCCTTTCGGAAGAGATGGAGTCTGAGCGCAGACCAGCATGAGCCAAGGGAGCAGACCTGAACTCATCAGACTGACGGTCTCATGTGCTGGGAAACAGCAGGTCCAAAAGCTCTGAAAGGAGAAGAGATCCAGTCTGACTGGAGTGGAGTGGGCAAAGGGACAGGAAAACAACAGCACAAAGGTAGACATGGGATCCAAAGATGACAGCAAAGCTTTGGGCTTTCACCTCCGTGGTGAGGGCCGCCACCTGAAGGTGGTCTGCAGTGGATGCACCATCTTGCCAAGATCATAACATGATCCTTCTGGCTCCTGTGTAGAATAGAGCACCCATGGGCAGAGGTAACACAGCTAGATCAACTCAGAGGCTGTACAAGCCCCCAGGCAAGAGATGATGGAGACTTAGACTAGGGTGGGGCCGGTAGAGATGGCGACATTCAGTCCAAGTTAGCACTAAGTTTGAAGATCAGGCTGTCAGGGTGCTGATGAACTGGAAGTGGGGTGTGAGAGAACAAGGAGTCGAGCAAGAGCCTGGACCTGCATGGCAAGTGGATTATGGCTTACCAGGAGACCGAACACCAGAGACAAGTGGGGCAGAGGGGGAACCGTGCTCCATGGAGGGTGCCCATTAGATGTCCAAGTAGAAGCTCTAATGAACATCTCAACACAGCTCATGGCTTGGGAGCTGTTGACACGCAGAGTGCACAGAAGGCACCAGAACAGCTGAGATCACCTAGGAAGAGAGCATTGGGACAGCCCAATGTTTAGAAAAGGGAAAGAGGACGTAAACTTGCAGCTTATTGGTAATACAGTATAACAAGAAGCAATACAGCCTGGTGCTTCTGAGTATGGGTTCCTCCCTGAGACTATGTACATTCAAACCCCTGCTCTCCTCTTCTATTGCTCTGTGACTTTGGGTCTCCAACAGTGACACTCAAAATACCCACCACATTGTGAGAATTAAGTAAGATAATATTTACAAAGAGCTTAAAACAATAACTGACCTATACCCAATTATCGTGAGCTAGATTAGCTATTTCTAGATGAGATCTTAAGTGGAAATAAAACTGGAAATCTAATTAGTAAATACATACTGGGTAGCATAGTTGTTCACATGGATTACCCAAAACCTGCACTAATTCAAATTCATACTATCGCCACATGCTCTGTATTAGGGTTGGTCGAGTCAGCACCCTGCCCTCTAGAAACCTCACCTCTGACGAATCCAGGACCTGGTCCTGGTACTGGCCAGGACCAGTGAATTACACAGCTGTGCCTGGCACATCCTATATTTACCCAGATAAAAGTGAGTGGTTGCATGGTGCTTTCTGCCTCTCCCCATCCCTATCGCTACAGAGGAGGGAGGGAGAGACGGATCTATTGTGCCAATAGCCTCATATCCACTGATATATGGGCTATTGTAAGCATTCATGCAGACCCAAGGCAGGCCAAGCCATGGCCTCACTGAGTTACCTTCCTGCAAAGTCCGAGTTCTAGATTCTCATCCTAATCATTAAGCACTAGAAGCCTAGCATCAACCTGCCTGACCTGAGGATTCACTGTCTTCGAGCCGGACTCTACCACGGGAAAAAGCCAACAGTTCCTGAACTCCTCCGAGGGAAGGCAAGTGAATTCATTTCAGTGTTTATGAAAGGCTTGGTGCCAGGGCAGAGAAAGGTACCAGTTACGCCCCTGTTTCTATTATGATCCTTTGCAATGTTGTTTCTTTTTTCATTTCAAGTTGCACCCGTAGGCAGTTCAAGTTGCTGGTGTCCCCTCGTGGCTCTTCCACCGCGGTGTTGCTAGGGCCCTGTTCTGTCCTGGGGCTGCTCATAGTGCCCTGACAGGCCTCTGAGCAGCAGGCAGCATGGAGGGAGTCAGTGTTTGCCCTCTCCGGATCTACATAGCTTCTGCCTCACAGTGCTGCTCTTTCTTTCTTTCTAGACTAGACTACTTGGTAGGCTCCATAAGGTCATACAAGAGTACCCTCCACTCTGAGTACAACTCAGCCCCTGGCCTGAGGGAGTCCACAGTCAGGTGGGAGAAGCAGACATGGGCCCACGCGGTCACCATGCAATCTGCTAAATGCTCCCATGGAAGCTGTCATGGCACTTCCTGGGAGCACAGGGTTTGGGGAGCAGGGAGGAGTGTGTGTCCACTGCAGCCTGGAGAAGTGGCCCCACCCACAGAGGAGACCACCCATGTGCAAGCAGGAGAGGGGCAGCCCAGGAGGAAGAAGTGCCTGCATTTCTGAGTTGGGAGAGATGGTGGCATGTTTGGGACTCTGTAGACAGCGTGACTCAGGTGGAGGAAATGTTTACAAGTTCAGGGAGAGGGTCACAGATGAACTGAAACTGCAGACAAGAGGCAGATCACAGAAATCTATGAAAGACTTGTAAGAAAAGCTTCTCCAGGACCTCTCAGCTTGAGGGCCAAGACAACAATAAATTTGGGTTTTCCTGGGAGGGGAGGGAATGTCTCACAGTCTGGTGTAAACACACACACATGTGCACACACGTGCATACACACACACAGAACATATGCTCTGTGCCTTTGAGTCCTGGGTGACATGGGCTGCAGCAGCTGCTCCAGTTTACCCCATGCCTGTGCCTTCTTCCAGAAGACTTTCAGAAGTCTACATGATGTGGGCCCATCTGACCTCTACCACTTGCTGCCCCCCGCAAGGATCAAGCAGGTGGAATTTTCCTCTTGTCCTTGTATTTGACCTTCACTGAGGCTGCTGCCACTTAAGCAGCAAACAGCCCAGTATGCAGGCATTTAGCCAGTCTTCTCACTCCAACCATCCTCTCCTCGCCTAGGCTTACCTTCTACCTTCTTCCCAGCCTGTCTCAGAAACTGCTCAGAGGGCATTCAACATGCTGTGTCTCCTCCACAGCCTCCCTAGAGTGGAGGTGACTCTGGCCCCTCTCCTTCCTCTCTAGGAACCTAGGACCTAGGTTAAGCCTGTCCTCTCAGCTAATCCCTCTGAGCTACGTCAGAGTTTAAACTTGAATCTTAGATTTCTCTTCAAAGTTTTGGTAGATATTAAAGAGTTGGGTTTAGAGGCTGTTACTTTTAAACACACACACACACACGCAGATACAAGCCCCAAATGTTTTAAATTACTTTATAGTTTTGCTTCTCAGAACACTACAAATCATACATCGGACTGACGGAAGGTCTTCTGGTGCTCAGATTCGGCTGTTTTCATCACTGATCTACTTTAAGGGTTTAGGGGCTGTAGAAGCCTCTTAAGAGAAACCAGGTGATATTATTTTTGTTTTTAAAATGTTTCTCAAATGGCACTTGAAGGATGGTCAAGGTCAGTTTTGACTAGCCATGAGCTCAGAATGCTGTTGTGAACGTCCAGGCCAGATGTGTTAATGGCTTATACCTTCGGAGCTGCTGTGGTGGAGGGGAGAGGAAGAGTCATGAGACTTTTATGAGGCAGAATCTATTGACTGCGAATGTGAGGGAGGACTCTGGGTAAATGGGAGGAAGACAGAGAAATAGGGAGGGACTTTAGAGTCCCATTTGGAACATTTCAGGCTTGAAGGGCCTTTGGGACATTCTTCTGCAAATCATGCTATTTGGAAACATTTAGAAATCCAGTCTAGAGCTCAGGACAGCAATTCAGGTTGGAGTTGGAGATTTGGAAATTGTTGGTAAGAAGAAGGGGCTGTATCTACAGCCTCAGATTAAAGTTTAGTGAGAACATATTGAATAAGAAGTGGGGGTCAAGGGCGGAACCCTGGGACACCAATAATTGGGCAGTGTGGGCCGAGAGTGAGCTGTTTTGAGGAGAGCATGTCAGAGATGACCGCAGGGAAGGGTTTCAAGAGGGCCTAAGTGTTCAATATCAATGGCTGCAGAATACTCAAGTGAGATTAGGAAAGAAAGTCACATTGGCTTTGATAATTGGGAGGTCATCAGTGACCACAGAGAAGGCAGTTCTGAGGAAAACCTGGAGGACTAAGCTTGGCTGTCAAGGGCAGGAATGACCCCAAGCAGTGGGACGCAGGGCTCCTGAACACACTTTGGAACTGGAAGCCATTGACTGTGCTTACATTGTGCTGGAAGGAAGTCTCAGGTGGGGGTGCTGATGGAAGACCCCAATGGCCAGGAGGAGGGACCAGTGGCAGACACACTGGCCAAGTGGAGGACGTTGGGAAGATGATGTGGGGTCAGGCACCAGGAGGACCTAGACCGTTGCCTGACCTTGGTACTTGCTATGTGAAGCTCAGTGTCAAACTGAGGCTAGTAGGGACTTAAGAGCTCAAATCTGTCACAGCTGCTGGCAGCTGCCACATCCCAGACTGAGAGTGTGTGAAGGAGAAGTCGCAGCCACCCTGGGGCTGAGGAAGAAGAATCCAGTGTTCGCTCTTGATGCACTTTCCCTGAATAACCCCCAGCCCAGATGCCTCCTTCACATCCAGCTCCCTCCAGCACCTACCCCACAGACGGCGCCTCCCACCCTGCTGGTTCTCCTTCCAACAGTCATTACTGCTCTGCTCTGACACACAGCTGCGCCTCTGTCTCCTGGAGTAAACTGCGTCTGCAGACCTCGTCTGCTCTCTGAGCAACAACAGAGCGGGTGTTGGTCCAGACAGCAGCAGTCTAGAATGCCAGCCCTCTTCCCTATCCAGTCCTCTTTCCAGCAGCAGAGGCTGGGTTTTCACACATCCTCTGCCCCACCTAGACAGACACAGAAATCACAGCCCCAATACTGCCCTTGCTGCACCTCTGGAGTTCGTCACAGCTTGTCAGGTCCCTGTCCCCTGCCACTGGGGTGGACCTTACTGCCCCAAAGCCTGAGGATGCCCTGCTGGGCTGGGGTGGGGTCTCCCCAGCAGCATCTCAGCTCCTCCACAAAGCCCTAAACAGAGCCAGTTTGTTCGCGTGGACCCTCAAATCACCTCTTGCTGCCATTCATTGTACACCGTCAATTTAATAGAACCCTGTTTCTCTTCGATCTAGGACCACGTCAACTTAGAACTGTGTCCAGAAACAAGTTTCATGATACTGAACATCATCATTCCCCAAAAAGGCACTCCCCAAAGTTTCACTCCTTCTGTTTCTCCAGCATGGCACCAGGATTAAGCTGCTGCTCCTGGACGTCCCCCTCCCCACTCCTGTGGTGCTCTCAGGGAAGTCCAGGAGCAACTCCTCTTCATTCTGTCCTTCCTCTCATGCCTACCACATCTCGAGCTCTCCCTGCCTGTCCAGGGGCTTGGAGTTCCTCTCTGGGGGTCCTCAGGATCCTTGCAATCAGCTGCCCATCACATCCCCCCCTCCTTCCTCTAATACTCTGAGGCAGACAGGAAGAGGGAGGAGCTCTGTGGGGCCAGCCGCTTTCCAGTTCTGACACTGAGCGGAGCTGCCATCTGCAAGAGCCACGGTTTGCCTTCTCGCTTCAGGGTGATATTCCAAGAGTGGATTTTCATCTCAGGCACTGCTCAGCTGGGGAGCAGGCTGCACTGGGAATCAATCACTGCTCCACGTGAGCCGTCTAGTAGCTGGAGTTAGGAATATTTACTAAATGTCAGACTGGACCAAGAGTTCTGGGGAGACAAGGCAGAAGCAGGCAGACGGAGGGCGCTGGCCTCACATGCTCTTCTGAAGCTCAGAAAGTAAGATGAAGGCCTTCCTGCTGCCCACAGTGTTTGAGAATTAGTGCCAGTTCCTGAGGAGGAAGGTAATTTAATGAAACAGGAAGCATGTCACCATGGGTATTTAAGTTCATTTACTTGGTGCATTCAGAATTTTCCAAAGTGAGTGGTTTTCCAAAAGTTATAAATATTATTGAGTCTTCAAAGGTGAATTTACTTGCCACTATTTTTAGAAAATGTAGGAAGCAATCCAAAGAGCTGTGCTTTACAACCGTTTCCTCCTGCAGCACTTACATCTTAGGTAGAACAGGTTCTGGTTTTTAGTGAACATCATATTGACTCTTTTTTTTCCTTCAGTTTCTTCACAAAATGACATTAAAGGACATGTACCCATACGTGGTAGCTAAAACTCTTTTGAAATAGAAGTCATAGGAAGGGAACTTGCAAAATAGTAATTAGTGTAGTATTATGGATAGAAGAGGAGGGGGTCACCCAGACCTGGATTAGAACGCAGTCATACCACCTGCCAGCTATGAGACCTGGAACCATGCCTCTTAGACCCTGTGAGCCTCCGTTTCTAATAGATGAAACCGGAATGAAAATGCTTCTCATAATATGCTTGTAAAGTTTCAATTAAAATATGTCTAGCACTATGCCTGGGCCACAACTGAAGATCAATAATGCTGGCTTTCCTTTCCCCTGCTTGCTAGAGCAATGGGTTATGAATATATTTTCCTTTTAGTAGCCAAACCTCCTTCATTAGTGTATCCCCCCCCCAGAATTTTAATATATCAATACATACACTTCAAATATTCAAGAGTGAATGGTGCTATTTGGTTATTTATCCAACCTTGTTATTCTAACTAAAAGCAATTAGGAACAGGAGAAAATGAAAATTTTTGCTTGAAAAAAATGTGTGACTATTAACAATTCCTTGTTCCAAGAGTAATATTAACTATTCCTTATTCTAAATACTAAGCAATTGTTCTAATACCAATGTCTATGCAAAATAACAATTTCCAACGGGTGTATTTCCAAATAAAAATGATGGTGACTTATCACAATTTATTACTCAACCAGATCCAAGGCTAAGTGCTACCAGGCAGGGTCACATTTAAACTCACAACCACTCTGTGAGGTAGGTACTATTACCATTTGTCAGCTTTATCGGTGGGGAAATTAAAGATGAGAGAACTGAAGTGACTTCCTCTATGGTCCAAGGACTAAGTGGCATTGCCAGAAGCTAAGGCAGGGTCTGCACATCCCAAACAAATGAGCTCCAGCCACCAAATGGTAAATTACTCTCCACCTTCAGTGTTGCCTTCCGGACAACTTAGAGAAGTTTAAGCTCCATCTGCTACCCTGAACATTCAGTAGCTATGGCAGCTCAAGTAGCTACATAGGAAGGTATGAAAAGCTCTGCCTGGGCTGGGGCTCAGCTCCATGGTTTCCCCACTCTGCTCCTGAAGCTTGGGACCCAGTGACCTACTCTCCATGTGGCTACATGTCCTTGCCTATAAGCTAACAGGTATGGTTCCTGCCCTGCTTGCTTGGAAAGGGGTCAGCAGGTAGTAAGGACTGTCAATATGCTCTAGCCAAAACCACCAGGAACATATCCCTGTGCTGAACAAGTTGTGTCTGTTACTCATTGCAGTGGGGACCCAGGGAGAGTGTGAGAAGGTGAATTATAGAGTGTGGGCTTTGGTTGGGTGATCAGAGAGGGGCAGGAGGAAGTGGGAGTTCACTCAAGTGTCAGGGAGACTCTGTGCCTGGATATTTAATAAATCTCATCTCTAGGGAAGGAAAATGATAGTGAGACCAAAGCTACATGGGCAAGGGAGCTGCTCTAGCTGCATGAGCAGATGAGCCAGAGGAGGTGGAGGCTGGGTGTTTGTGGCTGCACAGTGACCTTGGTTTGGTCTGAGCTTAGTCTTGGCTGTGCAGTGGACTTCTCCCGCCTCACTCCATCACAGCCACAGAAGAGTATGTGTGAGCCCACACTCCAGAAGCTCAACAAGGCCGCGCCTGCCCCTCAAGCAGAAGCCCCTGCTCACTCCATCTTGCTTCTGTTCTCTGTCTAGGTGGGACTCATCTCAGGCACAGTCTTCGTGATTCTCGGATTGACTGTTCTGGCGGTGGGCTTTCTTGTGCCCCCCAAAATCGAAGCGTTTGGTGAGGCCGACTTCGTGGTGGTCGACCGGCACGCCATGCAGTTCAACAGCGCCCTAGACCTGTGCAAGCTGGCGGGCGCCGTGCTCTTCTGCGTCGGGGGCACATCCATGGCAGGGTGCCTGCTCATGTCAGTGTTTGCGAAAAGCTACTCCAAGGAAGAAAAAGTGCTTCAGCAAAAGTTTAAAGAACGGATCGCCGACATCAAGGCCCACACCCCACCCATTACCAAGGCTCCTGGCCCAGGGGAAACAAAGATTCCAGTCACTTTGTCCAGGGTTCAGAACATCCAGCCTCTCTCCGCCACCTGACACCCTCCCCACCCGCTCTCCCCACTCTGATTCACACATGTTCAAAGGAGGCCAGCTTCCCAGGTAACAGATGGGCGCCGGCCAACCCCAGGCGTGTTTTGCAGGGGGCAGCTGGCGTGGTGCGAGCTCACACTTGCTCAGCTCAGGTGACACTGGCGAGGGTGGCAGCCAGGTGGTAGCCAGTGCACACTCACGCAGCTGCATAGGACGGGTGCTCTGTGTCCCCACCAGGAGCCCCTCCGCAGCTCCTCTGCGATATTGTGGCTTTGTGTTCCTTTCCGTGTCCTTTGACCAGCCGCCCACGGCTGACTTTGTCCGTCTTATTTTCTAATATTGGTTTTTCCAATCCTGCGTGGTGCTGTCTTCCACCCTGTATCCCCATGTGCAAGATAGTGTCCTGTGTGTTCATAGAAACAAGGAGTTCCCTGACTTTGACCAGACATTAGTCTTTCAACCATATCTTAATATGAAGTACTTGAGATTGGATACAAATTTATTAGTGTTTGCATAGATCTTTTTGTTTTCTACACTTTTTTTTTTTTCTTCATTTCAAAAGCTAAAATTGCCAACTTTAGAATCTTGGTGAAAAAAAATTAATATTAGGAGTATCTACAAGCAACGTCCAAAGGCACTGAATTAGAAGCCGGGAAACCTGAGTTCCTGCTACTCACTAGCTGTGTGACTCTGCAGAAATTATTCAGCTTCCCAAGCCTCAGTCCCCCCATCTGTGCAATGGCTCTATGGGCCTTCCCTGCTCAAATCTCTAAGATTCCCTTTTTGCCAGATGTCCTTGAGTCTCTCCTCCAAGAGTGTTAACGTGGTTCTTGTGGCTCTCACCATGGGGGGGACTTTCAGAACTGAACT
Source organism: Glaucomys volans (assembly GCA_020662805.1). Lineage (NCBI taxonomy): Eukaryota > Metazoa > Chordata > Mammalia > Rodentia > Sciuridae > Glaucomys > Glaucomys volans. Next base: position 229,896 of record JAJEJO010004702.1, on the reverse strand, counting down.
CCTGGAAAGTCACCAAGTCTGCCAGCTTCTCACTACCTACCTTAAATACCCAACCCCAGCAGTTTATACCATGCTGTCGTATTTTTATAAAGATAAAAGTAAGCCATCTTCAAATAAGAAACCCCTGGGCAGAGGGGAACCTTAAAAAGGGATTTTATTCTCACATAAGATGTGTTATTCTCCAGCAAGATGTCCCTATGTCCCTTGCAGCACTTAATCTGTGGATTGAAATTAGACGGAGGAAAATGGAAGTGTGACCTTGGTTCTCTCTCAGAATGTGTGCCACCTTCGAGTTCTGTCCTTTTTCCCCCCTTCACTGGATAAATAAAACATGTGAACGAGCCAACCCTGAATCGCACTGTCATTCCTGCAGCGTGGCTTTCTCTCTCCTGCATGTAATTTTCCACTCTGAGAGGGAATCAGCTCTGATGCCTCCCTCGCTAAATGGAAGAATAAATGAAGCAATTAGTGCCCTTTGTGCACTGTTTATTTTGCACAGTTCAGCACAGAAGATGAGGCAAGTCAGCATCCTTGGCCAGACAGGAGAAGTCATTCCAGCTGCTTCAGGTTCGCTGGAACCTGAAATACCTTCCTTTTACTCTTGACCCTGTACACAAGCCCCAGGCATCCGCACAAGGCAGGCGCCATCGTTCAAACCTCTCCCTGCTCGCTTCTGTCTTGTACACCAGTGAATCTCAGAGAACGAATCTTGACTCTGAAAGCCTGGAGGCTGAAAAGTAACAGCTGGTGGGACTTGGGAACATTTAGGGACAGGAAGCAATGGCAGCCGTCAAGAGCAGCCTTGTTCCTGCAAGACTCCAGGAAGCCAGGAAGATGGGTCTGGGCTGGGTGAGCAGTCCAGGCTCTGTGGGAGTGGGTGCCTGCCAGTACCCTCCCAGCCCCTGGGGAAGAAGGGGAGCCACTGCAACAAAGCAGAGAAAGGGCAGCATTAGGAAGCAGTTTGGTCACTGGAAAGAATATGGGCCACGTGCAACCAGAGAGTGAGAATCAACACACTCAAGAGTGTTTAAAGCTCGTCTGGGCCTGGACTGGGCAGGCATCAGGGGACTGACAAAGTAGAAGGGCTGTAGAGTCTTGGTCCCAGCCTGACTGCTTATACCAAAGCAGCCCATCCCTGCCGCACTGAAACTCCAGGAAGTGACCGGCCTGCTGGCACATGGAGGGGCTGCTAGTACTACTGGAGGGCCTTTGAGATGAGTTCTGCAGCTCTGGAAGGCCAGACACCTGGAGTTGACAGAAGCTTGGGCCCAGGCAGAAGTCCACAGTCAACACAGCTCCCCAGTCCAGCACCGCTCCGGCTGGACAGTGGCAGACTGCCCACTGGCTCCCAGGGCAACGTGCCATGCACTGTGATGTTCCATATGGCTGGAATCTCACCTTCACAGAAGGGCAAACCTGCCTCCAGCCCTTCCACTCACTGGATGAAATTCGTCATTCAAAGTTCCCTGCCAGCCAACCCCTCCGCCGGACCCCCTGGCCCGCTGCACCCCTGCCCTGCACACTGTTTCCTTCAACCGGTTCGCTCCCATCGGCTCCCTGATTCTCCTCTTCAAGGAGACATTCCCATGTGTTCCTCGTTTCCAATTCGTCCCTTCCATCATTTCAACGGCGTGCCTCCCTCACCAAGCTGAGAAAGAGACTGCGAACTTCATTAACCGCGCTACTCACTGCACAGCTCCTCCCGCCAGGAGACTGATGTCCCGAGGAGTGTTCCAGCACTCTCCCCCAGTGCGCCTCCACCCGACGCCCGGCCTCCCAGCAGTAACCATCTGCCCCTTCTCTGGACGACTGCTGAGGCCCAAGGCCACACCAGGAGGTGACTCTTCCTATTGCTATAGGAAGAGACGAAATGTGATGGGTGGGCACTCCTTGGAGGTATTGCACACGTGTGAAGTCCCTAATCCTCAGCTCTGCGGGCATCCACCCTCTGCATTCATCTATTCCACAGGGGGACCCATCCCAGGACAGCCTTGAATGACAGAGTGACGGAGGTGAAATCTGAACCAGAGGGGCGGCTCGGGAAACTGCCCTCGAATGCAGAAAGCCTTCCTCTGCCCTCCCTTCCTTGCCATTCTGCACCTCTGCCCCCCCTCCACACACACACACACACACACACACACACACACATGTGCACACACGCTGTTCCCGGGATTTGGCTTCACATCTGCACCACCCGTCAGAAGCTCCGGCTAGCTCCTGGGGAAGAGCAGCAAGTGTTAACATGGAAACCACCGCAAACACCGAAACGACTTAGGTGCTCATTTAAAACAATTGCAGCCTTGTTAACAGCAAGGACCATGCTGATGCTCCAAAAAACAGAATAAGATGAACAGGGGCATTAAAGTTTGCTTTCCCTGTGTGTGAGTGTGCAGGCGAAGAAGTGGGCAACGGCACTGAGTGTGACTGTGTGCATGTGACCCTGTCTGGTTGAAATGAACCTTTTGAGATAAAACTCCACTCCCCGCCGCCATGGGCAGATAAAACTTCAGCTTCTCTGATTTTGGGGGAGGGTAGGGTCTGCATAAGGTTGACAAGTCTCTGAAGCAAAAAATCACCACACTCGTGATGGGCGACTACGCTCTCCAGCGCTGCAACGGATCCCAGCACCTCATCACCTTTCACCTCAGGACGCCCCACAACTGAAGCCCACAAACCAGGTAAAAAAAAGAAAAAAAAGAAAGAAAGAAAAACAAAAAAACTGCAAAAGAAGAATATACTGTACACAAGAGGAAAGGAACTCCCAAAGATGCAGACCAGATAGAGGCGACTAACGACCCTCCTGGAGGGGTTTACATGCCCTTGGGTCACTGCTGTCGGTTCAAACTTAATGCTAATTAGGCTTTGGAAATGCACTAACACTCTTGGTCCAAATTTATGCTAATCCCAATCCAAACGCTGTGGGTCAGCTTTCAAGTCCCGCCCCTCTTCCTTGGCCTGGGAGGTCAGGAAGGGAGGTCGGGGGTGGAGGCCTGGGCTGATAGGTCCCTGCAGGTTCTGGCTGCACCCTGCATGGAGCAGCCTGTGCCGCAGGCCGAGGCACCAGGCACAGGCCTCGCAGCAGAGGAAGGGAAGACAGGTCCCCACCACGACCCGCAGCGCTGCAGGACCGCCAGGCCTGCTCCACGGCGCGTTTTGTCTGATACGCCACACATTTTTTTTTTTTTTTTTTTTTTTTTTCACCATTCCGCTGCTTTGCAGGAAACTCGCAGGCTGGTCATCTGCCAGGGAGTCGTGTCATTCTTGCGTGACTGTGAGTGTGACTTTGTACAAGGGTATGTGACCATGTGACTGAGGGCGTGTGCGTGACTGTGTGAGTGGCAACCACATAAAAGCAACTCCGTTCCTCAGATTAGTGCGAGAACCAGCACGTGAGAACCTAAGTGTGTGTGACCGGGTGACTGCATGACTGTGTGTCTGTGGGGCACCATATGGGAGCAGCTGGGCGCCTCGGACCGGGGCCTCCAGCATACTAGAAATGCTAGCATAGGCCCAGGGAGAGGCGGGATGAGGAGCCAGGGCCAGCTCCAGGCTGGCGGCCCAGCTGGAAGGCGAGAGCACAGTTGCCTCTGCTGACATCCCAGTGGGACCAGCACCACTGGAGGCCTAGAAGATTCCATTTGACTCTCCAGAAGCAGGAGCACTCAGAAATGGCCTTGGGATGCTCAAACAAAACATAACTATGTACCAGAAGAAACTGCATCCCTACCATGAAAAGCAGAATACTGTGAAAAGAACATCGGATAGTTTAAAATAAAAAATTGCAAAAAGAATAAATTGAAAGCATATTAGAAAGTAAAATACCTTCAATTACAAAGGTGAAAAATGTGAGACCAACGTTAAAGACATGCACATTCAATGAAGCTGAAAAAAATAATGGAGAAGAAATTATCAATAAAATAATAGAAGAAAATTTCTCAAGGCTCTGGAATACAGAAGTATTCAGAATGGAAATGCACATTGCATTTGTAGCAATATGGATTTTTTTTAAGTCAGACACATTTGTGTGGAATTTTTGGACACAAAAGATGAAAGGATCCAAGAAGCTTCCAGAGAGAACAACAGGCCAGCTATAGAATGATAAAAATCAAACTGGGAAAAAAGAGAGTGTGATCCCAGGCAATAGATGGAAAGGTAGCTTTGAGCCTACAGAAAATACATGTTACTCAGATCAAGGAGAATAAAGAAAGCCATAGAAACTCCAGAAAGAAAATTTAAAAATAAACCACAAGGAAATCATGGTCTGAATATTAAGCATCACTGGGACACGACAGGGAAGAAGGGATAGAATAGAAGGAAAGAGAACCATTGGAAATCTCACTCTCCAGCAGGCCCATTCTGTCTCCGGTAGAAAAGGAGCTGACACCATGAACCCAGAGAGAAAAGACGCAATGGGGTCGCCCCAGTTTTCCGCAGTGACAGCATTTCAAAGCCGGCACAATGCAAACGCTGCTTACTTGCTTCAACCTTCAGAATCAAGCTGTGACCAGAAGTCTCAGTTGTGCAGTGGGCTGAACATATGATGAGTGATGGTGTAAGAAGGACAGAGCTAGCGAAGTTTGGAAAACCAAAGGGAAAAAACAAATGTGGAGAGCCTCATCCTCCTCCAGCTTAATAAGTCAAGAGTAACCGGCTCAGTTACTGAGGCTGCTGTAAGCAGAAAACAGCATAAACTAGGAGGCTGATAAACACCAGCACTTCCTTCCTCACAGTTCTGGAATCTGAAAGTCCAAGACCAAAAAGTCAGCAGACGGTGTCTGGTGAGGACTTGCTCTCTGGTTACAGATGGCACCTTCCGGTAGTGTCCTCACATAGGGGCAGAATTGAACTCTGTAAAAAGTCACAAATCCCATTCATGGGGGCCCGTCCTCATGAGCTGATCACCTCCCAAAAGTCTGGTGTCTCTTCCTGAACCAGGAATGGGTTTCAACCTATGGCGTGGACGTTCAGTCTATAGCAATAACTGTCCAAGGACTGTAGGAAGAACCTCTGACCTAGGTTTACCATTTAGTTATATAGTAGCCCAGTGAAAGAACTAAAACCAAAACATACCAACAAGGACTAAAAAGAGGTATAGGGATGGGAATTAAACCCTCATCTTTCATTATAGGAAACCAAGGATAATTACCTGAGTTAACAAATCAAGGAACAGTAAGTATGTTATTTAGAGCTATGGAAGAAGCCTCTAGAAGAATGTCGATCAGGAAGTGTTAGAGGAGGCTGCCTGTGTAGGGCTGGGGTGGCTGAAGAGAGGCTGGCCTAGTCCCAGGCCCTGTCCCTGTGGCCCTGGATGAACTCAGGCTCACCTCGGTGAGCTCTGTGCTCTAGAAAGCAGGATCCAGCCTTGGGAACCCTAAACACGGGGTTTGTCAGGGTGTGGGAAGGCCTCGAGGTGTGGTGTTCACTCCACACCTTGAAAGGCACAGCCTTGAAATATGAGTGGTCCCCACGTAAGGGGGAACCTGAGGGGTGTTTCAGTTTTGTGTGGAGGAAGAGAGTGGACGGTGGGAAGAAAGAGCCCAGAGCTCTGGAGGCCAAGGCGGCAGCAGCATGTGTGGTGCCTGGAGCTGAGTGCGGGAAGCACTTTGAGGGAATGGAAAGAACGGTAAGAAGTCCCTTCCTGGGGCAGCCAGACTGGGGAGAGCTGGGGGACGACCAGGGCAAACTCAAGAGGCCCCTCTGCTGTGACCTCCACGCCAGCAGTGTCCCCAGAGCTGTGCAACAGGTCATGCCCTGGAGGAGTCTGGGTAGGTGGAGGGTGAGGCTTCCTACAGAACACCTGAGATCAGCCAGAACTGAGAGGGAGCCTGGAGCACAGGACACACAAGCGGCCATCACAGGGGCAGCAGTGATCACGAGGTGACTCAGGCTCCGATGACTGCACCCCACCTTGAGGCTTGGGAGGCTTGGCTACCTCCCTTTCTCAACCTGTCGCCAGCTTCAGGTTCAAGAGGATCTGCTCCCCACATTGCTGTCTTTACCTTCTGAGAAATGGAAAGTCAGCAAGAAATGCTGGACTCTTTTCAGAAAGTGACCTCTAACCAAGTCACTGCTGTGTGCCGCCCTGGTGCCAATCTTCTGCCTGCTGTTGGGCAGGAAGGAGTGGGGAGGGCAGCCTGGTCTTCTAATCTTGCAGAGTACTGCAGGAGGAGATGGAGCTTAGAAATGGAACAATGCAGAGAACATCATCAAGACAACAAAGACGCGTGGACATCTCTCTGTGCCAGGTGGTGTGATAAACATCATCATGCACTTTGCATTTAGCATAATTCATCCTTGGAAGAATTCTGAGGGTGACTACTATTGTTTTCCCCATTTTATAAAAAAAGGAAATCTAGACTCAGAGATATCATTTACCCCAAAACTGCCCAAGTTCACACAGCCCAAAAGTAATCTAACTAGCATTTAAACCCAGGTGGCTGACTGGAAGACCCCCGCTCCCTGTGAACAGATTCTGCTATAAAGGCTGGGAAAGCAGCTGCATCTGCCTCTCTTTAAAACATGCCCAGGTTAAGCACATGCTTTCTTATGGACCTGGGCACTTCCACAGGATGCAGATACCTGAGTAATGAATGGAATGTACATACACTGAGCTTGGTTATGGTCAGGCCTGCAACACCCACCAGTGTCCCAGAGGTGGGGCTTTGAGAAGTGATTGGATCATGAGGGCTCATTGGTAATCTATTGACAGCTGGAAGGACTAGAGGCTGGTGGGCCAAGTTGGAGGACATAGGAGCAGTGTGCCTGGGGAAGGACTGTCTTCTGTCCAGCCCCGTCCTTTCTCTCTGCCTCCCAGCTGCGAAGGGCTGAGTAACTTTCCTTCCCAGCCCTTCTGCCATGATGTTCTGCCTCACCTCAGGCCCAGAGCAATGGAGCCAACCAATGGTGGACCAAAAGACCTCTGAAACCATGAACAAAATAAATCTTCCCTCTTCTAAGTTGTTCTGTTAGATGTTTTGGTCACAGCATTGAGGAGCCAACACGTTCTCACTGCATGAATATTATAGATAATAATCAGACTACACTGAGCTTGAGTCACAGTCGGCCCAGGCTGCTGTGTGTGTTTTCCCAGAACTCTGTGCCTCCTTTCCTCTCCTGTCAGGAATGTGACGGCCGGTACCTGCTGAGGTTGAAGCTAAAGATTAAGGGGGCAGCATCCAGAGCACTTGGACGGGCGACCCCCACAGAAGAGGCTGTCTGCTGTCCACTGAGGTGGCCCACAGACAGCCTCCTGGTCAAGGCTCCTTGGGCTCCCCTTCTCTGTGCACACACGTGCCTTCACCTCTGCTCACCCACCTGCCGAGTCTGAGGCCCTCTGGATGCACCAGACAGGGCACTGACCTCTCCACCGTTGGGTTTCATCAAAGCTGAGGGTGGCTGAAGCAGGACGCATCGTGTCTTTCCCTGTCACTCAGTGAGACAGATTTATTGTCCACAGCTGCTCAGATCCACTGTGATTCCAGACAGCTACTTATCCCAGACAGGCCCAGGGAAGGACGTGACTCCGCTGACTTCTAGACTGGCATCTGCGTCACCAGGTGAGCTGCTCCAGCAATTGGGGGGGGGGTGATTTAGATCCAGCTGCCTCCAGTGACACTCAAAGGGCCACTAAGTGCCAGGATGAGGCCACACCACACTACAGCACCCGGCTTCTCTCTATGGGGTGGAGCTGGACACGGGCGGGCACTCTGGCTCCCAGGAGCCAGGCATCCCATGGAGAGAGCCTTGGGCCTCGGGGTCAGCAGCCTCCCTTCCCACTTCTACAACAGAACCTCACCTACCTCCTCCTCACCCTTCAACCAAGTTGCAAAAGTACCAAAGGGAGCAGGAACCCCCTCCAGGGACCCTCCCCAGATCCTCACCTGCAGTGTGTGAACCCCAAGGATGATGAGAAACGGATGTTCCTGGTTTTGGTCTATTTGTGCAGACTCATCATTCTCCAGTGTTTTCTGGTTAGGTTAATAACGCGAACTGATAGGGGATGGATCCAGACTCCCATTCACTGTGATTTTAAGCAAATAATTCATTCCACGTCTCACACACGTCCTGAACAAAAGGGAAGTAGTGCTAGTACCTTCCTCGTAGGACTCTTCTGAGAAGAGTAAGGGGTTTGAAATAATGTCTACCAAGGGGTTAAAGAATCACAATAATGCTGTTATTTCTGTCCTTGCAACTGTCTATCCTTCTTGGAGCTCATTTTTGTTACTGTTGTACATGTTGAGGGGAAGGATGTTTGTGGGGGTGGGCAGGGACCCCCAATCAGTCACTCAGAGTGCCAAGCAGAAAATGATAATTAATAGAGTTCTTTTGATAATGGCTGATGATGAAAATAAGTATGAGGAGAGAGAACACCAAATAAGACCTAGCTTTTTATTAAATTAAGGTATGCAAAAATGATTTCCCTAGCAACCAAATTTCTAAAAACATTCCCACCATTGTCTCCAGCTTCCTAGTTACTGTGACAATTTCCTGCCTTCTAGTGCTGAGCACTGAACAGGAAACGAGCTCGAGGATGACAGTCTCCAGCCAGAGATGGAAGCAGTTTCTGGTGAGTAACCAGACACTCTGCCTGGGGAATCTGGGAATCTGACATAATGAACATGCACCTTGAAATAATCCTGGTGGACTCTATAAAGTTTGAGTCTCAGAAATGAAGAGCAAAGTTGCAACCCGATCATCTGAGGAACCCAGATCATCATCATGATATTGCTTTGCTTTGCAACTGGAGACGGTGCTGCTGCAGCTGCAGAGAGGCTGGCTCCCTCATTGTTGGGGACACAAGGCCCACAACAGGCCCCGGCTGGCTCCCTGGCAGCTGGAGGGGCAGTGTGCAACATGGCAGAGAGCCCAGGAGACATTCGCCAGTGGTGGAGATGACAACTTTCAAAACGTCACACCAACATGATGCCCACCCAGGTATCTGGCTGCCCATTAATATGTCACAGGAAACTAGTAGGTTGACCACCCCACAAATAACTACATTCACTTTATAGGAGCCTCCCAGCTTCCCATTCCCATCCCCTGCCTGGGCTAAGATCAAGTCACTGAAGCTCTAAGGTGGCCAGGAAGACAACCTTCCCAACTTCACATGGGAACCGGCGGTGCGCTCCCTGCTGTGAAGCTTACCAGAACTAACGTCAGGATGATTGAACAGCAAGTAAAATGGGCTTGGTCCGTCCCTCCCTCACACAGCGTCCTCACAGCCTCAGGGTCCCCATCTCCCCTCCACAGAGACATCCCCAAAGTTAGTTGGTAGCTTTGTTAGAGAAAGCAGCAGCTCCAAGGCAGAGGCACAGCGAGAATGAAGTAGAGATCTGGGGAGTACTTGCATCAGTAATGCGAAAATATCTAGAAAGAATCAATTCTGATGCAAAGTGGGTAGTAAAGAACAGTAAAAGGAAGAGGGAAGGTTGCCATGAGTTTCAAAAGATGCCGTGCTGATAACCAAAGAGGAAGCAAGTGATTGTAACATCTCGCTGCTGGTGAATTCTCAGCCTGTGCCAAGTGCTGAACGCACTTCTCTCTTCAGATCCTCTCACGCCCCCAAGTCGCTTCTTATTAATTGTCATTTCCTTTTGTACAGGGATAAACCAAGGTTCAGAGAGGCTGAAGGTTTGCCTCAGTCACACAGTAAGTCAAAGCCCACACTAAAACCCAGGTTGCCCAGTGCAGGTCTGTGTACCTAAGCAGTGGAGAGGGTGGCCACCAGAACAGGGACGACAGCAGAGAAGGCAGTGGGAGCCGGGCAAGCCCAGGTGGGCGAGGGCTTCCGTCAGGACAGCTCTTGGAAAGGCAGGCCGGCCCTTCTCTGCCCAGGGCACCCGTGCTACCTGGGTGGTCCTGGAAAGGAGCCACCTGACACTTTGCCACAGCTGGCTCCCAGTCCTTGTCACACATCCAGTCTGGGTTCAAATACCACCTGCCCCAGATTCTCAAATGGAATCGTCCCCTTTCCTTCCTGGGAGGGTCTCCATCTTTATCTCTTGTGTCCTGATGCACTTCTTATCTCAACAAACACTGGTCACCCACCACGGGAGAGGACCCCCTTGAACTTGCTGACACCCAGCTGACGGGAACAGGTAGAGACAGCTGGCTCCTCCTGCAGGCCGGGACACATGCTTCTCTTCTATAAGGTGCATTTGGGAAGTGCCTGCCCAGCAAGTCTGCAGTCCCTCTTTCCTCTAGCTCCAGCCCTGAGGCCTAGTCTGTCCAGCAGTACTAGGCAGGAATACTTACATACCTCACCCAGCCCACCCTTCCAGAAGCTCCCACATGGTGCCATTTTGCTCTTTTGACATCAGCAGGCTGGACGGCAACACTCTGAGAACCTGGGAGTCGTGAGTTAGCTATCCCTGTCCACCTGTCACCCAGAACAACAGTTGGTGTGCAGTTCACAGCCTCCCCTCCATACCTTGGTTTCATGGGAATGATAAAAAGATGTTTATTAGGTTAAACCATTGAGATTTTACTGTTTTCCTTTAAAAGTAACCAGAGAAGTAATATTCAGGAGCCACCATGGTAAATTTAGGAGGTAGAAGATCTGTATAGTCATCCTGAAGCCTGGGACCTTGATAGTTATCACACAATTCAAGGTAGAGCTACAGCCTCAAGGCCATGCAAGACAGAGAGGTGGAAAAGAAAATGAGACTTTTTCCCAGCATGGAATCCCTCAAACAACAAACGGTATGTGAATGGGGAATTAGGAAAAGTCTGATCATAGACTCCTATAAATAGCTTGAAAACAGACCTCTTGCTATCCACCCTAACTTCTTGAAAGGAAAAAAAATCTATGTAAAATCAAATTTCAACCCGGCAACATTCAGTTCTGAGACATATACTACTCAAGAAGTGTAGAACTCCCAAATCAAAAGAAAGTTCTTAAAAGTTGGTATCGGATCCATGAAACTGGTAGGGTGCTGGTGAAATGAAATGGGAAACCTCCAGAGAGATTTCCGTGACCCAGAGTACAAATGGTCTCATGCAACATAAAGAGTACAAGGATGAGCTCACCATAAAAATGTACAATCCATTCAAGCAGGTAAGGTCAACAGATAAGACACATGCAAAATAGGCATACAGGAAGTCCAAGTGGTGTTTTTAAAAATTGTGTGTACAACTGAGTTTTTAAGTTTATATATGTTCAAAAATATGAAAATTATAAAGGGATAAAAAGCATAAGATCTGAACAGACAAAAGGACAGATTTCAAAGAACCAAACAGCTTTTAGACATTAGAAGTACAGCCACTGATTTCAAAAACAAACTTAAATCAGTAGCAGATTAGACATAGCTAAAGAGAGATTTAGGGAAGTGAATAAAGGTGTAAAGAAATCACCTGTAACCCAGGAAGAAAACATAACTGGGACAAAGCATAAAACATGAGACTTGGAAAATGAACTCAATTTCAATATGTATCTAAGAAGAATCAGAGAAAAAGAGAAAAATAGAAGTGGAGTTGAGATAATATTTGAAATTATACCTCTAGAATTTTCCAGAAAGTTCTGAAATTTTTCTAGAACTAAAAGAGAGGGGTAAAAATAAATAGAAATATCAAAATAAAATAAAAACAAGAAGTCAAATATATGGACATTGAGAAAATTCTCCTTTTAAAAGACAAATATTTATAGATGGGATTTTAGAAACCAGTTTTGTATCATTTACAAGGGATATTCTTGTAGCATAATGGCAACAAAAAGGTAGAAAGAATGAGAAAAGGTATGGACCATAGAGCACTAAGAAGTTGTCTCAAGAGTATTGACCACCAAAGATACAGCATAGCCCTTGAGCAAGACCATGAGTGCATACTATTGTCCAGTCCACAAACACGCAGCTGCTTCTGACTCTTACTCCTAAAGGGTATTGAAAAGAACACATACCCCAGACCAGTAATACACACTGTGAATAATACAGAGGCTGTACTGGTCTTCTCAGGGAAAGACACATTGTTGGACACAAGCTTTTGTCATTAAGGCTCTTGTTTTGTTAAATCGTGGTAATATGTTATTATCACAATGATCCAGTTTTTGTAGTAGGCAAACTACTAAATTAATCTGAATGTAATCAGGACTGCCACTCTTGTGTCCTCTAGACATCTGAGAATAGCACTCCTCACTGACTTTTCTCCATAGGTGAGACTTTCCTGGCCTAGGAGTGGATGCTTCAGGGCTCCCTGTGGCTGTTAGTAAAATAGCTCTCACTCTGCTATTCACTAGGACTAGGATGAGGGTTCTGTCAACTGCTGAGGATGACATTCTTAGGACCCGTTTCTCATGAAGGAAATGGATGCCGGGTGAGTGTCTGGGCCTGCTTGCTGTGTTGTGGTTCTTGGCCAGGACCCCATTTATTCTCTGACTCCCGCATGCCCCTACTCTAATAGAGGAGCTGCTCTGTCACTGGGTTCCCAAAAATCAGTGTCACCTTGGATCCTGTGTCCAGCAGTGCCCAACAAAGGTACATCCCTTTCATCAGCCAATAGTTCTCCAAGTTGGAAGGTGTAGGTTCCTTTGGGGAAGCACTGGGGGAAATACTAAACTGTACCAGGCATGATGTTTCAGGACCCCCAAACTTTTCAGTGGAAGGGTTCTCAGAATTAAAAAGAAATCCCTCTGGAAGTAAAACAGGCAAGTTCTCTGTTTATCAGGGCAGCTGACCTCAGCCTTCTGATCATCCATTTTTCACACCATAGAAGAGTATATCTTAAGCAATGCCTTTGATCACTTCCCATCTCTCTTACCTTTAGAAATCATGTATGGACCTTCTCTGCAGATCCTAAAAGTCAAGGCCTTCCAGAAGCCATCCCAATATTGATGTCCATAATAAAAATTACCCCCACTTTGCTTGTGATGGTTAATGCTGTTTGGGGATCCCATCATCTTGATTACTGCTGGAGAGCCCCATTCTCCAACTCCACCTCCTACCTTCCATCCCAGCCTAGAGAGGTGAGCCACCACTGAGCCTCTCTCAGGCGCTGATGCTCTCCAGCACACAGGTCACCTTGATGTGTGTGTCCTCTAAGTCCTCCTAACGTTTTTCTGACTTGTATGAGAGACTCATTCTAGCTTGCCCGTGCCACTGTGCCTTCTGATCCCTCCCCCCATGGTCAGCCATGACAGTCTGGCATCTCTGCTTCATTTAGTTAGGACCGTGAGTTTTGCAGTCTTCCAAGAGGCATCACAGAAGCATATGGCAACTGTCTTCAAAGGCCCTTGCTGGGCAGTCAAACCTTGTGTCACCAGAACATGGTCTCAGATTAACAAATTCCCCCTCATTCAGCTATATATTCTTCCCCATTTGATCCAACACCCTCAGGTTATGTGGACATAACACTCTTGCTTACAGGAGGTAAACATTGTCGTCTTATGAGGCTCTGTCCAAGGCCTCCACATAGAGTTCAAGTGAGGGAGGGAGTGAAGGGTGGGTCTTTGGTAGACCCAAAGCTCCAGTGGAAACTGGAAAAGACCCAAAGCTCTCAGGTGCCTCTGCCAGGACAGTCCCCCAGGGAGTCTTGAGGCTCCGGCTACTACTCTCCATGGAGGGCCTGACATTGCCAAGCGACTAGCCCAGGGTGAGGACTCGGCCTCTGTTAAATTCCAGGTTTGGTCTTCAGCTCCATTTGCCTTTGAATATGGGAGAGAAGAAAAAAATTTAATGGTACCAATTAGGCCTTCTGAATTTCACACTTAGCCCGAAATTGCCATGAATAGATTGATCTTGTCATTTTCTCTCTTCAATTATTAAAGTGATGAGTACAATTAATCCCATATCTGCCTTAGAGTCAGTTTCTCTAAATGCCACCAAATCCACTCTGCACTGCTACTGCCTTTGTTTCCATCTGTAAGTCTCCAGGGGACCTCAGATGACACTCAGCAAGGGTACCACCACCTCATGCCAGAGACTGCCAAGTTCCACATGCCCCCCTGGTGGGGTGCCCATCACTGCCTGGCCAGCAAGCTATCCACCTCCAGAATTGGATGCTAAACCTCACTTCCATAGCCCACGCTACCCTGGTGTCCTATGGGTCCCTGAGGTGCAGAACCTGACAGAGATTCTGGCGTGGTTTATGGAAGGAGGCTTCTCCAGAGGAGCAGGAGGTGGCAGACAGGAAAGGAAAGCAAGGATGTGGTCCAGCTGAACAGCAGAGTCGGCCTGAGCCCACAGAGCTCTGGAGCACAATCACGCCACAGACACGGCCCTGCCTTACGGCAGAGGCTAATGCTGTTGCCATCCATGTTGGCCAATCATGGGCTGCAAGCCAAGGATACAGAAATGGAACCTCCTGGTCAGGGCAGCCTCTGTCTGGCTGAAGGCGATCCTCAGAGCCAGCCAACACTCAGGACAGTTGATGGAAAAGGGCATCAGCCAAGGAAAATGGAGGGCACCAGCTCACACCCTGGCATCACTGAGCCAGCCAGGAGACAGAATCACCACTGCTTACAGCCAAAGGACAATGCAGTCATTCACTTCCAATCGTGTGATGCATACTGGTAAATTCAAACCTCAGAAGCATATGTTGGAAATGAAGACTGCCACAATGTAACTAGCAAGATGTTTAATTTGAGTTACAGAAAACACACGTAAAAAGAAGGAAGCATTAGCGATAAAGACAGACAGATAAATAGAAAAATGAACAGCACAGAGATTCATAAAAGTTTCTTTACAAAGTAATGAAAACTAATATCTAAAAATATTGAAAATGAGAACAGCATATATAAACTATTATAAATGAAAAATAGAACATGGCTACACTTAGGCAAGAGTCTCTAAAATCTCTAAAAGAATGCTACATGTAGCTGGGTGTGGTGGTGCCCGCCTGCAATACCAGTGGCCAGGGAGGCTGAGCCAAGAGGATAGTGAGTTCAAAGCCAGCCTCAGCAATTTAGTGAAGCCCTAAGCAACTCAGTGAGAACCTGTCTCTAAATAAAGTACAAAAAAGGACTGGGGATGGGGCTGAGTGGTTAATCATCCCTGGGTTTAATCCCTGGTACAAAAAAAAAAAAAAAAGAAATGCTACATGTAAGTTTTGGCAAGTAAATTTGAAAGTATGAAAGAAATGAATAGTTTTTAAATAAATATGACTTGTCAACTTTGTTCAGTAAACATAAAACCTAAATAGGCATATAACCAGTAAATACATTGAATTATTTTAAAAAACTACTTTAAATATACACAAAATACCAAACTGAGGCCCTTTTCCAAATAAACAATCTCTCAAGAAAGAGATGATCCAAACCTACCACCTTTTCAGCAAGTAGGAAAGAAGAGAAAACTTTCCTCTTCATTTTATGAAGCCAATATAACCCTAATATTGTAATCAGAGAATAAATGTGTAAGTAACAGTCAAAATAGATCAATTCTATTCACAAACACAGACACAAAATTTTTAATTACCTTCAAGTCAAGCCTAGCAGCATATAAAATGCATGTGTACCAATTGTGTGTCCTAAGAATTAAGAGGCTGGCTCGACACTAGGGAAAAAGTAATGTCGGTCACAGCATTTACAAATGAGAGGAGGGATTTTTTTTTTTGCGAGATGCCAGAGTAGACGGGGGCACATCCAATTTTCTCTGCAGTTGGAACTTGAACGACAGGAATTCAGCTTCATACTGAGGTGAGTGTCTCAAGAAAACCATCAAAAATCATTATTTGTCTGTCAAAGACTTGAAGCCCAGAGACCCTGGTGCAGAGAATGGAGGACATGGGGAAACCTGCCCAAGCCCAGCAAGGACAGTGGAGCTGTGTGACCACAAAGGGAGGGGTGACACAACAGGCGGGAGAAGCAGTGCACCGACTTGGCACATGACGTGAGCTGGAAATTCATGTCTGGGTGGCCGGCAGGCCACAGGACAGCTGCCATGCACCATCCACCCAGAGAGGTCTGTTGCTTTGCCCTCCAAGTGGAACCCTAGGGAGATGCCAGGAACCCAGATGCCCAGCCAGGACTGGATTAAAGAGCACCTGAATGCACCCTCCAAACAAAGGTCCAAAGTTCCATTTAGAACTGGACCCGACAGTTGGAACTTACCAAATAGATCTCTGCCTCACTTCCAACCAGGAAGAGCAGACGTCCAAGACATCCCAACAAGATCTCAGCAGCAGGTATTTCCAGTTCCACCCACCTCCTGGCCAGCAGAGAAGGTCAAGGCCCTTCCTACCAACTGCACTTCCAACCCACTCCAGCAGAAGTGCCAAAAATCACTACAGGAGGTTGGATTTAATATCACCAGCCCTTGGGAAGGGACAGAGGAACCTCTGAAATAGGATGCAAATACTCAACTTCAGCCACCTCAGTGGGAAATTTAAACATTTTTAATGAAGATTTTTTACTTTTTACTTTTAATTATTTTTAGTTGTTTGGTCATATTTGCTGATTGGTTTGTATATATACATATGCACAGTGTTTTTAGGGTTTCCTTTCCTATTTTACCTTCTCTTTTCCTTTTATTAATCTTTTTCTATTTCATCCTGTTTTTCTAAGGAGTAGTGAGTTGGGGGGGGGTTGGTTTGTTCAGTTTGGTACAGGGGGTCTTGCTCCTTGTTGTTGTCATTTGATCCTTGGGTTGGTGCTCTTCTGCTCTCCTCATTCATGTGTTTTATCCCTCCTCCTCTCCTCTCCTCTCCTCTCCCTCTAGTAGTAAAGTACCTTGTTCTCTCTCCTCCAACTCTTCCATCTTGAGGGCCTCCATCCACAACCTTGCTCCCATTTTTTCTTCTCCTGCCTTTAGAATAATACCAACCTTCCTTCAGCCTGCATGCCCCAACTTCCTTACTCTTGGTGAACTCTATTTTAACATCCCTTTAATTCATGCAGTCTGTCCCTGTGGGGAATGAGGTGAGGTGGTCCACAGGAGGTCAGCTACCATAGTAGCTCCCAGGAGTGACTCAGAAGAGCAGCTCAGCACCCGCACAGCTGATGGGGGTGAAGAACTGCTTCACTTGAAACTGCGACCTGAGCACTGACAGGAGCCAGGCAGCCCCGGGGCACTGGAAACAGACCAATTAGATTCAGAACAAGTCTGGTGGCCCCAAATCATCCCTTCACTGCCTAGACAGGACTGGAGGACAGGCATCTCACTTGCCTCCCCACAACAGGGTCTGAGACTCTCAAAAAGAGCTGTTCAGCCAGGAAGGGAGTGAATCCCCCACAGTGAGACCCTGCGATCAGACCCTCCTAACAAGTCGGACCACTTTAGGTCAGAGCTGAGAAGAAGCAAACTGCACAATACCTGAATAACAGAAAGGAAGCACCCTACTTCCCAAACCTGACAAAGATAAACAAGCACACACACTGGCTCGCAGAGAATGGCGGAGGGAAACAAATGAGTCTCAACTCCTCCACAACCCAGAATTAAAGCAGTTCAAGAAGAACCAAATACAGTTGAGAAGCAATTTTCACTTTCCTTATTATTGCCAAGCCCTCGTCCCAAAGCAGTGGGGAAGTGGTCTGGGTGGGCTGGAGCACCAGCAGAGACACCTGCTCCACACAGCCCCACTGCAGAAGCCCACCCAGCACTGGAGCTCCAAACCCCAGCATCCACTATCCTCCGGCCTCAATCTCCAGCTTCCCCACAAACAGCGAGAAGCAGGAGGACTGGCCTGAATGGAAGGTCAGACTCAAGGGCTAATCAACAACATTAGTACTTTTCCAAGCCCTGATTAGCATAAGTTTAGACCAATAATATTGACCCCTAGATTAGCACCCTTGGAAGGCAACCGATCAGTGTCCCTTCTTATTCCAGGGAGGGGTCTGTTTCTGTTCTCACCCCAACCAAGTCATACTCATTTGGCCCTTGACGTCTGTCTCCCTTTGAATTTCACTCTCTGAATTTTCACTAAGAGTGTGGCGGTGGGCTGCTGGAGTCTGTTGCAAGATGGGGGTGCAGCCCACTGTGAAGAGCTGCAGCATGAGAGCCACAGCACGCCACTCAACAGCAGTGGAGAAGACTCGGGCTTCGTTGACTGTGACTTGGAGCTGACATCAGTAGGCCTGCTCTGCTGGAATTAGCTACAAGCACTAAAATGGGCTCTCTCGGGTGCACGGGTCTGTAGCTTACACAGACCCCATCTGCCAACAAAAGCAGAGAATCGAGTTTCATCTCAGGTTCAGCTTTTATTTCTAGCTTCTCAACCAATGCAAGATAATAAGTCAATTTTACCACTCACATTAGCAGGCTGTTGAGGACGATGTTGATAAGAATGTTTTTAACATTTGCTGGTATGAGGCATTGTTATGAAGTGGCTGTAATTACCATCAGCATATCCTCTCAATGAGATGTTAGAGACTAGACCTACTAATGCATTCAAACACTGAGTGAAAATCTTGGTATCAAGACATTCACCCAACCCAGAACGCAGGAAATATGAAAGCAGCTCACTAAAAATTCCTTTATATAAAAGTAGAAACAAGACTCATCCCAGAAGATGGGCAGAAATACAAATAAAAAATCAAGAGAACAAGCTACCCAAATAGCTCACAATACAACTGACCCCATTGATACCACAGTGGAGAAAATGCCACAAAAGGAATTTAGCAAATTTATAATTAAAATATCCAAAGTCCTAAAAGAAAATATAAGGAATGAACTAAGAGGAAATACAAAGAAAATGAAAGAATGTTTCCATAAAGAGATAAGAGATTCTGAAAAGAAAACAAATCTTGGAAATGAAAGACTTAATAAATCAAATTTAAAATTTATTTGAAAGCATCACTAATGGACAGAGCACATTGAAGACAGATTCTGAGGCCTCGAAGTATATAATCTTGAAAATAAAGTCAATGATAGAAGATTTTAAGGACCATGACCAGACTATCCAGGGAAGATCTGGGATGACATTAAGAGGCCAAACCTAAGAATCAATGGTTTAGATGAAGGAACTGAAATATAAACAAAAGGAACGTATGAGCTGTTAGAGGGCAGATTCCTCTCATCTCTAATAAAACCTTAATAAAGAGCATGCAAAAAATGCCTGTGGTCGTGTGCGATATAAAGGGGCATGTGATGCACACTGATCCAGTCCTTTTTCTTGTAACTTTTGGATGTGACCTCTTGGGATTAGAATGACTGAGTGTGCAGGTGCCTGCATGTCCTTGAGACTGCTTTTCAAGCCCTCCTGTTCCTACATGAAGAAGTCTGTTCTGACCATGGCCTGTGGAGGAGAGCTTATCCATAGGTTCCTAGGCCTGCAGGTCTGCTTCATTCTGTTTTGTTACACTCCCATGTCAAAACTTCACTTTTAAGTCATTGTAGTGTTAAAGTAAGAGGTGATGTCTAGGTGAGTAAGTCTCCTGTTTAATTCAAAGGTATCTTGGCCCTGCGATGTTCCATAGGAATTAAGTCCAACTTCTCAGGCTCTGTGAAGACTCTTGTTAGGGTTTTGATTAGAACTGCTAGGTGTTCATGATATTCAAATGTGCTGTATCTGAGGTGCCTGATGCCAGGCAGCCCTCTGGGATGCCCTTCCCCATTGCCATCTCCTTCTGAAGAGGGAAACTCATTAGTTGAAGACGAGGAACCAGTGTGGACGATGTATCACAAAAACTTAGCTATCTCGAGTGTGACCAAGTGAAGGAGAACAAGAACAAGAGAATGAGGAAATTTGTTGAAAAACATTTCAGAACAAATACCTTCTCTTGTACACTCACTGACCCCACCACCAAATCTTACTGTGCCATTTTGAACCTGGCAAGGAAAGGGAGTTGCCATCTGCTCCGGCTGCAGTAGCAAGAGACCGCAGACGGTGGCTTACGCAGCCCACGTTCCTGCTCTCACATGACGCGGGTCCCAGCCAGGAGGCTCCCCTCCGGGCTTGTGAACAGCTGTCCTCACGAGGTGGACAGAGGGAACGCCCTGGTGTCTCTCCCACTTCTTATAAGATTAGAGTCCCACAGTACCTACCACCTCACAGAACTTAATTGCCTCCCTAATGGCTCTGTCCCTAAACACAGTCACACGGGGGGCCAGGGCCTCAACACGTGAATTCAGTTCATACTTGGATTCTCCTCCAATCCTGAGCCAAAAATCTCCCTAAAGCATACTGGGAACTTGGTATATAACCAAGGCACATCACAAATCCACAGGGCAAAGACAGTGGGCTCAATATATAGTGCCAAGGCAATTTGTTATTCATATTAAAAAATAAACAAGTTGAAAGTATAACCACAGCATGCACAAACATAGTCCTGACTGATTAAACCCAATGTGATGAACAAAACCTAAAAAAAAAAAAAAACAGAAAGAATCATAACATATGTAATTGACTTCAAGGTTCAGATTTCTTAAATAAAAAAATCAGAGAAAAAATAGTATATTTTCTTTGTTATTAAAAATATCTAGACTAATATCACTTTTTGAAAAGAAAAAAAAACATAATCTGGCTGAGATATTTGTAAAGCACATAAGCAAAGGCTATGAAGAAGATATGAAGGTCTTTCCAAACAATAACACAAAGTACACAACCCAGTAGAAAAAATAAGATAAACATGTGACTCAGTGAAGAGGAATCTCCACAGCCAATAAATAAGACCAGAAAGGTTCCTGTTAGTAAGCAAAACACACACATTTCTCAAGTGTCAGACAAACAGAAAGGAATCTAACGACTGACTTGTGACAGAACCAGAGGATGACACTCCCTGGATGTGGCCTCCACGTGTCCAGGTGGAGTGGCAACTGGCTCCAGAGACCAGGACAGGCAATGTGGGAATGGAGATTGATGTGCAGGAAGCAGAGACGTGGAGCTGAGTGACCAAGGGTGCAACCTGAGGTGCCACACGGGGCTGGAGCTCCAGGGGCAAGCTGGCCTGCAGACACCCATTGGGAAGTCACAAGAGGTGACTGTGAATGGGGTCAGTTAGGCAGACTCAGAAGGACTCAGAGAAGGAAGAGCAGCCTTCAATGAGCCAGCAGTTGGAGAACCAGGAGCACAGGAGAATCCCAACAGTCCTCTGTAGCCAAAAAGAACAGCAAACAGCGAACAGGGCACCAGAGGGCAATACCCCGTCAGTTTTAAACTTAATGGCGGGTGGGCGTTGCTGCATTTTTAAATCACTTTTGTTCCTTCTAAACCAATGAATTTGTTAAATCAAGGAAAGGTAAAGTAAAAGACATTCCTGTATCATTTGTCTTTTTAATGGAAGATCGAGTTTGACTATGAGAGCATTTGAGAGACTCTACAACAATATAATAGATTAAGTCCCATTAGGGGAGAAAAAAGAAATGAATACACCTGGAACCCTTCAGGAACGCCGCATGTTTATTTTCATAAATAAGTATAAAATAGCAAAAGCACGCCAGCAATTGTACAATGCCTTGTAGGAATTACAGCCGTTCTTGGTAATGGAAGGTTCTAGAGTTCATTAGCCATGTAGTCTACAGAGGCTTGACTCTGGCAACGCACAGGCCCCCTGGTAGCCCAGGGTTTGCTTTTTGTTCTTACAGAATGACAATGATAAGTAGGTCACGTGCAAAAGAGGTACGGTAATGTGCTCGCCATAGTTACAGGAGCCAGTTCACACGTATGGGAGGCTTCGAGGGTGTTTTTCAAATGCAGAGGGGAAAGCAAAATATTTTAATTCAGCAGAGTGAAAGCAGTAAATATCCCACAAGGTGAAGCAGAATTTTAGCAAACTATAAACTTGTGAGTACACCCCTATGAACATGCGCACACAAGATGTGTGTGGTTGTGTAACCTATTCTATGTTTCTAAGGACACCATCATCTACCACAGAAATTCTGCACCTGAGTTTCTGTAAAAACATTTCATAAAAGAAAATTATTTTTAATAAAATAAACAACATGCATAAGAAACTATAAGTTCTACATAATGAAATTTAATATTTATGCTAAATAGAAACATAAGTATATTTTGCTGTGCTTAATTTGTACATAAGTCAAACTGTTTCTATTGTGTTCATGAAAAATGCCACGAAAAGGATGAATACATGGAATGTTAGCAACACAACATAAAACAAACCATAAACCATCCAAACCCATCTTAATTATATAAAAGGCAGATCTATTTATTCAAAAGATACAACTAAAACTTTTGCATTTAGAGTGTGCAATGATACAGAAATGAAAAACTGCTGATAATTTGATCAAAACAAATAATTTTCTTTACAGAGAGATAATCTGAACATAATAAATCCTATGAAAACGTTAACCTTTACAACTTACCCTTTATTTACGACATCAACAATCACCCATTATTATTGTACATGTTAAAGATTTAAGACACAAGAAGAATATTGAAGCAAGAAATCAAAATAGGCTTTTTTCAAACTTCTGAAATTGACCATAATTGCTCCCTCTCCCCTATGTTATTGCATTTGTGACAATAGCTAAAATACTCAATTAAGCTCTGGGATTCGAGCTGCCAGAACTGCAGGAAATTAATCTGGTCCCATCCATGAACTAAAGCTCAGCCATTGCTGGCTGAAGTGGATGGAGCTCCGTTAGTTACCTCCTGATTTATAAATGCTTTACGGGAGCCAGACATTTTGTAATTCTTTTCTAATTCCCATCTCCTACAGGATGTTGTGCCTCATCAAGAACAATATCTTGTTCCTCACTAACATATGGGAACACTTTTTCATTCTCCCTGTCACTCAAACTACAGGGCAGGGAACATACAAACTTCATGTGGGAAGAAAAAAAATCAGACCCATCTATATACCAGGACATTGTTTTAAAAGCAAAAATCTAATGATATTTGCAAAAATGATTTTCAAAACCAAAGAACTGCATGTGCTTCGGAAACACAGAGAACTTTAAGAAAAAACAATGCTTCCATTCCAGGGGGACGTTGCATGGCCCGAGAACACCAAGCTGCTTCTACGCTGACCTCACGTTACAGAAACAAGTGGAGAATGGTCAGTCTTCCCGTCTGTTTGTCTGCCTGTGGCTCCTGGGGCCCTGGCCACACTCAGGTAAATCACACGCCCTCACCACCAGGCGTCATCAACCTGCT
This sequence comes from Glaucomys volans, assembly GCA_020662805.1. Classification (NCBI taxonomy): domain Eukaryota; kingdom Metazoa; phylum Chordata; class Mammalia; order Rodentia; family Sciuridae; genus Glaucomys; species Glaucomys volans. The sequence goes on along the minus strand of JAJEJO010004702.1, from coordinate 206,916 downwards.
ACGGAGCCTGCGTTGGTGTGCAGTGCTCTGCACTCAAAGCACGTGGTGCTTAAGCTGATGGCAAGAACTGTGCTCTGATCACTACAGGAAAACAGGACATGTGTGTCTGGGTTTAGCTGCGATTTTTAAAAAAAAAAGAATCCTAGAATATTCTATCCTAGAATGAACGTGTCACTGAAATGTTGGGGCCTCTCTTATTTTGAGAAAAACATTAAATTCCTTCAAGTCTCAGAACCGATATTTAAAGCACCTTGGTGTCCAACATTTCTTAGCATTTCCTCTCATGCTCCTACTCATGACTTCTCCTAGTTTCACGCAGAAGAGCCTCAGCCCGAGTCCTGCTGGGTCTGCGAGGCCCTCGCGGCTGCAGGGTGTGCGAGGACATCTCTATGAGCATTTGAGACTCATCTAGGTGTTATATTTCTGTTCAGACTGGCAACGGTGCAGATGTGATGCTATTTGCTCAGTGATGAACCTTTTTCACTTCAAGAAGTGAGAGTGTAGAGCTAATTCCTGAGAATTAGCCCAAGAGACACAGAAGCCATCTTGTGGTTCTGAGTCACAATTTTAAATACGAATTTTTCCTAAGTGCATGAGCTCCATCTGCGTGCATGAGACAGGTTGTCTAGTGGACATTTTGAAGACAATGGTTGATGAGCTGGGCCCTGAAGGGACAGCTAACTCTGGCGGCATCCCCACTCTGAGCCCACACAGATGCCCACAGGCCGTAAGCCATGCATGTGGGTGGTTTTCCTCTTAAGTTAAAGGTCATCCTATGGCCACAGAGGAAAAATAATGACTGAAAGGTTTTCTCTGGCCATGGTGTGATACGTTAGAACTAGAAGTCCCTGGGCCCTCAGCACCTCTTCTAATAGAAGCTAAGCAGGTGAATAGCCCGAGCCCGAAAAAGACTTCAGTCAAAATCTTCATTTGCTCTGCAAAACTCATGTTCCAATTCTACCAACAAATCAGTTGTTCACAAGTGCCTTAAAAATTCAAATAAGTTTAGGAAGCAGTTGAGTGACATTAGAACCAGGAAATCTACATATACAGCACTGCAAAGAGCTGACATCTCAAAGCGTCTTATTGGCTGTGATGTAAAAGCAAAGGACCTTTTCACAGCGCCCTCTATAGGAGAGCACATGAAGCGACCCAGACCTCTTCCTCCCACTCACATAGATGGACCTGAACGCCCCACACAGGCTCAGTTTGTGGAGCCAGCCTGACATGGGGAGCACCTTCCACAGAGAAAAATACCACATTCAGGACACGAAATGACTTTCAACCTTTATGTTAAAGTCATATCCAAAGTGACATCCACAATTTTAATTCTCTGGGAGTGATTTCTTCTTACTTGGTTAGATGACTTATGTCATTTATTTTTTAAAGTAATACATTTGCAACTTGTCTAAAGTGGTAAGTTATTCATTCCTTCATAGTAGGTCACAGCTTAATCTTATCAACAGGTGTTAAAATACACACAAGAGAACATGTGCCTTCTCTTGATAGCTTTACAAATTTTTAAATCTTTTGATAGTTATTGTGACCTATACCTTCTTGAAGTATAGTTAAAATTCCAAATTTTATTTTTCATGTAAAACATCAATATCATGCTTCATTAAAATGATTCACGAGGAATTCCCTAAAACCTAAGTTTCATAGTATAATGAAGAAAAGAATAGGAAGGGGAAAAAAAGAGAATATTTTTATTAAAGAAGAAAAGAGAGAGAAATTATTCAATGGCAAAAGGAAAGAGAAGAAATCTTCTTGAGACTTAGTTAAAACCTCTAATATTTAATCTCAAGTTTAAAGTCACTAAACCTGGAGCAAGTCATGGTTGCCTGGAGCAACCAAAGGCCAGCTGGTGCACTTCACCATCCACAAGAGAGGCTGGCTGCCTTCCTTCCTTAGGGCTTGATGATGCTACCTGTGGGTGAGCCGACTTACAGGGCAAGTGCAACCTAGATTTACACCAGAAACACCGCGCCCCCTGTAATTCACGCCCCTGGTCAATATAGCCCCTGTCATGGTGGGCTCCTGAAATACTGCGACATCATACTCTCTGCTCATACTTCCTATTTGTGGGAGATACTAAAATAACTCTTAGGAAAAAATACCTCTATTTTCCAAGTATTACAAAGTGCTTTATATAACTGCCAACTATTTTGATTCCAAATGGTTGGCTATGAAACCTGGGGGTGTGGGGTAATCCTTTAAATTTGTGATTAATAATGATTCTTATAAAAGCACTAGAAGCTAAAATTTCCAATTCACAACTTCTACATAATTAAAAATATATTCTTTAAAATGAGAAAAAAAATTATTTCCATATATAAGGAAAGACCGACATCATATCTAATCATGATCACCAAACTAATGTAATTATACCCTCCCCCCATTACACCTCACAAGGAGAAAGGAAATTAATCAGGCACAAAGTGGTAATCAGGGACTATTTCCATTATGACGATTTTTAAAGTTTTTTCACCTATTTTTATCTGGTAGCTTTTAATTATATAGTAAAGAATCTTTAAAAGACTAAATACAATGAGCTCAGAAAATAAATACTTGCTGATGTCTCCAGGGGCAAAAGTATCCCAAGACGGTGCATACAGAAATAAAGCAAAAATCTAGTGAAACTGGGTGGCCACAAGCTCTTCCTTCAGCCTACATTTTTCTTCCTATTACATTGTCTTACTTTGGGGGGGGGGGGGAGAAGAAAGAAAGGAGAGAGAGAGAAAACTGAAAACCTGGGAAGAATTTTGGAATAACCAATTTTGGGTTTTCCATTACAATAACGTGAGGGGGAAGAAAATCATTCGACAGGTTAAGGTGGATAGGACCCGTGGACACGCACGGGATTTCCAGAATTCGCTGGGCGGCAGGAGCGGGCCTTCCTTCCTCACTCCTTCCTGAGCGCGGCCACATGGGAAGCCCCTGGCACGGGCAGCAGGCTGGTGTCCACCCGCAACGCTCCCAGTGAAGGCTTCCTCCTACCCCGTGGGTGCCTGTGGAATGCACTCAGGCAGAGTCTGGCTTAAGAGGAAGAAAGAGGATGTCAACAAGCAAGGAAACGTCATCCTCCTGCCCTCTCCAAGTTACCTCGGAAACTAAACTGCGACTTTTTCATTCAAAAGTTTATTGCTTTAATAATCATACATGTTTCCCTATTACCAAGTCTTTAAAATCCTATGCTTTCTTAGATAAATGCTTTAGAACAAGCTGCCGTCTACTAATCTCATTCCTAAATTTACAATAAGGTAGGCAATGGGAGTGATTCTATCTTTTTATCCTTTTTATCCAACCTAAGTGGCGGATTGTCCACTGCAGATTCTTCTCTGTCCCTCTTATTTAAATCTTCTAAAGGACATAAAAACACATGCCACAGAAACATGTCGTCCTCGTTTAGTAGCTACTGGAGTTCGCCGGCCTTGCCCGGAGGCCTCTACGTGTGAACTTCCACGGGTGGGATTCGACCGCGCAGTCGCTTCGTGTTTGGCCCTAAGGACGCGCTCGCTGTTCAGGGGTACGCCTCATTTTCGTACTCCGGGTGCGCGCTCTTTGTCATCATCTATGCCACCACCGCGTAGTCCTTGCTTTGCTCATTGCTCCCGTTTTCCTGAGGACTAGTGACCTTCACTTCTGGCCTCGGTGGCCTTTGAGGGTCTACATCAGCCTGGAGGAAAACATCAAAACAAAGATATTTAGCTCTTTGCTTTACGAAGGTAATAAAAGTTACAAGGGAAAAAGTACTGGGCATCCTGTCCAGTCACTGATGCCCTGGGCAGACCGAGTGTCCCAGCTCCCCATGCCTCTGTCCATAGTCACCCAGCAGCCACACGGGTCTATTTGCAGAGAATGCTTTTCTGGGACTACAATCACCATTTCCTACACTGCAGGCTTTATTTTTCTGTTTTTTCTTTTCTTTATTTCCCTTTGAGTTTTTCTCTCCAAAAACATTTTTATATTTTTCAGTGGAGCGTGCTCAGAGATGAGGGAGGAGAGCAACGCAGCAGCTCCCAGCCCCCGAGTCTGGAGACCCAGGCCCCTGCCGGGGCTCCTGGAGGACTCACAGCCACCCAGCACAGGCAGGCAGAGCAGGACAGAACACCAGGCTGAGGGCAGCTCCTCTCCAACAGCAGCTCCCCTGCCCGCCATGCGGTTTCTCCCATGGTGTTAGTGGTACTGTCCCAAATGTCATTTGTGTTCCCCCACTAGACTGAAACCTGAGGGGTGAGGTTAGAACTCACTGGTTTGAAAACCAGAATTCAAAAACGCTGGTTCTCAAACTATGCTGCATGGAATCCTGGAGGCTCCATGGCTCTGCAAGAGTCACCAACCTGGAGGACTGGGGTCAGTCCAGCTCCCCAAACCCCAAGCCACAGTCTCACTCATCACCCTTTGTAGGGAGAACATAAAAATCTCTCTAGGTGATTTTCAAGCACAGGATACACTGCCCTTCGCTATAAGGACCATCTTTACACAGACATCTTGGACTTATTCCTGCTCACTGAAATTTAATATCCTGGGACCAGCATCTCCCAAGCCCCACGCCAGTCCCTAACAACACCATTCTGCCCTCTGCCTCAGTGAGCTCAGCTTTGTTGGGCTCCCTATGTAAGTGAGGCCATGAAGCATTGGTCATTCTGAGCCTGGCTTGTTTCACTTAGCACAATGTCTTCCAGGTTTACCCAAGTTGTTGCAAACTGTAGCATTACTTTCTGAAGTTATATCTATGGAAGATGTATGGAAGGGCAATTATCTAGGTCATGCATTGAATCCAACTAGACCACTGGGGGAAAAAAATGTACTAGGATCTTACTACCTCGTCCCACACAGAACTGCGCTTTGATTTCATGCTGTAAACTTTCATCAAAGGCTAATACAACAAAGAGTTCTGGGAAACCTACCATTGCAGTTGCCATCTACATGACACTGAGGACCGTTTGGACCTGTGCATTGTGGTCACCTCACATTGAGAAAGGATGAAATGAGAGGCATGCTGACAGTTTTCATTTCATGTTCAGAATGTTTTACAGAATGGTACAGCAGACTGCAGAAAACTTTGTACCACTTATGAAAACCTGGCCACAAGAACGCTTTGCACTCTGCCAATGTTAAATTCTCCTGTGTTCTGCTGAAGCTACATAGGAGTACCTGGTGTGTTGAGTGCTTGGTTCAATTATCCATTCGAGGTGGAACAAACAAACCAGACTAATTCTCCCAGACAGAAAAGAAGTCACTGATATAATAGAGATGATGCTCTTTGCATCATCCAGGTCTCACTGGCCTTGAAATCCTTTTCTGGTTTGTTCTTAGTTGGTCCTAGCTTTTTTTCTTCTCCCTTTTATTCTATTTGTTGTTTGAGGGCTCTGTGAATTTTTAGTACAATGAGAAGAGATGAATTGATAGATGGATGGATGTCTGAAAGATGGACATGTGGACTGTCAGATGGATGGCAGTACTAACTTGTGAACTGATTTGAAATAAGTGGAGATTAAAATTAATTAAACTCTATCAGGTCTTACCTACTCTACCGTAAGTGATTTCATCACCAGTCCTGAGTGCTTGGATAATTCTCTCAAGTGTATGCACGTGTGTGCAGGCTCTCTCTCTCTCTCTCTCCCTCCCCCCATGCATTTGCACAAGTAAGCAACCCACCTCTTCCTGTCCACTGCCAGCACCCCCTGGAGACTGTCTCTCCTCCTCAACTGCCGGCTGCAGCTCATTATTAACCTGGTCCAGCTCCTCGCCATTTTCTTCGTCGGTCCCTCCGTTCACCCGAGAAGGACCGGTGTTCTCTTCACTGTGATCTGGGATCTCCTCCACCTGCTCAGGGCCATCAGCAGCCTCCCCACCTGCCTCGTCTTCAACTTCGCCATTCATTTCTGAAAAGTCTTCTTTCTGTTCTGCATCTTTGTTAGTTTTCTCCTCATCTTCTTCCTCATCAACAATTTCTGCTGGCCTCTGATGGAACAAAAGAAATGATGGGTAAAAGTAAGAAGCGCAACAGATTTCCCACAACACCTCACATGAAGCAGCACTCGCTACACCTCCTCGCAGGTGCACAGCACTTTCCAGGACATGACAGGCCTGCTCGGTCGGAGTACCTACCACAGCCCAGTTTGAACTATTTTCTCATTTAATCAGCACCACAATGATCCTGCGAGATTGGCATCATTCCCATTTCACAGATGAGAAACTAAGGCCTGGATAGCCAAGCATCAAGCCCAAGGTCCCACTGGAGAATCCAGAACTTAAACTAAACATGTGACTTCAGAACCAGTGCCGGTGATCCCCACAGAGATAGCAAATTAATCCAGGGGGCCCTTGGCAGTGTACAGGGGAGCATCTGACCCAGAGGAGGAGGCTCAGAGCAGGTCTTTCTGGAAAGGCTTAGGCAACAGCAATGGTGCTGGTTAGGAGCTAGGCTCCCTGGCACGGAACAGGGACAGCTTTCCACACAGTGCCTGAGAGAGCTGACAGTTTATCTCTAAATACAAAAGTTACATGCATTAAAAACTCAGTTAAACCTTTCTCCTGTGATTTGTACATATGTATGTTTGCCTTAAAAGAAAACAGGAGGCCACAGTCCAGAGCCAAGACTGGAGAAAGAACAAACTGTGTTCAAGTCCTGGCCAGGCACTTACTGGCCGTCTAACTTCTGTGAGTTTCAGGTTCCCCTCCATAAATGCAAAGATAATAAAATTCTTCCATGGGGGTTAAAGGAGCGAAGTTCTATGAAATGCCAAGCACAAGACCTGACATATCACATGTCCTTAAAAACACAGGAATCCCTTTCCCTTTGTGATGATAGGTCCTTGACTGGAGATACCATATTTCTTCATTGCTACCAACAAAATAACAGTCCTTTAAATGTGAGGGTAGAAAGAACACAGGATTCCTTCTGTTTAAGATCCCAGACCTACTTTTTCTGGCTGTCCACGATTGGACAGGTCACTTAATTCTCTGGCCTCTGTAAAATGAGAGCTTGGGACTCAATTAGCCCTGGCCTCCCTTCCAACTCCGAAAATTAATTCTTTTCTCAGTAAAACTGAAAGCACAATGCTTTCCATTGGAGAAGGGAAGAAGGAAGGAAATGAAGAAATAGACTCACAGTTTAAAAATAAAATTTCACAAAATATTAAAGAAAAAAAGTTGGAATCATGAATTCTTATCTCCTTTTAAAGTCTCAGATGTAGTGATATTGTATCAAAGATGCACTTAAATAATGAAGGAAAAAGCAGTTGTTGCTAAGGGTAGTGTTGGTCATCACGCAGATTGTATAAGACAATGAAGCCGATTGTCCAGACTTTCACTCGCAGGCCTACGGTCCAATAGGGTCCAGCCAAGCTATCCTGTGCATGCTACCCAGGGTGAAGCCTTTAGGAAGGTCAAACACTGGGCAAAGCTCAGAGTGGGAAGGAGTGGATCTGCCAGATGGGGCTAAAAGGAACAGCAAAGGATTTATGAAATGAGACTCACAAGACTTGGTAAGAAATGTCTGGATTTTAGTGTATGAGACTCAAATGAGTGAAGATAAGAAATGTCTCCAATCTCCAAACAAGAAACTAGCATTTTCCCAACTCTCCGCCATACCCTCACTGCCCCCTCTCTCCAAAGAGAACAAACACCCAAGGCTCGGAGGCACACACACCTAGAGTGTGGAGGAGAAAGGAAGAGGATTCAGAAGCAGGGCTCTGTCCTTTACTAAAACAACAAAGGAGGACACTTCACACATGAGAACCAGTTGTGGTTCCACACACAAGCAATCCAAAAAGGGAATTACAAAGACAGTTCCATTTACGATAGCTTCAAAAAACTAAACTTAACCAAGGAGATGGAATTATTTTACCCAAGGAGGTGAAAACTATAAAAACACTACTACAAGACACTGCTCAAAGATACTAAAGAATACAAACATACCCCAGGGCCATGGACTGGAATACTTAATTTTGTTAAGATAGCAATACTGCCCAGCCATCTAGAGATTTAGAGCAATCTTTGTCAAGATTCCAGTGACATATTTGCAGAAATGGAAAAACCCATTCTAAAATTCTGAAACATTAAGAAACCTTAAATGGCTAAAACGGTCTTGAAAAGAGGCGCAAACCTGGAGGATTCTCACTTCCTAGTTTCAAAGCTCACCACAAAAGCTATCATCATCAAAACCAGTGGTATAAACACACTGATAAACGGATCAATGGAATAGAGTAGAAGTCCTGAAATAAACTCTCACACATACGTTCAAATGACTAGATCACTCAATGGAAAAAATCAAACCTTTTCAACAAATGGTTCTGGAAAAATCGGATATCCACATACAAGAGTGAAGTGCGACCCCTCCTAGCACCATGTGCTCCTAGCACCATGTGCAAAACTAACCCCGGATGGATTAGAAGCCTCAGTAAGAGACCTAAAACCAGACGATGCTTAGAGGAAAGTATGGAGCAGAAGCTTCGTGACCTTGGGTTCAGCAGCCATTTCTCTGAAATGACACCCAAGGCCCAGGCAACAAAGGAGTGGACAGACTGAGCTTTCTGAAATCTGCAACATTCGTGCATCGAAAGACTCCGCTAACAGAGTCAACCACAGCCCCCAGAGTGGAGGAGGACATCCACAAATCACACAGCTGATAGGGGCTGACATCCTGCAGATCCCGAGGACTCTTAAAACTCAACCACAAAAAAATACCAAGTGATTCAAAAATGTGCAGAGGACACAGACGTTTCTCCAAAGAAGACATGCAAATGGGCAATGACCAGGTGGGAAGATGCTCAACACCACTGACCATTAGGGGAATGCAAATCAGAACCACCCCACACCACCCCACACCCATGAAGACTGTTACTAGGAAAAAAAGAAAATAAGGAAGGTCGGCCAGGGTGTGGGGAAATTGGATCCCGTGAGCGTCCACATGGTCCAGCTGTTCCACGTCTGGATGGACACACAGAAGAACTGAAAGCTGGGTCTAAAGAGACGTTTCTACACCCAAGTTCACAGCAGCGTGATTCACAACAGCTAACATGTGGAACTGACCCACAAGTGCATGAGCGGATGGACCACTAAGCAAGAGGTGGGACATCCACCAGTGGGCTATCACTCAGCTCCTAAGAGTAAGGGAATCCTGACCCGGGCTGACAATTAGGACATCCCCTAAGTGAAATGCTGAACAAATCCACTTCACGGGAGGTATTAAGGGAGGTAAAGTCATAGAAAGTGGGAGCAGGTGGCCTGCAGGGCCCTGAGGAGGGGCAAAAAGGGACACAAGACCTCATGGGCATAGTCTCGTCGCTGTGCGAGGTGAAGATGCTAGAGATGTGTGGCGGGGGCGGCTGCACAAGGTCATGAGTGCACATAAGGCACTGCAGACTTCCTGGTGAAGAGGGTGAAGTCTACGTGACAGGTACTTCACCACAGAATAAGATCCAAAACAGAGAGGGAGGGAGCATCCTGAGCCACAGGTGACCTTCCTGCATCCCAAAGGAGGTACGGCCTTCGGGGCAGAAGAGGGGGCTGTGGAGCACAGCAGAGTCAAGACCCACTCAGAGAAAACCTGCGATGGTCCCCACTAATGGGCCAGAAGAGGAGACCAAAGGCCTCAGGGTCCTGGGCCCAGAGGCAGCAAATTCCCTTCCCAGACTCTGGGGACTAGGGGAAGACAGTCACTGTGGAACCTCAGGAGACACTTGGGGGCTTCAGCGACTGGGCCTGGGCAGCCATCTGTGCTAGGCAGCACTCCGGGTGCCAGGATCTTCCAACAACAGGGCTCAGGGCTCAGGGGCAGGGCAGATGTGCACACAGATCACTAGGACCCATTGCAGGACAGAAGGAGCAGGAACTTGTGGCCGAAAGGGGCCCTCGAGGCCTGCGGCAGCCTGCAGCCAACCTGGCACCCCACAGAGGCCTCCACAGCGTCAGCAGTGTTGGCAGGCGGGCAGCCACGGCCAGAAGTGGGGCGGCTGGAAGCTAGTGCGGGCATACCTCCATGCCCAGGGCATGCCGGCACTTAGTCCTCACCCCAGGACCTCCCAGGGCCCGAGGGCACATCTCCTGTCCCTCAGGACCTCATGGTACTGCCTCCAGCAGCATGGTGGCTGCAGCTGGTCTGAGCGCCCAGGCCTGGCCCTGCTGTGGACAAGTGACCAGGTGTTGCTCCTTCCCAGCCGCAGCTACAGGGACCCTCCTGTGTCCGTCAGTGGCCAGTGGGTATGACGGCTGCAGCAGGCAACACTGGTCTTTAGAATCACTGACGTGAATGCAAAGCCTTCTGGATTCCCACCAGGGACTCTGGTGTGAGGTAAGGGGACGTGGGGCCAATTCTGAGGCCAGGAGGCTGAGGCAGAGCATGGAAAGACCCAGAAACAGGGCAGCGCTGATGTAGAAAGAGCAGATTTCTTCTTACACTGTACTGGAAACTTGGATCCCTGCACATCAGTCCCCAGAAATTATTTTCACACTTACTGTGTCTCAACTTGCTTTATTCAGGGTAACTCAGTTTTCTATTTGAAAGAGAAGCTATACCGCATTTCTTAATGATAAATAACAATAGACAAAAAACTTGGGAGATAGGAGAGAAAAGGGGGATGGAAGAGGGGGGACCAGGAACTGCAGTCGATTTCCATGCACATATGAGTTTGTCAGGATGAACCCAAATACTAGGCATAAGGCTCTAATTTAAAAAAAAAAAACCCTCAGCATCCACTGTAATTGTTCAGGATTCTAGAAACAGCCCTGGTCTCCTGAGAGTACGAAAAGTGCGGCTGTATCCTATTCAGGTGACTACATATAAGTGGAAAGCATCTATTTTCCTTTCTTGACATCTGGATTCACACCTAATAATTGCTACATGATTATATGTTTTCTTCTAATTTTTAGTTTTGTATTTCTCACTCTTAACACCTTTGCCCCAATTCCCAAATACTTTAATTTTTCTCTTGCAAAGGGCAAGTATGCGCCCCGTTCTGTTTTTAAAGAAGCATCCAGCCCAAATCCAGCCTCTTTCTCGCCTTTATTGCCACCATCACTAACAAGCAGTATTGTGCTTTCATCCCCTTATTCCTGCCGACTTCCCAGCAGATATTTCAGCAGTCATCATATAAAGCCACATCTCATTAGCTCAACTTTAAGAAACGCAAGATTATGGTGCTGAAATACCAATTTGATCAATTTAAACAAGATGGCAACATTAGTTAAAAGGCTTATAATCCTTTAAAATATCCTGAGTCTGGAATAAAATTTATTATTACTACGACACCACAATTCAGAGCAAAAAAAAAATGCTGCTATGACAGATCTGTAATGAATAAATGAAAAGCAATGTGCTTTCTGGTGTAATCTCCTTTGAAGCAGGCATTAAATTATTAAAGACGTTTCCAGTGTACACATCAATCAAATCATCCCCAGAAGGAACACTGGGTTTACACCCATACACACACACACATACACATACACACACACACACACACACACACACACGCACACGATCTACGCCATAGTAAGGCCTGCTGAGAGGGAAAGAGACCTCCTTCTACATCTGGGTGGGGATCCGTGGTGGAAAGAAGCAATTCTTCAGGAGAAAATGAAAAGCAAGAGGCAAAGAGGAGCAAACTGTTAGCCTCCTGAAGCCCTTCCCTCCTTCCTTCTCTGCTGAAGAGGGACGAAGAGCCCAGAGCCAGAACCTGGAGGAGGGGTCTGACTCACGGAGGTGCATCGCCCTGCCTCCCTGGGGCTGCACTGGCTATCCTTGCTCTCAAGCTCCCTGGAATCGCCTTTGCACCAATGCACCACTCCAAGGGTTTTTTGTTTGCTTCTACATTGCCAACTATTCTCAAAAGCAACACAAATGTGCCAGCCATAGCTGCCAGGCAAGGATGAGATTGATGTCCCTAAAGTTACATGCACACCTGGGTGATGCGTGACTCCCCCTGCAGGCAGGATGGCAGGTGGCAGCAGCCAGGATGGGTGCAATCATGTCACACATAAGGGGAGCACGTTCTGCTTCTCAAAGCACTCTCCCGTGTGGTTTCTCCATGAGGATCCCCAATGCAGAGAAGGTGACACTGAGCCAGAGGACACGTCCATCAACTCACCTAGATTCACACGACCAAGGGGTAACAGCACCTTTCATCAGCATCATAAGAACGTAAGCAGATACAAGTTCCCTCTGAGGGGCAGTGGCCCCCAGTAGTTCAGAAACCAGTCACCATGGTCACCAGGTACCTGGACAAGGTCTGTCCCTCGTGTGAACAGGGCACTATGAGGCAGAGCTGTGGGCGGAGCAGGGTCCCACCTGTCCTCTCCTCCCGCCCCTTGCTGCTCATGTTCCTCACAAGCAGGACCTGACGGGTGACTCTGCTCCCTGAAGGTGGTCCCTTCCACCTGTGAGGCAGCATCAGATCAGAGAGGGACCCCATTTCCTCCCTGACCCACCTCCCCAACCCACAGCCCATGTCAGGCTCAGCCCCACTGTGGTTAGCAGTGGGCTCTTCTGAGAGGGATCCAGTAAAGATGAGGTCTTCAGATCCCAAGTGGCTGGTGCTCCCAAGAGCAGAGGGGAGAGGTCAGGCACATGCTGGGAAGGCCTGGGGGGACCCAGGAGGTCCCCCAGGAGGGAGAGGAAAAAAGCAAATCCACCAGCGCATCCTTCACAGTTCCCAGAGCTGCCAGAGAAGGAGCTTCTGCTGCTTGGCCACCATGTTGGTGGCACCCTGCCAGGGCAGCCTCAGCACACCGTGGCCAGCCACGTGCTGCCTCCCTCCCTGCCCACGCACACTCACACTGATTCCTTAAGAGTCAGGGAGCTGGGCTCCTGTCACGGGAAGGAGGGCTGGCAGGACAAGGTGGCTGGGCAGATGTGTCTTCCCAGGCAGGAGTGTGCAGTGGGGCTGGTCTCCGGCCATGCGGTCATTCATGCCCTCCCTTGTATCTCTGCCCAGAGTGCTCTTGCTTCCATCCTTAGGGCCCCCAGCTCTGGCTGACCCTCCGGCTCCCTCAGGTGGCTGTCACTCCCCACGGATGCCCTCCTAACACAGGAGCATTCCTTCTGTAAGCTCTAGCCACAGGCTGCAGTGTTCCCCAACCTGTGCCCAGTAGGAAAATAGTGAACAAGCTGTGCACTCGAGCTGATGTCCCCACCACAGTTGGGGTGACCGTGGGAGCTGGGGAAGAGCAGCCAGGGCTCTACGGTGGCCGCTGGAAGTCTCTGACCAGGGCGCTGTCTTGCTCATCTCTGAGCCCAGCACCACAGACCGAGGATAACTGTTTCGTGAATGAAACGCCAAGTGCCTGCAGCAGGTCCAGGTGGGGGTGACCGCACCTTCAGGGAGCCAGAGGTGAGGTGGGAGCCCAGGCTGTGTGCGCATCCTCCAGGCGGGTGGCACTGGGTTCTGTGCACCCCACCTCAGTGCCGAATTCAAACCAACCTCACAGGATTTATTTGGGGAACCACTGCTAGTCCCCTAATTTGCAGCAAAGGAGGCTGCGGCACAGACAGGTAAACTCGCCCCAATTTCCACAACAGTGACAGAGGGACTTGAATGCATTCTGACTCTCCACTGACTCCCAGTAAACACTTCCCAAGGTGCTGACGTGTTGGAGCTGGGGGCTATCCCAACACGCTTCAGTGTCAAACAGTGCTTCACACCCAGGGCTCTGAAGCCAGTGCTCGGCCATTTCCAGGGGGAATTTCGAGTCCCAGGGTCTGAGTCTCTGCACTTCTAACAATTCCTGGAGATGCTGATGCTGCCAGTCCTGAAAGGACACTTCCCATGGAGACCCTAACCTCACGGAGCACAATATAGTCCGGAATTAAATACGCCACTGAAAATAGCATTTTTGGTTAAAAGATTGGAACTGTACTAATGCCTCAGAAAAATGCAAAGTGTTACATTTTAATCTTTAAAATTATCAGTCAATTGATTGAAAGCTAGAAGACTGACTGCTGATCAAATGATTGGGGACCAAAAGGACAGTTCTGAGATTTATTCCAGTATCGGCATGCCACTGTTTATTACAAGTTATGTCATAAAAAAGAAACACATCATTGGAAAAACAATAAGTCAGACATTTCTACCTAGGCTTAACATCCTCTCTCTGACAATGACATCAAGTGTGAGTCAATTGTTGACTAAAATTTTAAGAAAACCAGTTTTTAAGTAGAAATTGTTTCTCCAAGGAATGCAGACATTCTGAAATTTTAGGAGTAACTCATGCATATGGGTACTTGTGTGAGCCTATATTTTGTTTAGAGCATAATTCTTATGTTTCATTGGAGTCAAAAAGGGTATTCGTTAAACTCCATCTTACTACTCATTACACGGATGTACGCAGAATGTGACGGTGATCACAGAGCCATTTGAACGTAGAGGGTTTCAGCGTCTCTGGCTAGCATAGAGTGCATTAGATTGATAGACTTAGCACACATATGTACACGTACAGATAATATACACCCTTAAACAGAGAGGTTTTTATAAGAAACTCTGGATGTTTACCTTTTAGAAAGCACACTAAGTATTAAGGTAATAGCTCTTAACATTTGTTATGAGAAATGCCAAACCCGATCTTCCCCATCAACATGACACTAGCATTGGCATTTTGAGGGCTTTTTGCCCAACTCTGCCTACGTGTGTGTCTTGCTATTTAGTCTGCAACTGACATTCTGAGAAAATGGTTGATTTGTATGGAAAGACAGAAAAGGTCCGGTAGTTATTATTGCTGGCTGCGTCCTGGTGGGGATGGCTCAGGGGAAACCGTAAACATTCAGGCTTTCTGGAGAATATGCATGCAGTTACTGAGGTTAACTCGGGATTCCTCAGTGGTAAGGGGAAAGAAGATGGAATATGGAAATCATATGGAAATAAGCCACCGGATATTGAAAGCATCATTTACTCGGATGGTATTTCAACAGACAGATGAGACCGCCCAAATGACTTACACTCTAAACTCATATCACACCTCTGACATTAACAGCAGCTTCAGAAATTAGAAATGGAGAAAGACAGCTAACCAGAGACCGCAGCTCCTGTCCAGCCCACACAGAAGTGAATGTTGATATTTCTTATATTTACATCCAAGTTCCTGAGGGATGCATTTTTGTGGTTAAGAGCTTTGCTAGCTGAAAAAATAAAAGCAGTATAAGCTACAATTACCTGATCATGATGCCCCAGCTGGCCATCCCACCTGCGCCCTGTCCTGACTGCCAGCCCTCTCTTCCTGAAATGTGCCACACCTGGAAATTGGACACTGGAACCAGGAGAGATGGAAAGACTCCTTTAGATGGCCACTTCCCCGTGTGGAGGCCCCCACGTGGGAAACCTGGGGAGATGTGTGGGTCTGTTGTAGGTTTGGGGGTAGGAGGGTGAGTGGGTTTTATGGGAGAGTTCGGGCATAGATGCTGGAAGTACAGAAATTATCACGCTTGTTTTTATTTCTGTTCCCATGGAAACTAAAATCATCTCCTACCCAAGTTGAATGAGGGGTTCTGAAATAAAGAGTTTCAGGTTTTCAGGAGAGTGAAGTGCAGTTTTTTGTCTTCATCTTTCAGAGCCTTACTTTCACAGAAAAAAAAAAATGTTCAGACGTGGTTTGAAGACAGAGACCTACAGAGAGGGGGTCACACTCAGCAGCATGGTCCTCAGGTGCAGGAGCGGAGCAGAGCTCCGCCGGCCTCCTGCTGGGAATGGGCTGGCCCAGGCCACAGAGTGGCTCCAGGCCCTGGGACACCCATAGGAGCAGGTACAATAAATTGAAAACTTACAGTTAGATGGCAAAGGAATGTTCAGACATAAGAAAGAAGCATTCCCCCATGAACTTTCCTTGCTGTAGAAGCAAATGTTGACTTTCTTTCATTTACAGAGAAAGCCCTGAGGGCCACATTTCAATGTTTAACTCCATTTCTATCAAAGAAGCACAAATCTACAAATGGGAGGCCACAGAAGGCCTCACCGGAGATGTGCAGGGAAGCTGGGAACCCTGGTCACCCCGTCCAGCTCTTCCAGCTGGGAGCGATGCTGCAAGCACGGTCACCCCCAGGCTATGACCTGGGGACACAGCCTGGAGAGTGCAGGGTTGGCATTTAGTGTCCTTCAGCTAGGGAAGGCAACAGAGGCTGGGCAGCCCCCGACTTGGGGACAATCAGGAGCCCCTACTCTCCACCTGCCTTCTGTGAGGTGGCACCAGGCCCCAGCCCTGTGCTGGTCCTGCCACCACCCGGCCCATGCCAGGGGACCACAGCTCTCTCCTCTCCTGTCTCCAAAGGGCTTTGCTCTTCAACAGCACAAACAGAATTAGGCCACGTCCACTTTGGGTTTTAAACATTTCTTAATTCTACTTAGTAAATACATTTCATTGCAGCAGATTTGAGGATACAGTCAGGAAGCACCTCCTCTGTCTCTCTGTGAATTTAACTGTACATGGAAAAAGTAATGTAAATAAGCTCCGTGTCTCTCTTGCGTTTCCCAGAGGCTGACCCAGCTGCTGGTTCTCCATAGGGCCAGGGGAGTCAGTGAGGAGCCGCAGCCAGGGCAGTGGGTGCAGACTTCGAAAGGCCTGCTTCTGGTTGTACCTCTAGGCTGCAGATTCCTGAAACAGCATTACATTCTATATTGTGCGCCAATAGTCACAAACTCCAGTGACCCCAAGGGCTGGGCAAATGGCATCAATGGACCACAGAGGACGGATGTCAGACAACAGGACTGTTGCCGCCCCAAGAACCTGGAGAATGCACGGCTACTGAAGAGAGTCAGGTACTGTGAGCCAGAGCCAGTCACAGAGGGTCCTCTTGGGAAGCTGGGCACATCCCGGTGCAGATCCCATGAAGACAGCTGATCCATTACCATCAGAGTTATTTTTGGTTAAATGCTGTAGATTGAATAAATGTGTTCTTTTTTCCCTAACCCACCCCCCCACCATGATGGCCCTCTAAAGTATTAAAAGCTATTTTAAAAGGGGTGAACCCAGAATGACCAGGAAGGAAATAAAAGAGCCAGGAAATCTGGAAGACAAAAAAGCCATAGATGTTGGACCAATGAGAGCAGGTCTGAGAATCTAAGAAAGGGGAAGCCAAGACGCAGCTTCACAGGCTTCTCGTGGTGAACCCAAGAGAAGAAACCCCTTGACCCAATAGCAAGGCCCACCCTGCTTCCCACAGTCACCTGCCAGAACACTAAGCTCCAGGCTCACGCTCCCAAGGCAAGATAACGAAAGGTTCTCCCAAAGGAAATAGATCAGCACCAAGAAAAAGCAATACTAATAATGGTACAGATTGGAAGGGTCCAGCAGATGGCCAAAACCAATCACCCTGCAGTGAACTTCCCCCCTCCCCATGAGCTCTGCCTATGCACAAGGAGTTTCCTGAATGCTTCATTCTGAGATCTAACTAGACAGTCAAGGGAGGTCCCCAGCATGGAGACAGAGATCAAAACATAGAAAGCAATAAAGGAACTGAAAAACTCAGAAGAAACAAAGATTGTGCAACAACAACAACAAAAAGTTTAAAATAATAGAACATGGGTCTTTGGAGAGATCAAGGATAATATCACATCCACAAAACAAGAATACGATGTTATAAAAAAGAGCATTCAGCCGGGCGTGGTGGCGCTCGCCTGTAATCCAAGCAACTTGGGAGGCCGAGGAAGGAGAATCGTGACTTCAAAGCCAGCCTCAGCAACTTAGCGAGGCCCTAAGCAACTCAATGAGACTCTGTCTCTAAATAAAAATACAAAATAGGGCTGGGGATGTGGCTCAGTGGCCGAGTATCCCTGAGTTCAATCCCTGGTTCCAAAAAAAAAAAAGAAAAGTGCATTCAGAGAATATGAAAGAACTCTTAGAAATTAAGGATAGAATGACCAGGAGAAAAATCAACAAATAGAAACCGGGGATGTAACTCAGTGGTAGAATGCTCACCAATGTGGGCAAGGTCCTGGCTTTGATCCCTGGCACCACAAAAGATAAAAAAAACAAATAGATTGATAGGTTTCATTTAACAAATTATAATGCACCAATGAAAAATAAAGAAAAAAAGAGGCAATACTCTATGAATAAACAATAAAATCTGTTACTATAATGTGAAATACTTTAACAGAAAGAAAATTATGTAACATATGTAAGGTTTTCTACCATTTTTTGGTAAAAATGCACCCATTTGTATATTTAAGAAAACAAAGTAGATCCACAGAGATGGAAAGAAGGAGAGACAATTAGAGGATCATCTAGGAGGTCCTGTTAACAAATACCCAAGTTCCAGAGATTAGGGAAAGGAGAGAGGAAAATCAACAAAGAAATAACCGAATAATTTTTTTCCAGACCTAAAAACAAATATTCAATGCACTCAGTACCTGATAAGCAAAGGGACCTGCACCAAAGAACACAACTGGGAATTTTCTGAACAGCAGGACAAAGAAGAGAGTCCAGAGATGAGAAAAGTGTTCAGTATAAAAGTTCACAAAGAGAATGACATTAAACTTCTCAACTGCCATTTTGAACAGGAAGTCAAATGGGGCAATGCTTTCAAAATGCTCAGAGACACTGCACTGAACTTAGAATTTTATCCCTAGCCAGAGTTACAGGCAAGTTTGAGTAGTGACGCCCAGGGCAAGGGAAGGGAAGGGAAGGGAAGGGAAGGGAAGGGAAGGGAAGGGAAGGGAAGGGA